>CM076582.1:447079937-447681341 GCA_034641835.2 Pinus albicaulis | reverse complement strand
TGTTTCAAATTTGTCATAAATTTCAAATCATATTAGAAATAATTAATAAATTTTTTATTCCATTTAATATTATGGTATTGGTATGGATAATATCATTTTCTTGTTGAAAAGATATAAAAATAAAATGTGTAAATTTAGCTTACAGTGAACTCTTTAAACTTCAACAATATTTTATTTTTAGTTTTAGTTTCATCTCATAGTTCAACAATATTTTATTTTTATTTTTAATTTTGTCTAGCTGTTAATAATATTACTTCTTAATCATCTCATATTCCAACGGTTTTATTTTTTATTTATATATTTTTCAAATATTAAAAATGAGTTATATTTATTTTAAAATAATTTTAATTAAACATAAAACACTAAAAATAAATTTCTCTAAAATTAACTTTAAAAAAAAAAAAACTATAAAATTAATTTAAAAATGGAGTGTCAATTTCAATTTATTAAACTTATATTTACTTGCATTTAAAGTCCAGGTTCAACTTCAAGTTAGTGCATGTAATTGAAAGTTATTGGAAAGTATCACTCCATATCCCTTATAATTACATTTATAATTACATGTTTCACAAATCTCTATTACCTCTTTCAAATTTGTCAAAAAAATTTATTATCTCTTTTGAGACTTCATCTTTAATAAAACACGACGTATTTTTATTATTTAATAACAATAATTTGATATAATATATAAAAATAATAATAATTATTATTCTTATTATTATTTAAATAATAATAAAATAAATAATTAATAAATTGATTTTAAAATAAAAATAAAAATATAATTTAAATATTTATTAAAAAAAAATGTAATAAGTAATATTTATTTTAAAAATAATTTTAATTCAACATAATACTCTAAAAATAAATTTCTTAAAAACGGAGTGAGTGTCAATTTAAATTTATTAAACTACATTTAAAGTCCATGTTCAACTTCAAGTTAGCAGCTATTGGAAAGTAACAATTCATATCCCTAAAACACGAGCTAGCAATATCCAGGGGGGCTCCATCTTTGCTCGAACCTTCTGGCCTATCCTGATTCTCCTCCTTATTTTGTTCCTCGGCTTTTATGTGTTCACAGTGGATGCCTTGGGTTATAGGTTACATGCTGGAAGGTGCTCGGATGATCTAATTGGAACAGAACCTGTAAGCTTAATTGCGAGAACTGGGAGGGAATAAATCGTTAGTTTCGTACTAGCACAAGTACCTGTGTATCTAATAAACGAGAGTTTAGGGTAGAGGTTGTGTGTGGGTATTTAATAAACGAGATGGATACATTCCCCGAATCTCTATCAAGGGTTTTAGCAGAAATGGAGTATATGAGGGTTTTAGCAGAAATGGAGTATATGAGGGTTTCAAGGATCGGAGCTCATCATCCCGCAATTCATGCTCTTCAATCCCAAACGCAGCTGTGTTCTTCTTCTGCTATGCCAAGGAATGGAGATGGAATTATGTCAAGACATGGAAATGGAATTCATCCTCATCAATACCCAATATCCCAATTTGACAGCAAACAACAACAGGTCCAGGCACGAATTCATCCTCATCAATACTCTGCTCCATCTGCTCACCCAGGAATTCATCCTCATCAATACCCAATATCCCAATTTGACAACCATCCCAAACGCTGCAAACAACAGGTCTAGGCAGGAATTCAAATTCATCAAAACTCTGTTTCATCTGCTACGCCACCTTTCCATGTTTATCAATATCGGGTAATTTTTTTTATTTTTTATTTTTTTTATAATTATAGTTTATTATTATTATTATTATTATTATCCAATTTTAAATTCACTGACAAACCAGCTACAAACCCTCCCTCCAAAACGCCCAGGTGGGTTCTTCACCCTCATGGAAGTGTGTCAAGAGATGGAGATGGAAATGGAAGTCATCCTCATGGAAGTGTGTCAAGAGATGGAAATGGAAGTCATCCTAGTCATCAATCCACAATGCAGGTGGATTGTTATAATTCTTCCCTTTTGCCTACAAGTAATGAAAATAATATTAAACAACTCAGTGGTATCCAGTCGGCTTTTCAATGCACTTCTTCTTTACCAACCAGTTTCCCTCCTAATTACGATGCACCGCCCCCCATCGCATCCAATTTGATTGGTAATTCTGCATTTCCAATGTCTATTTTTCCACTGGGAATCTGTGATAAATCTAGTATAGCTTCAGGCCAAAGAGAAACTCGCAATAGAAGGCTGAATATTGTGAAAGAGAAGCGGTCAGACTCTGTGACCCGTCCAAAAAAACCTGTCAATCGAGTTCGAAACCCTGAGAAAATTTTACATTCCACAATCGAGAATAAGGTGCGTACTTAAGTCTTTAGTCATCCCTGCATTAATTTCAGTTTTAGTAGCCCTTTCATACTCCACATTCCTTTACAACATAAGCGAATAGGTTATTAATGCAAGATGTTATTTATTTATGCAGAGAGATAACTCTGGCAAGATGTTTCGCACACTATTCCAGAAGAAGCTTCAGTATAGTGATGTAGGCATTTTACGAAGAATGGTGATTCCCAAGGTGTGCACCTCTTTATATTTTTATGTCAACTGTACATACATTTTGGAATATGGGCAGATATGGTAGTATTTTTATTAGTAAAGTTTGACTCAATCATTTTTGGAGTATGAGAATATTTTGACTATTAACGAATTTTGGAATATAAGAATATTTTTATATCATTGTAAGTTCAATCTGCATATATATGAAATTGCTTTGAATCTCTTATTTTTATTATGATGCTCAGAAAGACGCAGAGGATCATCTTCCGTCGTTGGATATAATGAGACCTAGTCTTGTAATGGAAGTTGAGGACATGAGGTTGCCTTATATGTGGCGCTTAAGATACAGGTATCTCTTACTAAGTGATAACATTCATATGTTACTTTTCAGCCACTATATATTCCTTTATATTTATATGTTTCTTTTAGGTTTTTTCTTTATTTTAAATGGAATATAAAATAAAATATCATGACTGCAGATACTGGAGCAATAACAACAGCAGAATGTACGTATTGGAAAATACATGTAAGTTATATCACTCCATTTAAATGTAATAATATATTAGCAGTTTTGATTATTTTTTTATTTTCATGCTAAAATATATAAGTTGACATTTTATTTAAATGTAATAATTTATAGATTAAATATTATTTTTGGGATTTAATTGTATTAAAATAAGTTATTCATCTATAACTATTTTTATGAGAAAGTTTAATCAAATCTTTTTCATTTTTAATTATTTTTTTCTCATGTAAATTGTCACTTTGTTTAAATGTAATAATGTATAGACTTTTTACTTATGTTCTGATCATTTCTTTCTCATGCTTATGATAGCTGAGTTTGTTAATGGACATGGGCTTACTGTGGGAGATTCTATGTCCCTGTTGAAAGATGAAATGGGGAGATTGGTATATTTTTAAATAAATTTTGTTTTTCTTTTATTTAATTTAAATATTTATGATTATGGTGTCTATAATTAAATGTCTATTTTTTTTGTATTATTACAATTTAATTTATGTAATTAGGTTATTAAAATTAAGAAAGTGAATTAATATGTTTTTTTCAATTTTATTTTCAAAATAGATTTTGTTTGGTATGCTGATATAACTTTTTTTTAAACAGTTTATTAAAGGCAAGAAAAAAGAAGAGGCAAATCTTTTTCAAAATCATATTGAAAGCAACGAAGAAGACGATGCAAATCATTCTCCAAATCATATTGAAGGCAAGAATGAAGACTACTCAAATCATTCTCAAAATCATATTGAAAGCAAGAATGATGCAAATCATTCTCCAAATCATATTGAAGGCAAGAATGAAGACTACTCAAATCATTCTCAAGAATAACATAAATATAGGTGATATAGATGATATATCTATAGATATAGATGACATAAATATAATCAATGCTATTTGTGAGTTGTAGATCTACACGGGGTATCAGTGTTTGTAATATATTAAATTTAAATTTTTTTACTATAAAAATACTATATAGATATATTTAAATATGATGGAGATTTTATAATGTGGATTTTTTCTATTTTTCTTAGCATTAATAAAAATAATGATGGTTTTTTTTATAATATTATATGTTGTAATTGAATGCTATTTTTTTTATTACCTATGAGGAGTGTTAATCAAAAAATTTTAAATATGATGAGGATTTTATAATGTGGCATTTTTCTATTTTTCTTAGCATTAATAAAAATAATCATGATTTTCTTATAATATAATATGTTGTAATTGAATGCTATTTTTTTTACTAGCTATGAGGAGTGTTAATCATAGAGCTATGAGTAGTGTTAGTCATAATAATGGTGATTATCTTTATATTAACTTTTGAGACTAAGAATAGTGTTAATGTATTTTATATTAGATTTCAGTTTAGATAAATTAGTTAAAAAAAGAGATACTAGGTACAATGTTTTCAATGATATAGATTTTTCTTCAACAATTTAGTTGATTTTAAAACTTAAATATCTTTTCAACAATTTTTAATATTATTTGAGATAGTATAAATATAGCTAAATAATTTTTAGGTCCAATAGTTGAACATCATTTTAATTGAATATGTATTATTAATCTCTTTATATATAATGTTGTTTCAAAGTTGTAGACTAATTTCTCATATGATGCATTATTAAGACTTTTGTTTCAGAGATGTTTAAACTTTAACTAGTTGGTGTTTCATATGTAGAACTATGGAGGTTATAATGGTAGCTATAGTAATCCCTAATATGTCACTCAAGTAAATATGAGATTATAGTAATCCCTAATGTGTCATTCGAGTAAATATATAATTATAATGATAGTTATTATAGTAATCAACTATATGTCCATTCAATATTATCCATCATCTAAAGATAACAATTGACTTTTTTATTTTGCTACTAAAAAATGCATAATGTTAATTCTACTTGTATATAAAAAACTAAACACATTATTAATTTTTATTGTAAATTGTTATAATTTTTTCAAAATTATTATATCTTTTTAATAAAAAAATTTATTTCACAAATAAAAATAACTAAATATTTTTTTTACTATAATTTTACAATTAAAATTTTGTATTTCCCATTACTTATTAAATACTATTATATATTACTTATTAAATATTATTATATATTGTTTAGATTCTTATATTATTTATTAAATATTATTATATATTGTTTAGAGTTTTACAGTTAAAATTTTGTATTTCCCATTACTTATTAAGTATTATTATAAATGTGAAATGAAATTATTTTACAAAATATTTTCACTTATATAAAAACAATAATTCTATATATTATTTTTACATATTAAATATTAACTTATATAAAATCAATAATTAATTTTATATATTATTTTAACATATTAAATATTAGCTTATATAAAATCAATAATTCTATATATTATTTTAACATATTAAATATTAACATATAAATGTAAAAATAAGTTTAGAGTTCAATGACATTTTTAAATAAGTTTAAAGTTAAATAGATAGTATTTAAAAATATTTTATTTTTATTTTAACGTTAAGTAGTTAGATCGTGTTTTGTATTTTTTTTTAAATTTATTTAAGATTAAAAGATATTAATTATTAAAAAATAATAATGTGTGTGTTAATATATAGGTTAAGAAGTTAGATTGTGTTATGTATTTTTTTTAATTTATTTAAAATTACAAAATATTAATTATTAAAAAATAATAATTTGTATGTTAATATATAGATTGTAATTTTTAAGAAAATATAATTTATACGAAATTAAATTAATATAATAAAATGATAATTCTTTGATGGGGTGGTTAAAATATGTTCGAAATATCCAAAAACATTCATAGGTGGTATAATGATATGCAAGCTTAATTGCAAGGGTGATGAGTCTCAAGCAATGAGTGTTGGTTGTAGGGTAGGGAGTTCAAGCATCAGTTGCCATGGGTGATTGCCTAAGATATAGGATAGATAAAAAAAGTGCAAAGGTAACTGGTCTTGCATCAGTTGGCTTCAAGTTTGGTTCCTAGGCTTTTATTTGGGATCTTGGGGCAAAATTGAGTAGAGTTTCAGGCTCTTTTTGTAGGCTTGGCTTTGAATGACGGGAGCTTTGGCTCCATATGCTGGTGTGGTGACCCTTCCGGATGAGACCCTTGTGCATTAAAAGTGTACCTATCCCTTTTCTTATCATCTTCATGTGTAATTATGGTTCTCATCGTGTTTGGTTCTTTTTCATAGTTATGTCTCCTTCTGGGTGTGTGGAATCGGGTTCGCCAAAGATACTAGGTGTGAGCTACCGTCGCTACAGTAACTCCTAGGGGTGTTCTATTTATGTGGTGGGGAGGTTTTGTCACATGTCTCTTGGGTGGTAAAAGCTCTGTATTTTGGGAGTATGTTCTTATTATGTTCCTTGTTATTCTACGTTTGGTTTTGTCTAGGCTCTCCTTAGCCCCGCTTTATTTTGGTTTCCATCTCACGACTTTCGTTAATTTCTTTCGGTCTTGGTTGAGCTCTATTGTGTTGGGTGTCTCAGCCTAGGGAGTAGGGTGGTTACACTTCTTGAAGTCATGTCTCTCCTCTTTAGGTGGTGTAATTAGGCTTGGGTTGGTCAAGAGTAAAGCTACCCTGTTAAGTGTGGGTCATGTCTTCTCTTTGGGTGTGGTTCCTTTATTTTGTGGAGCTAAAAATAAATAAATAATAATAAAAATAATAAATAATAAATAATAAATAAATGGGAGAACTTAATAAAGGAAAAAAAATTAAAACACCACATGTGTTTAGAGGATCCCAAGTCCTTGCTAGGATTGATCATTTCCATCACCCTAAATTAAGGAAGTTAACTAGATAGATTATTATAAACAAAATTGTTGTATCAGACCCCCTTGTTTTTGGGATAAGGGACCCAACTTAATGCAATGAATTGAATATTAAGTCTAGTAAGGCATGCATGCTCTATCCCCCTCTATCCCCCTCTAGTTTTTAGCATGTGACCTCTCAGGAGGAAACATATGCTCTTAACCATCAGGCATGGATGGACGATCAATAATTTGTGGGTCTGATACCTTTATTCCTGGGTCCATTCCCTTTTGTTTCTCTCCTCTCCTTGGTTTCCTTCTTTTGTCCTAGTTGTCTCTTTCTAAGGATTCTTTTAGTCTTTATACCTTTATTAATTTCTCATATCCATTTATTTATTTATTATTATTATTTTTAAATTTATTTTTCTTTCTTATTTTTTATTTTTATTTTTTTAACCTCCTCCTTTATCTCTTTACTTTTATATATAGAGATATAGATATATTTCTCTTTTATTTGTTATTATTTATTAAGATTTTTTATAACTTATCTTTGTAAAATTTTTTATTATACTTTTAGATTAAGAATGATTATATTATAATTTCTTAATATAATGAAATAATATTTATAGGAATATTAATGTACACTTGGATATATGTACATTTCCTTTTCTCTTTTTTGTTATTTTGGGTGAATTTTTCTTTAAATTTTTTCTTTAGAATTTCTAATTAATAAATTTTTTATTTATTATTCTACTATGATGGTAATAATAATAATAGTAATGCTTCTATAAAAAATTATAAATAAATAATTAATTAAGTCAGTTATTAACTTAATAAATAATAAATTGTTTATTTAAAAAAAAATGACTTACTGTAATATAACGTTTTATTTTGATTTGTGTTAGTGACTGTTAAGATTTTACTATTTCACCTCTATTATAAGTATATGATCTTTAAATCTCAAAATCCATTTTTTTCTTAATGATGAACCTTAGTAGAGGTTTGAAATGCATCAACACAAATTATCAATATGATTTATCCGGAATTATTTTTTCTCAAAACTAGTAGTTCATTTTTTTTTCATTCATGAGATTAAAACTAAGTTTCATAAGTGGTTTTCTATGACATAGATGGGCTTACTAAATTTATTCCTTGGAATAGAAATCAATCAAAATGGTTCTTGGATTACCATTTCTCAACCAAAGTATGTTAGAGCTATTTTGGCAAGTTTTCACAAGAGTGATTGGAAACTAGCAACCACACATTTCTTATCAAGGATAAAGCTTGAAAATGACAAAGACGCATCATTGGTCGAGTGCACTTTGTATGGTGAGCTTAAGAGGAGTCTTCTTTGTCTCACTCATTCCCCTCTGATATCGCATATGTTGTAGGAGAAGTTTACACATACATGTAGGAGCCACATGAGTTACAATTGAAAGTTGCAAAGCACATCCTTTGATATGTCCATACAAAAATCACCTATGAGATTCATTATGCAACAAATTATTATTTGGATCTTATTGGGTTCACATATTCATATTAGGATGGCAACAAGCTTGATCACAGGTCCACTCTGGTTATGTACTTAGTTTGGGATATGGACCCATTTGTTGGTCAAGCATGACAACCTTTAATTTTTCTTTTGAATTATAACCTTCTTAAGAAACATAATTCCCAAGTTGAATAGGAACCAATTCCTTAACCTTACATGCTTCTCTTTCCTAATTTGACCACCTCCAAACTTTACAATAGGACATTTCAACTATGCCCAATTGCAGCTCAATATTTTTCTAACACATGGATTCCTTTATTTCTCATATGATTTTGAACCACTCATGGACTTGCTCCCCACTACTTCTGCTACTCCACCATTGCAACTATTTTCTATAATACACATACTTGTGTCATTGGGCCACTGCCTCAACAACACCATCATTTTCTTTTGGTGGCTATAGAAATTCCTCCATGTAGGTCTATGATATTTCACAAACCTAGGCTACTTCAAAATCAACTTTCTATTTTATTCCATTTGAATTTGATTGTAGCCTATTTGAGTCCAAAAGGTTTGTTCTTAGCGTCACTCTTTGAATATGATGCCATTGTTGAGTCTACCATTGGGTTTTGTTGTTCACTAGTAGATTCAAACTAAAAAAACAATACCTTTTGAAGCCAATTACATAACTGAGACCGCAATTGGGATTTTGTTGCTCTCTTTCCCCATTGGGGTCATGATTGGCAAGGCCTCTTTGCAACTTATCAAATGTCATTTTTCTACTCACATTCAATACTTGCACCACCACCATATAATTTTTTTTCACGATCCAACAACTTATAGCAGAACATTTTTATCGCTCTCCACCATTCAATTTTTTCATTGGTCTGCCTCCATCACCTACTCCAAATATTATTTTCTACACACATACCAAACCATTTTAGCTCTGATATTCACCATGCTCTAGTACTACCACTTTGGATTTGATATTTAAATCTTTCCATCCACCATTAGCTCGAAGAATAGATGTTAGGATCATATAGCATCCAGAGATATCTGGTGGTGTCTAAAGACATTGTTGTTCGATCTCAATGGCCAGCAACACAACTTACCATGAGTTTTCTTGACCTTTAAATAGGCCACGTTCAATATAAATACCATGGGTAAAACCATGGTTTCTCAAATTCCTCGAATGGAAAACCACTAGTAACTCAACTCAACCAAGTTTACTTGAAAAACACTAACAAACCCATTTAAAAAAAAATAGTTGGATTTTCTCAAAATCATGCCAATATTTCATTTTTTCTACTGTTTTTTGTGTGAAATTGCGAGCTATTTAGACTACATGCATAATTAATAGGTGATTCTTCATGACAATTGTTCATATTTTGATCCTGATTTCCCTCCATCGATAAAATTCTCATGGGTTGTGTTTTGTCTTTCTCGCCAATTTAAACTCACCCACAAATTGTATCTCTTCCTATCGATCAAATTTTAATTTGTGAATTATTTTTATTGGTGTTGTTTAATCATTATAGGTTTTACAGTTTTTGTTGAAATTTGGTGAATTTTTTAATCAAATGTTAATTTTTTTCATTTCAATGGATTTTTTATTATATACATGGGTTCATCATCCTAGAAAACCTTTAAGACACTTTGACTGTAAAGAGTTTACAAAGTTCAAAATTATAATTCCAACCAATTCATGCAACATTTTAAACAAATTAAACTAAAAAATATATTACAAAACCTTTGAAAACATACAACAAACAAAATGCAGCTACATTTTTTTATGAGCTAGTTGTACAACCACTTTTGGCAAGATTTGTTCAGGCTATCCATGTTGAACCACCTCATTTATTGTCTTGCCAAGTCCATATTGTGTTTTGAGAATATATTTTGTGTAAAATTTAATTTAAAAAAAATAAAAACAAAAAGTAGATAACAATAATACTAATAGCTAAATCTTGTATTATTTTAACGTTATTTTCAATTTGCAAAATTATAATATTTTAATTATAAAAAAATAAAAATAAATAAATAAATAAAAACATACAATATAATTAATGTTTTTTAATGGAAATATATGATTAAATAAATTCATGTTAGAGAATATTATTTTGGTTTTTTATTATGATGATGTATTTTTATATGAAAATTTTAAATTTTTTTGAATGTTAATTTATTTACATATGGCATTCTCGATATCCTATCATTATTTTTTTTATAAATTTAACAAACTGTATTATTATTGTTTAGAATGTCATTTCTAAGTATTTTTTGCATAATTAAATCTAAATCTCAAGTATGTTTCTTTTCATTTTTATAATCACATACTCATTAAAATATATGTACAATTTTATAATTTTCAAATGTTATCCAAATGAGTAAATTAGTGCCTTTTTATGACACCAATGAATTTCTCAATGAATTATTTAGTGCCAAATATATCAAACAAGCTCAATTTATTTAATTCCTTAGGAGCACTAAAATGCAAATGTAGATAATTGAAGCCCACAAATATCTTTAATGTGTTTCACCTTTTTTGGACACTAATGGCACTATTAAGATCAGATTTGTTATGTAAAGATGACAACCACCAAAAATTGTAGATTTTTTCCAAATGACAAGTGCTCAATTTATGTAATTAATTCATTAATGTGCTAAACAATTGATGAACTAATTTTAGGTCACTATTGTGAGTGTTATAACATTGTTATATAATGATCTCACTTGTTGAAACAAAATAGTGAGATAAGAAGGTTAAAAATATTAAAACCCTTAGGCCTTAGGCCTTGAAGTTCACTTGCCCAACTTGTCAAAAAATTTCCAATGACTATAACATCTATAAACACCAAAAATTATACCAAATACTTTTGTACAACACAGCAATACTCAGTCCCAAAATCAGATGATGACCCAAAGATGAAAAAAAGGGAAAATAAGGTCAAGGGAAAAGGCTAGGAAGAGGGGGCAGCAATCCTCCTAGAGGTTGTGACTAAGGAAAAGGCCTAAAATAGGCATGTGTTAGGGTGAAAGGAGCCCACACGGGCTGCTGCAAGGCCTTAAGGGTTGGTTGAGGGCTAGGAAAAATTTGTCGTGGGGAAACAAGGGAGAAGAAGGAGGAGGAAAGGTAGGAAAAGGGCATCCGCAAAGGGTTAGAAGGAATATGGATGGATGGTAGAGTTTGTAGAGAAGGGATAAGGGGAGAAAGGTCAAGAATATGGGAGAAAATTCCTTTTGAGGTTTACGGAAAGGTAAAGGAGGGAGTTGGAGGGCCTCTAAGGGATAGATGACTTCCCTAAAAGGGAGTAGCGGGCCTTTGAAGGACATGGCCAGCCATGCAAATGTTGTGGACAAGGGAAGGAGGGGTATATGGCTAGGCTTAGGGGCCATGCTAGGATATGAAGGTTGGAAATTGGGCCTAGAGGACCTGAAAAATTACAAACCCTCGCCCAAATCAAAAATCACTTCAGATCTTCATTATTTACCCAAATCACTACAAAATATCTTGATGTTGGCCCTAAAAAACTTTCTCGAGAGTATATATTACCCTCAATGGCCTAAATCTAGCTCTAACCCAACAAATATTCTTGAATATCACTTCCACAAATAAAATTACAAGTGCCCAAAACCCCAATATAGACAAAAAATTCAAAAACCCCAGCTACAAAACAAAGGTTTGAAAAGATAAAATTTATTTACAAAATTAATTTACAAATACACAAAATATACAATGTTTGAAAGATTTTAAAGAACAAATTTTCTTATGAAATTTGACAATGGCTAGATGTATTTAGAAAGATATATATTAACCACAACCTTAACAAAGAAAGAAAGTCATATAAAATATTTGAAGTTCAAACAAGGTCAGTGTGATCCCACAATATGTGAAATTGGGGCCCAAGGGCTGGGGAACTTGCAAACTCTATATATTATCTTAATAAAAATCATTATAGCATGCAATGAATCGGATCACCTAAGATAAGCTCAAAACATACCAATAGAATGTTCCTATCATCTACAAATGAAATAACGATTTAGATAATATTGAAGCACAATATAGGAAATAACATATCCAGCACATACCATAGATCAATGAGAAAAAAACACCATGAATTGTACCCCAAATTATTTTTATTATGAGATTCAAATGTTCCCAACACAACAATGGCTTCACACTAGTGTTTACAATATTACATTAAACCAAAAATCATCCTTTCAACTCAAAAATAGAAGTAAAATGCCTTCTATTTATAGAGAGATCCCTCCAAATGGAAAATAATGACTAGTTGGTTTGATCCTTGTCAAAATAATCTTGACGGTTGATAAATATTTGATCAGATTTTAATATTTGTATTCAAAAATATTTATATTTGAGGAATTTTTTAATTTATCATTAAAATCATTTTTATTAGTTGAAAATTAATTATTTTGAACTAATTTTCTCAAAAATTTTACTTTTACTTAACCACCAAGGTTCAAGGGTCCAAATTTTCTTAAAATTTCCAATATTCCCTTCAAAAATTATCTTCTTTTAGACCCACGAATTTTTCCACTTGGAGAAATTAATTTCTCTAACACTTTAATTGAATCTAAATCAATTAATTTTTTGGCTTAGGATTTTATTTTATTTTTGCAAGAAAAATTATTAATTGACTCATGAGGGGATTAATTATTTTTCCACACTCAAATATTTTAGGCATGGTGTCCAAGTATGAGGGACCATGCACTAAAATATTTTTTACATAAGTCTTACAAATTCAACCCTCAACGGGGGAATACCCGTTCTTCATAGACCCTCACGATATTTACCCAATTCTGCGACAGAATATGATCTAGTAGACCAACTGATTTGTATCAAAATAATTTAGCCAAATATCTTAAACTATTCCCAAATCACTTTTACAATAGAATAGACTAAAACACTATGACTCACCTAATTTTTCAACGATAAATTCCCCCTATCTTTGGGGTTGATGTTGGAGGGAAAAAAAATGCTGATCATCCATGTTTAGAAACATAGATAATCAGTGAGATGGAAAACCTCCTAGGATGAAACTCGTCACAAAAATCATAGGTTTACCTAGGTTGTTACATAATTAAATGGTCGTACTAGCATCATTACATTAAAAATTTGCAAAATGGTTTTGAGAATTTGTAGGATTTAAAATTATGATTACTAACTCAAAATATGTATTCTATTGTATTATGTAGAATATTGGACTATTAAATGTTTTATGTTTCTATATATGAGCACATAATCACACATTATATCACCTGCATAAAAACCACATAAAACTTGTTACTCCCTCAAGTATAGAAAATCAAAATTTATCATGAGAAGCACCACATTTAAATGAAGGAAATAATTCTAACATTCCCCCAATTTGGATATTAGAAATACACTTGACATTATAGAACATCAAAGTTGGGTTTGTTGTGAAATATATGTGTACAATAATGTATGCTTGTGGTTACTAATTGTATGTGGATGAGGCTAAAATTTAGATTTTGCTTAGTTTAATAGTTAATTTTGAGACTACTTTTCTAAACTTCTAGAAATAAAGCACCTGGAACTCATACAAAAATTTCGTTTCTAAGTTTCTATACCCATCTAGGTTTGAAATAGGTCATCGTCATAGTTACGCTTGTATCAATCCCTAGACTTCAACTCAACATGCTATATTATTTTTCTTGATAATGATAATATTACAAATGTATATTCTAAATATTGCAATATGCTTGCTAGTGAATTTTAAATGTAGTTTCTCAAGGTGTGAATTATGACTTAGAATTGAAATACTCATCATATATTAACATCCCATAAATGATTATTAAATATCTCTAAATTTCAAGGTTTTTTTTATGGTGCTAGAATCCTTTCAACATAGGGGGTCTCCCTGGTATGAAGTCCCAACTAGACCTCACATCGTTTGGGATAGGAACCCCATCCGGAATTCTGCCTGACCACCATTATATTAATCTTATAGATTTTTCTTGGATGCAATTATCAACACAAGAGAGTATGCACATAAATCATTGATAATCGAGTGAGTTAATTTTGTGAAACATTGATTGCAGTGCATACAAAGCAGTTTCACAGAAGGGAAAAGAGAAAATGAACCCTTAGAAGAAAATTAATAGTACTATCCTAATAAATACACACACGAGCATAGGAAGAATCGTTAATTAACATGTGAAATAGTTCGCATAGTAACAATGATCATGAAAGCAAGTAACAATGCACATTCAACAAGACATATACCAAATCTAATGAAATATTTCATTTTCTTTAGCATGTATGAACACAAACATATACCGTAAAATTTAAAATAATATTATTAAATCACTCACGATTCATGCATGCAAGTGTGTCATCTCTAAGAGATTAAATATATTAAGTGAAAGTTCCAAGTACACAATTACAATGATTCAACATTAGCCGCAATAGTAGAACATTAAGTCACCACTTTCTCTCCAAAGAATGATCTTCTCTCTTATGCCAAGCTAGAGAAGCCACGATAAAAATTATATTTTCTTGAGCTATGAGGGTTTATTTATAACAAATGAGGTGACTATTCACCTCCCATGTGACTCATGACCTTCCTCATGACTCTTTACGTCCCATGTGACTCTCGACCTTCCTCATGACTCTTTACGTCCCATGTGACTCTCGACCTTCCTCATGACTCTTGACCTCCCATGTGACTTTTGAGCTCCTACATGAATCTTGAACTTTCGAGTGACTCTTAAAATTCCATGATTGAACCTTGGGATTCCACATATTTACATTTTCCAATTTTTTAAAATACATAATTTCATTTCACCAATAATGTGGAAAAATACATGAGACAAAATAACACTCTTGTGTTTTCACTTTGAAGAGCTACAATTTGGTGATTGTGACATCAGACTTCATTATAGTGTATTGATGCAAATTTATTCTTGTTTCTACTATGGCTCCATTATTCATGATTTATATTAGATGTGATTCATATTCACCCTCAAAAGGGTCTAGATAAGTATTAGAACCTTCAAAGTCAACATGAGTTTCCTTTTGTCTGTCATAGCCCAAGATGCATTTTCTTCTACATGATAGCATATTTATGTCTTATCTCTAAGAGTGTCCTTCTTGTAACCTATTTTTGATTACCTTCTTGAGCATCATATTTCCATGATAGGATGATGATCACCGGAAAATTAAATTCACTCTCAAAAATGAAATATCAGTCCCAAAACACATGTTATGTCTTTGTTTTCTCATGTGAGATGATGATTGTGATGGGAAAATGTGCGAGGGATGAGAGAGAGGAATTCTTGGGTGTAGTGCACAAGATCAGGAGGAAAGGAGTGGAGGATTAGGCACTATTAATGAACAGTATGCAGTGGCAAGGGAGGAGGAGGCATGCTTGTGCCTGTTGCACAGGTCTTGGAGGCAGGGAAGGTATCCTTTCCCACTGAGAATGTGTAGTGTGTAGTGCTTGAGGAGAAGGGTCTAGGTGTTTCAAAATTGAGAATTTCAAGGGATTAAATATGACCCTAATACTCACTAGAAGTGTGCAATTCACAATTAAGATAAGTCTAGTCAAGTCATTGCATAGAGAGAAATTTTTGTAGACAAGGATGGCAAGCTTGGGCACTTGTTAGGTACTAATTTTATCCTAAGTAATCAACTCAATCCTCTATTCATTTATCTGTCAACCTAAGGTTCATCATTTTGTTACAAGGTTTTCAGCACAATATATACAAGGATAGTGCTTTAAATTATAGGAGAATATGTAAGACTCACATGAAGTAAAGGATATGAAGAAATACTTCCAAAATATACTAAATTCAATATATAAACATAAATGAATCACTTTGTAGGAATCATGGAATTGTTTTACGATCTCAAAAACAAATATTAAATTCTACCAAACCAATCATCCCTATTATGATGTGAAACTTTAGGATGTATAAAAAATGAATCAACTCTCAATTACTAATTACTTCAATCACTTATAAATGCTAATAGTAAAGCATAAAAATGGAAATTCATTATGTTACAAAGTAATTCTGAAAATGCACATAGCTAGATAGTTACATCTAAAAACTTATGCAACCCAATTGGCAGATCTAATCATTCATGGAACTAAAACCTAAGTCTAGAGATTCACATGACAAATAAATAAATTCAATAATTCACATATTTAAGATTATAAATCTATGAGTTCACACGACAAAATTTTAAATCTAAGAATTCACACAAGAAACAGCAATCATTCATATGAAAGGAAATAAAATATAGTAATACAAGAAAGAGAACAATATTTCTAGTGACTAGGCCCGTGGTCTCTGGAAGCAACTGCCTTAAGGAATATTCAAAACACTAGGTTAAAGCTGAAACAATAAAATTTCATTGATATCAAAATGAGCTACAAAAAGGTCTGTAAAACTTCAAAGAAGTTATGTTGTTCACTTTTTACAGTTGTTGGGAATAATCAAAGATCATCATCATTCTTTCTTACTGAAGTTTAGTATATATTACAGTGTATTTCCAATGTTGGAATGATAAATCTATCCTGAGAATTAGAATATTCTCAGGATTTCTTATTTAAATTACAAAATATTAAAAATAACAGATCATATCTTCTCCTTGACCATTCCATGCAATTAGATGTGAATCCTCAATCAACATGCCAAGATTAGTCCAACAGTCTTCAAGACTTAGTTTGTCTCTAGAATTTCAAGGGAACAGAAGTTGCTCCTCATATTTCTCAATGTTCATAAATTTACCCAAATTGTAACTCTATGATATCTAAAGCACTCAAATTATCTCATTGACAAGATGAATACATTATTAATTACTTTTCTATAGCTTCTATCTCTCAATTTATTATAAACTAAACTAAAAGTACTCACAAAATAGATATTTAACTAAATAAACAAGGGGAAGAAACATAGAAATTCCATGGCCCAACATCACTCCCCAGCTTACTTTTTTGCATGTCCTCATGCAAAGAGATGATTAACATGTAGAAGTGTTAAAGAATAAGTTGGATAGGTTTGTTCACCATAATACCAAAACCCATTTTTCTTTTGGAATTCTTTCAAGGCCTTTGTATTATATTCTTTGGAGAGCTAATATTCAGGATTATAAACATATGGAGGATACCATATGATAGTGCATCTAGACTTGCAACCAATCCATTTAGGTCCTTAAAATAGGACCAAATGAGCATACTCTCGCATTCTTCTGGTTGCTACCTAAAAATTTTGGTAATTGAATGGTTCCTTGTTTTTCACTTTGGTGGAGGACATCTTCCATGATTGTTTAGCTGCACAGAGCGCTTATATTTTGATTTCCTCAAAAACTTCCAAACCAGTTTGAAGAGTAGTATTATGTACAGGTGCAATAGTAGGGACGACACATGACTGGTCCATAAACTTTTTGTGCTTGATGAGGTGTGCAAAGGGATTTTTGGTTCCCCTCTGACCTAGAGGTCAAGGCCATTTTCCATTTTTCGATATATTTCATGAGCTTGTGACAGCTTAATTTCATTTCTAGCAAAAGAGATAAAGGCCTAAAATTGCACATCACCAATAAAATGGCTAGGATTTTCATCCCTTTGGTCCTCTAAGAAAAATTTATGCATGTATAATTCACACAAAAATTATTTCACATGATCATCTTGTTGTTGAAAAGATTTAATAAAATTGGAGACAACATCAAACTCAATGGTTTGTCCAGAACATATAGCTTTAATTTTAAGCAACAGATATTGTTCAAGTAAGAACATAGCATAATTCTTTTATGGGCATATACAAGATAAATAATCAAAACAAATGGATAAAACCTCCTTGATTTGTTCTAAATATTTCTGAAGTTGACCCTGCACCATCTCTATCTTCTTCTTTGCTGCTCTGAGCTTAGAATATTCTTCATCCTCGGTGATGGAAAACACTTTAAACTTTTGTAATAAATCTTGGTGTTCCTTTGAGGGCACCATTTCTTCGTGATACCAATTCAGAACTTGTTGTTGTTCCTCCAGTCTTCTATTCAACTCCTGTATAGGAACATCCATGATCAATGTGGTGTATGGAGGTATAATTTCTGTCTGAGTGACCCTATTAATATAAACCAATAATTCTATTTGATTGGTTGCCTCGGTTTCCATCACATTAAACCCAAAAATAGTATGGGTTTCTGTAGAAACAGTGATAATATCCTCTCTTTTAGTTTCATGGAGGTGTAAAAATTTTAATTTTAGACTCCAAATGTCCATGTTTCATGCCTCCTCTTGTAATTTATTCCATTATTCCTTAGCCATATTTTAAGTTTCTTCACCTTCCTTTGTAGCCTATGATTTTCTTTCTTTAGCAGCCTTATTTCACAATTGGTTTTCCTTTTTATACTTTTAGAAAGTTTTTTAAATTGTACAGTTGAGGTGGAAGGGATGGCATCTATATTTTCAGGCTCCTCGGTTGCAATTTCTTCGACTGTAGAAAAAATTCCAAGGCCTGTAGGGAACTTATCAAATTGATGAGTATTAGTAAGGTCGTCACTCATATTTTGGTGTTTAGGTGATGGCGGAACTTCTTCTTTAGAGGGGTAGCCTAGTTCCATCATAGTTTCAATATATTCCCCTAATTGTTCCGAGGAAGAAGGGTTCCTAGGGTTCTCTAGGGAATGCAAAACCACAGTAGAATAAAAATTGTGAGGAGAGGCCTGAAAATTGGGAATTTTATTTCATTCATGTGGAAACTCTGAATAACCTATGTCTTCATCAGTATTGAAAAATGTCCCCATGTTTTCCAACACTCAGGCTATCTCCTCCTCATGAATTTGAGCTGAATTGTTCTGATGTGTTTCCTAAACTTTAGGAGACTTCTGAGATACAGTTTCCTCTAGCAGTTGTTTGCTAGGGTCTATGGAATTTCTCACTTTAACCATTATATTTGATCTTCTATGCTTAATAGGTAAGGATACTAGAAGAGATGATATCCTTTTCTTGGCTCTAGTCAGTTTCTATGGACTTGAGGTTTGAGCTTTTTCCTGCATGATCCTCTCAGCTTGTGTTTGCTTAGGTTCTATAATATGTGGTTTAATTTGAGATGATGGCTCATTATTTCCAACAAAATTATCCCAGGTCATCTATGCTTGATTAATTCCCTAATGACTATTAATTTTATGAGGCAATGATGACTAACTACTGAATTATGGTCCTTAGCTTTTCCAATTCTATCAACTATCTCATGCAGAAGAGAATTTAAAAAGAAAGGAATATTTATAGTTACCTTCTATTTTAATGCTACCAACAACTTCAAATGTCGTGGTCTCACTACATCATATTGGTCATCATAGGTAATGTATCTATATACTATCTTTGCTAATTCCTGCCATGGCTCCCAGAAGGAAGCCGGGTGATAACCTTTTCCTTTTCAAACTAGTTCTTCACCATGATCCATGAATGTAAACATAGAAACTTGCAACCCAGTATGCATATCTACCAACTTCTCTCCTCTCTTGGAGAGGCATGTGACTTCTTCTATAACTATCTCATTCACTGGTATTTGTCTACCTTTAACTTTTGTTACTCCATTGTTCAAGTTCTGTAGAAATTTCAAGGTGATTGAATTGTCAAATCCTTGTAGCCTAGAGAAATAATCAGTCAAGCCTACTTTCTCCAGAATTATTTTTGCATGTTCAAAGACCCGAAGTTGAGTTGGTTCACTCTGATTTATTTTTCACCCATAGTTTTTGTTTCTTTGAATAAAATATGAGGAAGCTACGAACATATTTTTAGCCAACAAATTTGCATAAAAATAACAATATGAAACCATGATCTCAATATAACATATGCAAATAAAATTACTGTAATGATTATTCAACCTTGTTAAATGTGTCGGCATCATGCCATGCATGTGATTTTTCACTTCCCCCCAATAACGAGAAAGGTTGTCCACGAACGTTAGTGATATTGCAAATCGGTGGTGCATTAATGGATTTACTTACCATAATGGGAGATGGTTAAATTAGGTAAGTTCACGTGGTGTAATGATGAGGCATATTAGGCTAATGTATGAATATATTTTGTGGTGTTCGAAGCATAAAACTATAAATCATGGGAAACGATATGTGGGCCATAAGATTACACTTTGAAGAGATAATAAAATATATTTATCAAGGTCCCTTTATAACAAGAAATATGCATTCCCGATATCTAAATATAAATATTTTTTCATATAGAGTTTGAATTACCACCTTAGTTATTATAATATATTTCCATATTATTTTCTGTGATTCCTCATTTATTTACTAAATATGGAAGTCAAAACCACAAAGTATTGATATGGTGATTCTAATTATACTTCAATACCATAGGTAGAGCCTCTAATACCAGTAGGCATCCATAGCCTCAGTAGGGTTTCCCTTTAACCCCTTGATATGCCAATATCCCGTTCACTACAATTTATCAATTTTTAAAAAAATTTCCCCAAAGACCATTGTTCAGGCGTGGTGACCAGTTGGTAACAATTCCATTCACCAAATCTTAGCAAAGTGAAAAAATAGCTCATGATGAGACCTCTTGTCCTCTGACTAAAATGTAAAAGGTCATTACCCTGGCCTAGTGACCATAATGGTAATGTCACTATGTTAAGTCTTATGATCATGGTAGGTCGGCTCGTGACGAGACCTCTTATTCTTTTGAGAGAAAATATATTCTTAATTTTTATAAGTTTTTCTGCCTATATATTTTTTTATGAAAAACAGGTGAATGGGGGTGGATCATCAACTCCTTGAGATTTAGGGATGGCGGGAGAAGTAGTGTGACAACTTTTCCATTTTAAGTGGTGATTTTCTTTCCACAAGTTTATGTTTAAAGGAAATCATTAGCCTGCATAGAAAAGAGAAAAACTACTTTGGTGGTAATTGAGGTAATATATCATGAAAAATTTATGTTATTTACAATATCATTATTGCTATAAATTTTTTTTTGATAGGGTTTGTCAATCAAATAAGATGTTATTCATAAGGTCAATTTTAGAGTAATATAATACTTATCACCATGAAAATAAAAGAATACTTCGAAACCACAAATAAAATCACATAGTTATAAGGGAATGATAGTTATAAACAAAGGAAGAACAGTCATGTCCAAAAGCATTGGCAGTCACTATGACAAGTAGCATTGGTTGTTAGAAAATTATATATTATGGAGCAATGCAACACATAAAATATGCAGAAAATACAAGCACACAAAAAACACATAAATCCAGAGAGATACGAATATACGTGGTTCACCCAGTTTGGGCTACGTCCACCCCGAACAGCCAGTCCTTCCTTTCTATTATCCAGCAAAATGAAAATACAAAACCTACAGCAGATCCACTGTAATATCCTCTATTCTTTCTCACAGTCTCCCTCTCTATTTCTCGCTCCGAGAATACACATACATACAATACACAACCGCAATACAATACCCTCATAAAAGTGAGGGGTTGCCTTCTAGGGAAAAAAACCCTAATCTAAACATAACTTCTACCGTCATATCATCCACCTATGAATGGCCCAGATTGAATAGAAATTACTATACTTTTACAAGGCAATTTTACATCTATTTTTAGCTTTGGGGCCGCTGGCCCCAGGGGTCCCCCCGCGGGGGGGGGTTCGGTGCGCCCCCCCCTGGACCCCCCATGGCAGCGATTAATTACGGGCGGTGTTGCCACCCCTTTTAAGGTACAGGGGTCCAATGCTGTGATACAAAGTAAACAAGATAATCAGGCTCCACACCCAACATTGGTTGTGACCAATGGAAACATAAAATGTGATAATAATAATAATAATAAGTGATGGAAATGGAACAACAATTGTGACCAAGGGAACATCATTTGTGACTTCATGAAGTTGCGGAAATGAAACAACAAGCTATGCTGAAGGGAATAACAGTTGTACCCAAAGGAAAAGTGACTATGGTAAAGGGAACGAAAGTTGTGATCAAAGGAACAGTGGCCATAATGAAGAAAACTTTGACTGTGCTTAAGGGAATATAAATTGTGACCAATGGGAAAACAGGGAAGAAGTAGAAAATTGTGTTGAAGGGAATGGTATTTGTACTGAAAGGAACAACAATTGTGATAAAGGGAACAACAAGCTATGTCAAAGAGAGCAACGGGCTCGACCAAAGGGATATAGGATGATATTTTTTATGAAATTTCCCTTAGTAATTTTCATGTTTCTTTTTCAGAACCCTATATATGTGTATTTTTTTGCCAACCATGGCCTCCCTAATATTAGAGGGTGCCCATCCAATATATTCCTTGGATTAATAATAAAAAAGTCTACCGGGTATTCCTAGGAATCCACAGAGATAATAATTTCTTTCAAAGTACCTTCAAGCTTGACTATTGATCTATCATCTAACTATAATAAAGTTGAATTTGGCTTCAAGGATGTGATACCCAAAATACTATAGACCTAATGAGTTAAAATATTGATGGCTTCTTCTAATTCTACTAGAGTATTTGAAAAGGTGCAACCCTGAATTTGGAGAGTTACTATTGGGTTTCCTAGGTCATCATACTTGAGAGGTACATGTTTTCCTAAAATGAGATCATATAATGTTTCTATAATGTGAACTATTTGTGGGTCTTTGGGTTTCCTTCCAGGATTTTTACCACATAATTCTTTGATTGTCTTAGCATAGGTTGGGATGTCTCGTATAGCTTGAAGGAGTGGAATTTTTATACACAAATTCTTTAATTCCACTATAATATAAAAATCAGTATAAGTAGTTAGTTTATTTACTGTGAGTCTTTTGGGGAAGGAGGAGCAACGGGTGTAATTCTATCAGAACGTTGTTGGTTGATTGTGCCATCGGTTGGTTTGGAAATAATTAGAGTTGGATGTTTAGCTATAGGTTTCTCCTCTATGCGAGTTTCACAGTATTACAGTTCCTTATTATCTGTGTCATCTTTGGGGAAGACAAATCGCCTAGATCTCAGCTGTAATTAATTACATTCAAGATGATTTTCTTTAGAATCTGAAATTTTGACAATTTGTACATATTGGAAAGGTTTGCTATTTGGATTAGGATTCGGCTGAGCTACAAATTGCGGACGTATCGGGGGTTGGGGGTTCGAGGGTATCTGAAATGGAGCTTTTAACTATGGTTGAGATTGGGGAATGGTCCCGATAGGTAGATTGATTGGCCTTGTAGGGCGCTGTCAATTTTGAGGCCATATTGAGTTTTGCACAAGTGAATTAGTCCATTGTGAAGGGTAGGGGTTATAGGTTGCATTTTAAAATTATGGAGTAGAATATTGTGAATTTTTCCATACATCCCCAATAAATGAACGATTTTTCTAAGTCAATGCAGCATAAGCTTGGGATGGAATTTTTTGTTTAACATATTGTCCTGAATAAAACAGGGATAGATCTTGCATCATACATGCAGAATGGGCCTACCATTGTCATTGTTGTGCCATAAGATATGTTGGTTTTGGATCTTCCTCAGCTTCTTTGAACATAGAATTAAGTCTTGGTAGTTGTGGACATCAATCTGTCGAATGATCTTTAGTGAAAATAGTGCATGTTTCAACTATATCTAGTGGACATTCCCTTTGGTTGTGTTTCTTTCAACAATGTGGACTAAATATGGATAAAGCTCATTCCACTTCGGCTTGTTTCTGTTTGACCTGAAAAAGGTCTAACGTTGTAGTTAATGTGACCAAAATATCAGTCTTAAAATCTTCTAAAAGGTTACCAATTTCTGCTCAAGCTACACCTCCACCCGAGAATTTTTTAGCTCGAGTGAGAGAATCCTAAATTTAAAATATCGTCCATGTACATCCTCATGAGCACCTGATACACATTTTAACAATATTATCATATTCTTCTTGAGAAATATCATCTTTCCCCATCAGATTGACTGCTTCTATCCATTCATCTTTCATGCCATTAATTAAACTAGTTTTCATCACTTCCTTTAGTAAAGTGGTATAAGGTGATCTCTGTATGTTTTCGTTGGCTTGAGGGGTCCTAACCCAGGTTCAGATTTTATCGCGTAACCAACAAACCCTCCAACTACTGGCCCTTTCGGCGATAACTTGCTTGTGCAGATCAAAGTCTCACTCGAAGTAGTATGGTGGGTGTTGGAACTAGGTTTCTGCACCCTGAGGAAGAAATTGATGTGGTGGCCCTAAATAGGTTTATTGCAGAACTTATAGTAGATCAGAAATAGATGCACGCATGTATAAACTAATACTTAATCAGATCAACTCGTCGCAAACACAAAAGATGCATATAAAAAATGGATAGCAGATCAACTTTGTTGAAGATAAATGATAGAATCAGATAAAGCGCATTACCTTAAGTAGATCTATTCATGTACTTCATCATCTACATATATCCATGCATAAAGAACATATTTACTCACACAGATATAACAAAAGTAAAGCAATCTCAAACAATAATACTAAACGGATAGTTCAAACACATAACTCAAGTGCTTTTCCAAAACAACCTTTGTATTAGATTCAACAGTTCAGTACAACAAAAATTTCCCCTTACATTTACCCCTCCATGCACACAACCAGTGAAGTCCGCACACGTCCAGGACTAGGTCTCCGTGCACAGAGCCAGCAGGAGCCTTTCTACCCAACCCAAACTTACAAAACTGTATCACGGAAACATAAACATACTTAGATCCAAAACATTACTTGATTGACTACCTACTTAGACTCGATCTATCTCTATTTATATTCATCTAGCATACAGATACTATGGTCTCAAACCATGGGTTGAGGCCCACATTTTACCCTTACAACCCATTTACATAAAAGAGGGACTTTGACCCACCCCAAAGCCCCTTGACCTTTCCACGTAGCGCGCATATCCAAAAATATATAAAAAATAGTTACTCAAAATTTTCCCCCGAGGGACCCCGCTCAAACATGCCCCCAACACAAACTTGTGACTTGTTCTGAGTCACTGTGATGTCGGCTACTTCATCTTTTCTTGGAGCGTAGCAATGAAATTTTTCATTGGTAACACCAACTTAAGGCTCTGAGCAACAGCTCCCTGTGCTTTGGTACCAATTTATATGTAGTGGGTCCTTCAGTAGCTAGTTCAATACTTCGTTGAGTTTTCTGAAGAGTCTTCAGCATGCCATCCAATGTCTGCAAGATCTGTAGAGCCCCCTCGGTCCATGGTTGCATCCTTGTCTCAAGGAAAATTTCTCTCCGGCATAGGTCCTAAATTTCAGTCTGAATTACCTATCCCTCCTATAGGTGGGTGATTCTTTGTGCAATGATGAGGGTGGGTGTCGCCATTCAGATATCAACAATTTTTTGTTCCTTGACACATGAATCATTGCACAACTACAGTACCATTGTGAACCAAAGTCTAGACACCCATGGCCTTGTCCAAGAGCTGACAACACTATGTAATTGCAGCAACAATTCTTTCTGTACCTTTTTTTACCTCGGTAGCCCTCTTTGTCTTGACTTCTAGTGGGGTTTATGGCTGCAATTTTAACTGCAAGTTGGAAATCTAGTGTTCAAATTCAACCCAGATAGTCTGAAATTTTGCGCATGATTCCTTTAGTGCGACGTCGAGGCCTTCTAGCTTTTCTTCTAGGTAAGCTATGATGGGGACCACTGGCACGTCGTTGCACACTTGGTTGATCTTTTCTTCAACTGTAGCGCGTTGAGCCTCGGATGCTCGACATGCTTCATCGATGCTCTTGTACTTCTACTACAAGGCTACCATGTGCTACTGAGCTTAAGTGATTTCATAGTAGGCATGGGCTTCGTGAAACTGTAGCTTTTCCAAGATCATGTTGTGTACCATGTGTAATTTTCCTGCTGGTAACACAGTCAAACCAATGTTAATTTCATTGCAGGCTTTGAGTTCCACGCGCAGTAGCTGAGACTTGACTCGAATGGCTTGTTCAAGGATCTGAAATAAGAGGGTTTTTCCTGTTGATGGAAATATTGTTGTCATGGGTTGCGCATCTACAGCAAACATGCTCAAATTAACTTGATCACTTGTGCAGTGCTTGCCTGAATCGGTCTTGCTACAGCTTTGAGCTCTTGGATACCAACTTGTACCCCATCGAGCACATCCTTGTATTTCCCTTCTATTTCCATCCACATATATTTTGTTGTTGTTGTGATTGTGTTGGATATTTCGTTGAAATCATCTTCGGTCAATGTCAGCTCCTCTTCTCCAATGGCCTTAGAGCCCTTTCGTTTCTTCCTGGATCCTCTTGTGGCCTTAGAACCATGCTTTGTGCCCTTGGAAGTCTTAACTTCCACCTTCTCCTCTATCTCTTTAGGCATGGCACCATTTTTCTCAGGTGCAGTGTTTGTTTCTAAATCAATCGTTTCATTGATTGTAGTCAGCATGGGTTCTTCTCCTCTAGTTTTTCTAGTAGTTTTCGTACTAGTGCGAGTCTTGGAAGGCATATTTGCAATAGATGTGGATGGACCTTCCACAGTGCATGGATCTATCCAAGCTAGCAGCCACTCTATAGTGACGCGCATCAAGTCATCCTCAATGATGAGATAGGGAAATTTGTTCCAAAATATTTCAACTGCACCCCCTTCGCATGAATGTGAATGTTGTGGAAGGTGGCCTTAAAATCTGCAATCATCTTGTATTTTCTATACAAAGTTGGAGAGATCCTTGGTTTTGACTCCAATGGATGTTTGGTTGCATGTGGTCAACCTACTAATCACACAACTGACAGTTATCATCCCTTTAACCTTTGTCTCATCTGGGTCTCCACTGGTACTGACATGCATGCAACTATTAATAGTAAATCATCAGTTGCATGGGAGATTACTGATTGTGAATTAAATAATATTTAATTCACTTGATATCTCACTAGTGAAACAAATAGTTACAACTAGTTTAACTAACTCTAACTCACGTAACTGAGTTAATTGATTACTCATGCACTAAACTAATGCACCAACTACAATTTGAACTCCATAACTAATAGAATTGCTCTGCGTGCCTCGACAACCACCCCCAACTCGAAATACATGAGCTAACTGATTTGATCACACTCAGTTAACTGTTACAAGTGATCATGAGATAAGATTACATTTTATTGTCCAAATTAAATAAGGGAAAATTAAATTAGATAATGCACCAAATTTGGCCCACACTAGTGTAGGTGTTGCTAGGACCTATTGGTCCCACACTAGTGTGGGTGCTGCAATTTATTATTGGAATTCAACACTCCCTCTCAACAAGAAAGGGATTATCTTCCACCCCTATCCTGCCTCTATTGTATTCGAATTTGCTCCTAGTGAGTGCCTTCGTCAAAATATATGCATCTTGATCTTCCGTGGGAATATACTCAAAATTTTGCGCCTCTGAACACATTCTCTAAGATGGTGGTACCAGATGTCTACTTTCTTGGACCTATCATGAAACACCAGATTAATTGATAGTTTAATGCAACTCTAGTTATCGCAATGTATCGTTGTTGGATCCATATAAGAACCAAACAAACCAACCAGGATATTTCTCATCCAAATGGCCTCACATATAGCTTGACTTGCTGCCATGTACTCTGCCTCAACAAAACGAAGTGCCATGGTCACTTCTTCCTGATGTACCAAGAAATTTTTGTTGATCCTATGTTGAAGATCTCTCCTGATGTGCTCTTTCTATTTGATGGATTGCTTGCACAATATGCATCCTTGAAGCTTCACTCCCTCTGTCTTTCTGTACCATAATCCATACTATGTAGTGCCCTTCAGATATGACATGCCTCCCTGCCTTCTAAAAGAGCATGTTCGGCTTAACCATAGATTGACTCAGCTATTTAACTGCGTAGCAAATATCTGGTCTAGTTTTCACTAAGTACATCAGTGAACCTACTAGTTGCCTGTAGATAGTAGCATCCACTACTTCTAGAGAAGTAGCATCCTCTTTCCTCAAATTTTCTAGAAGAGGAGTGTCCATGGGTTTACATCTCTCCATGTGAAACTTACCCAGTATCTCTTTGGCATACTTTCCTTGAGAAACAAAAATCTCACCATCCCGCTACCATATTTCCAAACCAAGGAAATAGTGAAGGAGTCCCATGTCCTTCATTTCGAACTCTCTTGTAAGATCTTCCTTGCATGAGTTTATCAGCTCCTCATCACCTGTAAAAATTAGATCATCAACATAAAGTATGATAATCAATAGATTACCATCAACCACATTCTGGTAGAGGTTTGCATCAGCTTCAATTTTTGTGAAGCCCAACCTGGTGAAATAGCTATCAATCCAAGTGTACCAAATACGAGGTGCTTGTTGGAGCCCATACAGTGATCTCTTGAGTCGACACACATGTGAATCATTGTCAAAGATCTCAAAACCTTCTGGCTGCTCTATGTATACTTCTTCCTCAATAAATCCAATGAGAAATTCATTTTTCACATCCATATGATGAATGCACCACCCCATCTACACTGAGAGTGCAAGGATAGATCTAATGAAAGAGTACCTCGCTACTGGTCTGAAAGTCTCATCATAGTTGATCCCCTCAACTTTTGATAATCCTTCGGCCACAAATATAGAGTTTTACTTATCTACACTCTCATTAGCAGCTTGCTTCACCTTATAGATCCATCTAGATCCAACCACTGATTTGTCGACCGGTCTTGGGACCACCTCCCATGCAATGTTCTTGACGATGGGTTCATACTACTCTACCATAGCATCAACCCAAATTTTTTGGTGCACTGCTTCCTGAAAGGAAGATTATTCTATCATAATAAATTTTCTTATAAGAGCCATGTATCTAGTAAACCTGTCTAGAGATGTCTCTATCTGCACAGTGAAGTAGGGCCTCTTACATTCTCTGTTGCATAAAATCTCAATCTATCAGCTTTCATGGTTCACCTTCTACCATTTATGGTGGATGCCTTTGCATGAATTTTTTTTGCAACCCCATGATTCTCTGCATGTGGTTGCTCCACATATTGAGGCCCATCCTTTGGAACCAAGAATTCCTCCTGTACATGAAAATCCAGCTCCCTCTCAAGTAATAATCGCATGGCTTTCTCCTCATAAAATTTTATATATCGTCACACAACATTCATTATGTTGTTTGGAAAATACACCTGGTAGTTTTAGGGAGTTTCAGTGTACCCCACAAATATCCCAATCTCAGATGTTGGTACCATCTTCTTCCTGGCATCTTTGGTCACATGCACATAAGCAGATGAGCCAAAAATCTTATAACGTGAAACATCACGTTTCTTACTAGTAAAAGCCTCTTCTGGTGTACTCATGCCAAATATTCGATGAGGACAATAATTTTTCACAAATACTGTTGTGTTTCATCCCTCTGCCCACATATGCAACGATAGGCCCTGATCATGCAACATCACTCGTGATGCACCCAGAACTGTTCTGTTCTTTCTTTCTATGGCCCCATTCTACTATGGGTTATGAGGAAAAATCAGTTCTCTCTTAATTCCTTCCTTGTTACAGAAGTTATTGAATTCATTGGATATGTAATCACCACCATTGTCACTCCTAAGAGCCTTCACATCCTTCCCCATGTCTTTCTCCACCGGTGCTTTGAACTCAAGAAAATTTGAGAACATCTAACCTTTCTTCTACATGAAGTAGATCCAGCACTTTTGATAAAATTCATCAACAAATATCACATAATACTTATGCTTTGTTGTCGAAGCAGTAGAGAAAGTTCCACACACGTCTGAGTGAACTCTCTCAAGGATTTTTGAAGCTCGATTCTCCTTCTCGTGAAAAAGTGGCATTTTCATACTTCCCCATAGTACATCCCTTGCATGTGTCTAACTGCACAAGTGTACCCTTGGGAAGACTCATTGAAATCTATTGCATGACATTCAAGGCTCCATGGTGAAGATGGCCCAATCTCCTCTGCCATAACTCACCCTCATCTCAGCTCACCACTTTGTTTTCCTTACACATCAATGTTGTGTAGCCATCTACATCAATTTTATAGAGATTCTTAACTTGAATCCCAATCTCTTGGCTTGTCCTATTGTTTCTGTCATAGGAAATCTTTTCCTTCACTGAAAACAACATCATAGCCTCTATCCTCCAACATTGCAACTGAGACCAAATTTCTCATCAAGCCTGGTACATGCATTAAATATTTTAATTGAAAGGGTTTACCTAATTTTCTATAGAAGGTAATGGTACCAATCCTGGCAGCACTATACGGCCCGTCATCACCCATTTCGATATGCATCTAGAGGTCCTTCTCCTCCAATCTACTGAAAAGTTATTTGTCTCCTGTCATGTGAAAGGAAGCACCACTATCCAAGTACCACATTGATCTCATTTCACTTGAAACCATGCATGCAATGAGCGAGAAGTCAAGCTCAAATTGCAAGGCCAAATCCTCACCCACTGTAGATCCTAAAGCCTTCTTGTTCTTCTTCTTTGCGGACAATTTGTGGCATAATTTCCATGCTCATGACAATGAAAACACTTCACTATGGACATGTTGTGCTTCTTGCCATATTTACCGGACTCGGATTTGGAATTGAATTTTTTTCGTTTCCCCTTCTTCGCCTTGGCATCCAAAGCATAATATTCTTAATCTTCATTCTTAGATGAAGATCCATCTCTGGTATTCTTCTTGAATTCTTCTTGCACCAAATCTGACCAAATTAATTTTCAATCTGGCAACTTTTCCCTTCCACTGAAAGAGTGTTGATAACTATGCCAACTCTTGGGAAGTCCTAGAAGAGCTAGTGTCACCAAATCATCATTAGGGACAATAATGTTGACGCTCCAAATCTCATCCTAACATTGGACAAACTTTTTAAAATATTTCGGCATGGATTCACCTTTCTCCATTTTGATATTCCTGAGTTTATCCTTCAGTTCCAATTTTCTATGATCACTGCTACTCTGAAATAGGTTTTTCAAAGTTTTTCGCATTGCATATGGTGTCTCTTTTCCATGTATTCTTAAGACAATGTGGTCTCATACTCCCTCCAATAAGATCCTCCTCACCTTTGCAACTTTCTTCTTCCAAGCATCAAGATTTTAAACATTTCTTACAGTGGGTTTGGGAACATCATTGTCAATGAATTCTTTCAACCCATTGTGCTCTGGTACTTCCTCTCTCCTTTATTTCCAACCAATATAGTTAGATCTACCCTTACGTGCATACTCCAATATCAATCCATTTCGATCTTGAATTCCCTGTAGCACCAAGAATGTCTTCTGAAAATTTGAATTCTATTCATTCACAAACTCAACTTCTCCTCCACTATAGTGATTTTTTGTGCTCTGATACCATGTAGAAATTATACAAACATATGTATATCAATGGATTCAATCTGATCTAACAATTTACTAAAGATAGATACTGAATCACTTCTACAAATAAATTACGAAAATCAAACACAATCGCCAATCACATGAAGCAAAGAAAGAATCAAATCAAACCACAACACAGATAATTTCGTGAGGAAATCTTGCTGCTCAAAACCCCTCTATATTCTCTTTTATATTAACAATGTAATCATGAAATGATTACAATTCACTCTTCTCACAAGAGTCTCTTGCACTCTGCTATTTGTCTCACACTGTCCTGGACAAAACAAACCAACACTTAGCCAATTCTCGGCCTTTAAACAACTTGCCTTTCTTGCGCAATTCCTGATGATTGCAACCCTATTATTTGGGAATTTTTCCTTCCTAAACTGCGCAAGGATCATGGGAACTCCAGTGGATGTCTGGTTTCATGTGGCTAACCTACTAATCACACAACTGATAGTTATCATCCATTTAACCTTTATCTCAACTCGGTCTCCACTGGACCTGACATGCATGTAGTTATTAATAATAAATCATCAGTTGCATGGCAGATAGCTGATTGTGAAATAAATAATATTTAATTCACTTGATCTCTCACTTACAACAAATAGTTACAACTAGTCCAACTGACTCTAACTCGCCTAACTTATTTAACTGATTACTCATGCGTTAAACTAATGCACCAACTGCAATTCGAACTCCATAACTAATAGAATTACTCGGCATGCCTCACCAACCACCCTCAACTCTATATACATGAGCTAACTAATTTGATCACACTTATTTAACTAAAAAAAGTGAGCATGAGATAAGATTACATTTTATTGTCCAATTTAATTAAGGGAAAATTAAATTAGACATTGCACCAAATTTAGCCCACACTTGTGTAGGTGTTGCTAGGATCTATTTGTCCCACACTAGTGTACATGCTGAAATTTATTTTTTCAGTTCAACAGTCAGGACCCCTCAAGCCAAAAAATGGTTATGTTGTTGGGACCGGGATCATTTTGAGGGAGATTTGATGTTGTGGCACCCATGCAGAATGAATTGCAAGATTGGCTGGATAGAAATATCCTTGAATTTTCAATCCAAGAGAATCAAAGTTCTAATATATCACCTAAAAAGTGTGTTCAGAAGTACATCTATATAGAAGTTCATGAGATATTATTTTGTTCCTTTGCAACTGAGTTGCATGAGTGGTTTTCGCAATTGAATGAATTCAATACCTATACGAAGGACGAAGCAGACACTGAGTGGACTCCTAAATTAATACATCAATTAGAAAAAACAGACAATAAGATCACCTGTGCGATAGATCATTGGATCGATCGTGTCTTGGGACGATTCCTGATTGAATTTTCTATTGCTCAATTTGTGTCATACTACGAAGAAAAAAAAAATAATTTCAAGGGTCCTAGAGGTAATTTCATGTGCTCTTTGAATTTATTGTGCCAAAATATTCGTGAATGTTCCGAAGAGGCTCGAATACACGTAGTGGAATAATTTACTATGCAGACCCAAAAAAAAATGAATTATTTAGATCCCTCTTAAGCATAGATCTAATAGTGAAGGTGAACCAGAAACTAGTAGCTCTAGTGAATCTACGCACTCTTAAGAAGATGAATTATCCCGAAAAGAAGTTTCATCAAATCAGAATGATTAAAGAGCCTTGAACATATTTCAAATCCCATCCACTCCACTTCCACACTCATCTCACAAAGTGCCCACTCCATCGCGCACTCCACCTCCACCTCCACCTACCCCAGGCATAGATATGGCCACATCGATGAAGCTACCTATTTTCATAGGTATTGGGAATGAAGATACTGAGCATTTTTGGTTTGTGACTAATGTTGTATGGAGATCTTAGTGATTTAATAATTATGATATTAAGAAAGTGCAGTTAGCCACTGATTTCCATGGCCACGCATTGGATTGGTATATTAGATATGTTCAAAAAAAACCCTGATTTCACTCTAGATGAAGTGAAATATGCCCTAAAAGAACAATTCAAGAAGGCTAATTTATATGTGAAGTTGGTTACAAAAATGAAAGAGATTCACCAGGAGGTAAATTAATCTATGTGGGAGGTAGATCAAAGGCTGAAGTGCACTATCAGAGATGGTGGATTCACTATCGATGATACGCAACACAAGGAGTGGTTTATTGCTATGTTTCCCCCACATTTGTGTCAGCCCTTGGGTCAACAGAAAATTTCCAAGTAGGCTGAGGATATGTAGATTGCGATGAAAGTAAAAGCTACCCCAACACATGTTGCACTTGGAACTCAATAGATTCAGAATCAGTTAGAAGCAATGCATTTGGAGATTCAAAATATGTGTGAAGATAAGGGCAAAGAGGTATGTGCAGAGATGTGGTGCATAAAATTTAAAGTTCCTGGGCACCATAAGGATAAATGTCTCGTCTTCAATAATTATTTGAATGTTGGAGGACCTAGCCCGCTGAAGAGCGCAACTCGGCCGATATGCTGCACAATCTATCATGTTTCGATTTTATATGAAACAAATTTCTGTTCAAGGGTCTGAAAATATAAACCTGAGCTGAAGTAGTTGTTTTTTATATTTTTTTCGTCATTGGGACATGATGAGAAGCACTATCAAACTTATGATATGATGTTGGAAAATGTTGAAATATATAGAATGTAGATCGAACCTACCTCACTAGCATCCCCATATGGGCATGGTGGATTTCAGAATAGAGGAAGAGTAAGAGGAGGTGGATAAGCTAGTTGAGTAAGGGGGTAGATCATTTGCTACAACTACGGAGATGTTGGTCACTATGCGCATGACTGTCCAAATCCGGCGCGATAATTATGCAAGTTTTGTCGAGAGTTTGACCGTGTAATAGAATATTTCCTTGTTTTAATTGCTAAGATGCAAGATTTGTAAGGAACCTGAGAACAAATATGGATTTTATTTACAGTGTGAAAAAGTTGGTTTTGTTGAAGCATGAAAGGAGTTCACATAAGAAATCACATCAACATCAGGTAGACCCATGAAGGAGGCACATGTAGATGAAGAAATAAAGCCATTCTTACAAGCTTGCATTAAGGTATTGCACAACAAAAAGGTGGTAGAGAACCTTCAGGCTCTAATAGATAAATTAACATAAAAAGAAAACCCACTAATAGAACATAAATTTGTCAAACAAATCTATAAGAATTAGAAGAGGACAGGGTGAGAGATGCGTATGACTGCACAAATCAGTGCTTATGAGATGGATCAAGTTATTATAGATTTTGGGTCTGATGAAAATGTCCTACCTAAGAAAACCTAGAAGCACATGGGAAAACCCAAGTTGGAATGGTCTACCATTCAATTGTGCATGGAAAATCAATAGAAAATCATTCAATTAGGAAGGTTGTTGCAGGTCGTAGTCAGTATTGAAGGTGTTAAGCTACATGCATATTTTCGAAGTTATACAAATTGTGGATGATTCAAATACTTATCCTGCGATGTTGGGATTATACTAGGCTATTGATATGGATGCTATCATAAACCTAAAGAAGTAAAGAATGGATTTTGAAAGCAATGGAGCCAGAGTCATCATCATCTAGATCATGCAGAAGGAGCAAGATACACAGAACCTATGTGCACTGATGATGATATCGATCAAATCTATAAGCTAACTTTGCATGAGGAAGATTGGATCAACCCAATGGCTGATGGAAATCTTAATTTGTAAAAGGACATCTCTTACTTCTCAGATTCCGATGAAGAATTAGAAAACTAGAAGAACCGATTTCATGAAGTATATATTTTACGCTGCAATTGAGTGACCAGATCTCTTCTATGCATAACCTCTCAGGTTCGCAAATTACCATATTATGATGGTTTAACTGATGTAAATATTTTTTTAGGAGAACTAGAAAGAATTGTTCTAGAAGGACAAAGATTCCATGCCTTGGATCTTGGACTGTGTGCTACTCCATCACGATGGTGGGAGACTCATAAAGAAAACATGGGAAATTAGGATGAATGTGCGTGAATGATGAGGTTATGCTTTGAACGTCAAACTATCAGAATGGAAGAAGTCTACTCTTGAAAGGATGATCCACGTAGACATTTGGTTAAATGGAATGAGGTACGGGGCATAGAACCAAGACCTGAATGGTTCCACATGTTCATTCATACAATGGGAGAGGTACCTACTGATTGGTATCTGGAGATAGAGATATGCCGAGGTACTAGTTAATGGTTTGCACTGACGGAGAGGTTCATTCTAACATTAATCTTTGAGAGTGGGTTTGAAAATATTGGTAAATCATTGCATGATATTCAAGAAGTTATAATTGACTCAACAAAGCCAATGATAGAGTGTGCTTCACCAGCATGGGATGCATAGATGAAGGATATTGTGAATTGTAGAAATCTAACGGTTGAATAAAATGAAGAAGATCCAAGGAATCTTATTATTCCCAAATCCAAGGGATAGCGCATAGTTGTTGGGCCCTCAATCACTTCACTAGATGTCACAAAAACTCTAAATATTCGGCAGGTGAATATTGGGTCTGAACGGCAACCAAAGTTGGCAAAGATTGGATATTATTGGGATGACGACATAGTAGGAAAATTTGTTGAGTTGCTGAAAGAGTATTGGGACTTATTCCCTACAAATTTCTCAGAATTGAAAGAAATAATTGCAGAAATTGGGGTTATGAAGGTCACTTTAAAACCTAATTTGCACCCAGTGAAGTAGAGCCCATACAGATTCAATCCCAAATACAAGCGGAAGTTTAAGGAAGAGTTGGATAAGATGGTTGTTGCAGGAATTATTGAACCTGTAGAAGAGTCTGATTGGGTGAGTCCCATGGTAGTGAAACACAAGAAGACAAAAGGAGAAATCAGGATTTGTGTAGACCTACACAAGTTGAATGATGCATGTGTGCATGATCCATTCCCAACTCCATTCTCTGATGAAATATTGGACAATGTCTGAGGATAAGAAGCTTATTCATTCATAGATGGGTTTTTAGGGTATCATCAGATCAGGATTGTGCCAAAAGATCATAGTAAGACTACCTTTGCAACAGAATGGGGATATTTCTAGTATATAGTCATGCCCTTTCGCTTGAAGAATACACCTACCATATTCTCATGCATAGTCATAACTACCTTTAAGGATTTTATCCATAAGTTCCTAGAAGTATACTTTGATGATGGGATTGCTTTTTGGTTGTTGAAAAAGCATGTCTTCAATGTGCGTTTAATGTTGGATACCTTTAGAAAGTATCATATTTCACTGCACATAAATAAATGTATATTCTATGTGCCATTTGTTATATTGTTGGGACACATTTTCTTCTAGCAAGGGTTAATGGTAGATCCTGTGAAGATCGCAGTAATAGTTAAGCTGGAGATACCAAAGAATATCAAACAATTATGCTCAATATTGGTGCAAAATAGGTATTATCGAAATTTCATTCAGGTTTATGCGTTGATAACTGTGCCCATGGATAAGTTTCTCAAGAAGCATGCGACATTCTGTTGGGATGAGAAATGTCATAAGAGTTTTGAATTGTTGAAGGAAAACATGGTCACTGTGCCCATATTGGTCTTTCCAAATTGGTAAAAGGTGTTTCATGTGCATGCTGATGCCTCATGTATCGTGCTTGGAGATATTTTATCGCAGCCAGGTGCTAGAGAGATTGATCACCCTATTGCCTATTCCAGTCGAAAGCCCTCAAGCGTAGAAAAAATTATTCAACCATAGAAAGAGAAGGATTAGAGATGGTGTATGCGCTACAAAAATTATGCCACTACCTGTTAGGAGGATATTTCAAGATGTACACTGATCATTCTGCTTTAAAGTACCTGGTTAATAAGCCTGTGTTGGGGGGAAGATCTGTACATGGTTGTTACTATTCTAGAGTATGACTTTGAGATCTTTGTGAAACTAGGAAGGCTGAATGTTGGCCTAGACCATCTGTCACACATTGAGACTAGTGAAGAACCTACAAAATTGGAGGATAGATTACCAGATGCACATTTTTTTGAGATCAAGGTATTTGATGATAATTTACCTAATATTATTTAGTTCTTGACTTCTACACATGTGCCTGAAGAATATACAGTTCATAAGAAGAATATATTGTGGTGTGCACATCCAAGGCCAAAGGATGAATGTGCACGAACAATGAATGTGCACGAATGATGAGGTTACGCTTTGAACGTCAAACTATCAGAATGGAAGAAGTCTACTCTTGAAGAAGAAAGACACTAGTAAAAAATGATGAAATTAATGACTAGGTGACTAAAAATGTTAGTCACTACAATGATTTCAAGTGAATTACTACTAAATTTGAGCAATTTTAAGTGACCAAACTAAAAATGACTAACTTAAATGACTAATTTAGTCTTTGAATAAAATATACGACTAGATAATAAGTGACTAAACTAAAAGTGACTAACTTAAACGACTAATTTAGTCTAGGGATAAAATATATGACTAGATAATAAGTGACTAAAGTAAAAATGACTATCTTAAATGACTAATTTAGTCTAGGATTAAAATATATGACTAGACAATAAGTGACAAAATTAATAATGATTAATGTAAATGACTATTATAGTCTAAGAATAAAAATATGGCACCCAAATAACAAGTACAACAAGTATATGAATTAGTCATTTATGTCAATAATTTTTAATTGTGTCACTCCATATATGGAAAATTTCACTTTTGGTACCGAAGTGTTACATTTCACTATAGGTGTCTCTGAATCCATTTGAAGTGTTAAAATTTAGAGACAAAGAGGTCTCTGAATTTACAGTGTTAAAATTTTGAAAACCCTTTTGTCTCTAAAGTTTAATAGTGCAGACGAATTCATCTACAATTAACATAATTGCATGTATCATCTATCAACTTTACACTAATACCTTCATTATAATTTTATTAAAGATAATGTTAATTAGATAACCAAATTAATATTTATATTTATATTTAATATTTGGCCATAAAGTTTAATTTTTAAACTTCATTGATTTATGTTAAAAGTGTGAGATGTTTTAAATCTAAGATTAAATCTTCATATTTACATTAAATAAATAGATAAATATAATATTTCTTATGTTAAACATGTGATTTCATTTAAATCTAGTATTAAATCGTCATATTTACATTTGATAAATACTAATTAAATAGATAAACCTAAAATATATATTTATAGACCTGTTCAGTAAATAGGTATGAAAATCTATTTATTTTCCAAAGAAACAATCGAACCCATCTATTGATTAAGTAGAAGGTTATATATACTATATGCATAAGCATTCAAAGAACTGCATTTTTCCTTTTTTTTTGAAACAAAAGAAAAAATGGAGTTGCAACTGATGAGGAGATGTATCTATCAATCCTCTCAGCTTTGTCAAAAAAAAAATATTTTAAATGACATCTTCGTTCAGCCCCTAGGCTTCCAATTTATTGTGGAAGAACCTAAAATAGGGATGAAAGTAGACTGTATCTATTTGAAATCATCAAAAGGACAAAAAATTAGGTGGTAGACACTATTCCAATTTTGAAAGTTTTCAAAGCCATAATGTTTTAAGAAGAGAAAAGACCAGTCTCCCAGATCTGATCCTAATGAGGAAAAAAATCCGAAATAGAGACAAAAAGTATAGACATACTCAGATATTTATACCAAATAGGAATCTACAAAAACAGAAAGTATATTATGTTCAGAAACATCAGGAGCAGGAAGTAAGAGCGGCTGGAAATTAGCAGGCAAAAGGAGGTTGTTCGATCCCTCTGATCTAACCTCCTTCAACCGCTACAACGACCCAGTGCCCCATATCCTGATGAGCGTCCTCCTCTGATAGGAAGTATACTTCACTATTTCGCTCCCTGTAAATATGACAAGTAGATATCTGGTTAAAATAGGATTTTACAATATTTACCTCATCAAGCAAAGTAGATAAAATGAAATTTTGGCATCTCTGTGTTCCATTGAACCATTTCATGATGTTCGTAGAGTCCCCGAATGTAGGTATGAAAAATTATTAATTTAAGTATGAAACTTAATTAATTTTTTAATGATGTATGAACCTTTTTTTTTTTGTAAGTCAATTTTATATTCATGTAGGAAAAAAGGATTACATATAGCCAGTTACAAAATAGGTGTTCTCACGTCGACTTGGTTTGTTGACAAAAAATTGCACTAGATGCAAAAAAATACAAAAGAGGGACTAGGCACATTGTCCATAAACGACTGGGCCAGAGGCACCAAAACACATATAAAACATAAAGAACACAAAATAGCATAATAGTCATCCAATGTGATGGATGCAGGGTTGTCAGGGGTTGTTCCTAGATGTGGTGGATCAGGACAGAATTCACGCTGACCATGCCCTTCAAAGTGCGCCAACCAAGTCTCCAACTTTTCTACTTTTACAGTGAGTTGATTTTGGCCTTACCAAACCAATACTAGTCAGAGAGACTTAGCACTATAAATAGTGCATTCAGTCCAATGTTTCCATCTGCTCTGCATGCTCCTCACGACAAAATCTCTCAGTTGTGTCCACTCTTTCCATAGGGCTATCGATAAGTGCACGACAGTTCTATAGGCAGCAATGTTGGATAACTTGCCCCTCATTTACCTCAAATCAATCAAACCCGCAATTCCCCTTGCCACCACAGCCTCATGTGCCCTGACGACTCTACTTTTGAACCCTCAAACCCCCACCTCAGCTATCCCCCCGCTTACCTCCTCCATGGCCCCCATGCACACCCACACTAGAGAGTCGCGCACGCCCCCACATTCTTTCCACCTTGGCGTGGAGCCACCATGATAATTTTATGAGTCTGCTAGGGCCATGGAAAACAAGGGAGGGAGAATGCCCACACCAGACTGGGGGCTTAATAATTCGCTAATTAAGGTCAAGGAACCCCGCCATGTGTAGAGTCCAGAGACCAGATCCCCCACTATAGAAAACAAACACCACCAGCGAAGGAGCCAAATGTCGTCTCCCACCACCACAGAGAAGCATAGAGACACTTCCCACTGCTTATATATGGGAAGAAGTTTCCTTTTGGAGGAATGATGACTTTGGTACATTGATAGAGGAAACCAAATATGTATGATAGCCAATGTCTCAAGAATTCCATTTCTCTATCCATATTTATTCGTCAAATACTCATAATGCCCCTTAACCTGACATGGTGCTAGGATTATGTACCCAAGCTCACCCAATGGACTAGAGATAAGATAAAAACCCCTACAATGTCACCATCTTTAATTAGAACTCGAAGGTGTGATCGTGAATTGGAGACAAGGTCAAAACCCCTGCAACATCACCATCTTAGAGCTCGAAGGCTTGACCTGCGATAATGAGAGGGTTTTCAAGCTTAGCATCGTGGGATTTGGCCTCGACAAAAAAATATATCTTTCCTTTCATTTTCAACTGCACCAACTTAGATTCCCTCGACTTGTTGGAAAACTGTTTGACTGGAAAGATACCAATGAAGGTCCAATATATGGCCAATGTAATCTAATTCCCTTGTCGTGAATCCTCTGATGTTATCTAAATAACAGGCTCACGGGAAAAGGTGGAAAACTTTGGATATTCAAAGACTGGATCCAAAGGTAGTTTTGGCCCTTGGGTACCTTGATCTTGAATACTTCAAAAGGTAGCAATTGACAGAAAAATATGATGTGTATTATTTTATAGTAGCGTTACTGGAGTTCTTGTGTGCAAGGGAAACACACTGGAAGAAAAAGGGCAAGCTTGAAAAAATCATTGACCCTCACCTTGTTGGGATCATCAACCCTGGTTCTCTGAAAATGTTTAGGGAGACTACCGAAAAGTTCTTGGAAGAGATGAGCTTCGACAGGCCTTCCATGGGAGATGTTCTATGGAACCTAGAATATGCATTTCAACTCCAGAAGATATCCATGCAAAATGATCTAAATGAGAATAGTACAAATCATATTGCAGATGTTCCTTTGTGCTACCCAGATCCTGAGCCTTTTGGTTCAAGTTCAGTATGACTTCCAGTCTTGTACGAAAGTTCTCCATTTATAGATTTCATTAATGAGCATGTGGCATTTTGGATTTCTCAACATCCCACAAAGGGATAGTTGTGAGAATTTACCTATTGTTTCGAACATGTTATCCTTCAGTGGATATGACACATAATGGATCCATACCTTGGTGCAACAGTTCCTTACCTCAGGATGTTTGCACAAGATTCAGGGCAAAGTGAACACCCAAAACTAATGGCTTTGGTTTGGGAGGAGATTTAAAAGTATGTAGAAGAGATTGAGGGTGCATGCATTATGTTCCTTTTCGCTACCGAGAACCTAAGACTTTTTAATCTAGTGTAATTGGATAAGGTGTTGGTGAATCCTCGTGGGAGGTGATCACAAAACAAGACTCCTTTTCCATGTTCCAAATTTACCAAATTAGCAGATGTAGACAAAAAATTGGTGAGTGTGAAATGGTTAGGTTCGGTACTTGTTTTTTTCATATCACATTAAAAATCTAGTGCCTCCTCATAAAATCCTCTCCTCGTATAATCGACCACCATTATAGACAATTACACCACATTTTGTTTAATCGAACAAGATGGTGGCATTGGTTTTGAGTTTCAAGGAGTTTGGGAAAATATGATTTTTGTGACCCCATTTTCATAATATACCTTGGAGTTTCGGTTAATTTTAAAGTAACACCTTCCACTACCCAAGAATAACCCCAGGGAGTAGGAGGGTTTGTTACACTACTCATGGTTAAGGCCACTCTCCTTCGATAAGGTTAAATAATTACACTTAAATGCTAAATCGGGGCCTCGCAACACAACAAATAGGGCCATGTAAAACCTGCATAACAAAAAAAGGAGCCCTACCTTTATTTCTTCCCTTCTCTAATTATGCCTTATGTTCTTTAGTCAAACAAATTTTTAGAATTATTTCAGTTCCCCGAACTTGGTGAAACCCCTCATTGATTGCCAATCCCCATTCACTTCAGTGTTTACCTCCACACCAAGTGCTCCTAACTCAAGAGGCTTCATATTTCCTTCCATTTCACATCACTTCCTTACACTCAAGTGTGGAAAGGTTTTGTGCACCCAATTCACAGGATACAATGCTTTTATGGTAAACAATTCTCCATGTTTCTCCTCCTGTTCCCTTTGCATTGTTCTTTAATATTCACTTTCTCTCTATTTTTTCCCAAAATTTCTTCTATTCCCCCTTCCTTATTCCTCAAGTTTGTCCCTTGATTAGTTAATTAGTTGAATAGAAAAATTTCCCAATCCCCTCACAACTTTCCCTCAATGAAGTTTCTCTCCTAGATATCGAGATTCATATATATTTCTCCCTTCAATTTCAGCAATACATACATTTGAAAAAATATTTACATCATAATAAAGTGTGGCATAATACCCATACTGATTATTAAATATTAATAATCTTAATTATATTTACAAAATTAATGGTTTAAAAAATATACCTTATAACTTTTCTAATCACAGAAGTTTGAAAATTACCAACCAAAAAAAATGATAAAAACCAACATGCACCTTGGAAGAAAACACTAAATATTTTATATACTTTTTAACTTCAACTTAAATAATATATATCATGGCTATATAATATTAAATGCTTTGTTGCTTGTGTACTAATATAGAATTTACAATAAATAACATTTCTGTTTGGCTACTTTAAAAGCAATTTAAAACCAACTCATATCATTAGGAGACACCACTTTGTGGCATTAATTTCATTTTAAATAAATAGCAGGAAGTGAGCGGTTTCACAATTGTGGTTTATAAAAGGAGTTGGTGGGAGTCTGGATGATTTGAACATTGGTGGAGAAGAATTAAACTTTTTAATTGTAATTGGCACCAACTTTCCTCCAAAATTTTTCCACCCCTCCAATATCTGTAGTCTCCTTCACACAACTATCCTCTTTGTTCTTTCAATCGCTCGCAGCCTTCTGCCACCAATGGAAAAATTCACCAGGCTTACCCACAACGGGTCTCACAAGCTGCTATGGGAAATGGGAAAAACCACTGAGAAATCGCTTGCAAAGGCTCAGCAATGGCAGATACAAGAGAAAGACATATTTTCTGACTTCAGTAGCTGTCGAAGAATGTTTCCATTTTGCACTAAAATGCCGAAGGATCTTGCAAGTAAGAAATGGATTTAAATTTTTACTTTAAAATTGTTTTCCATTTTTTGATACTTAGTTCAGATATCGCTAGCCACAATATTCTTGAACATGGGCATGGTGAAAATGTTTCCAGCATTACATCTTCAGACATGGAGCTAAAATGACTAATAGGGTTCTGTCCAAAAATTAGTAGCAGTTTAATGAATATGAACGAAATTCCTAAAATATATTAAAAAAAATTCCATAACATGTAGCTTTGGGGCGGATTCTTCTTCGATTCTCTGTTTTCTACATCATTCCATGTCTGGGTCGCTTTATTCTTTGAATTTTCTATCAAACCACCCTTACATTGGAGGTGTTGAGCCATATTCTGACCATATTAAGTTCAGTTATTTGCATTTTAATTTTGGCAATCTACACGGAATGTTTCGCTTTGAAGCTCGCCAAGATCGGATATTCGTGGTCGATTTCGTCATTTCTCTACAAGTCACCCAAATCATGAACAAAAATCATTTGTCTACATGTCAATCTCCCCATCGTCATGATAAGCACACTCGACCTTCATGTCTAATTTTCTTAGGCTAGCATCAAGATTCAATCAAATTACACGCTCTGCAATGCATCTTTGATGAAAGCCTGGAAATTCAGGTTGGAAAAGGAAATTTCTCCATAAGCAACTCCATGAAAGAATGAAAAGGAAACTACACCATAGTTGAAGGTTCTTTGGAAAGCTGATATGCTATATTTAATTCTTTGAACATACAATGAAAAGAGCCTATCTCCTATTTTATTCAATTCTTTGAACTTCTTGAAAGACAAAGGCTTCTTTGAAAAGCCGATCTGCTATTATATGTAATTGTTTGACCACACTGTGAAAATACCAGCGTTTTTTTTTACAGAAACGGTTAATGGATAATATTAGATACTTGGCCTAAATGAAAAAATTTGAATTACAAAAAGTGGGGCTGAATCCTCGAGTGTCTCACCACCCAGTAAGGTCATGGCGCTTATGCTTAGTTCACATCTCTTTTTAGTTGTGACTATGAGATCAAGTTCAGTGATTTTCTCAAGCTTCTGGATACACACGAACTAATTTAATAATAAACAGTAAAACATGACAGCTAGCTAATTTAAGGAATTGGATCCCATGCTTCTTCTCCGTCTCTAAGCATGACTCTAGCAGAAAGGAGGGCTGCTTTGTTGGCTTATAGATCCTTGTCCTTGTTCTTGACTCTCAACACGTGGAAGAAGTTCAAATTCTGAAATGAGTCTCCTATATCTTTTATTCTAGAGATCAGCCTTGCAAGTCTTAAGTCCAACGGCGGAGAATTTGTCACAATAGTGTTAATAATAACCTGAGAGTCCCCAAATACATTAGCCTCCCTGATTTTTAGCCCTTTAAGAAACTTAAGGCCTTGAAAAAGAGCCAATGCCTTTACTTGAATGCTGGAAGTGAGGCCCAAACCCTAGGCGAAGTTGTGAATCCTGATGCCATCTAGTTTCATTATGACACCTCCTGCTCCAGCCCTTCCTGGATTGCCCTTTGCTGGCCCATCAAAGAATAGAGAATGTCTTGATTGGTTTGCAATCCAGCCCTGAAACTCCTTTACTGTAGCCCTTATTTGCCAAAATTTGGAGAGAGATATAATACTTGCATCTTTTTGAAATTGAAGGTCGAGAGAAGAGTCCCAAATTATGTCTTGCTGGCTTAATCTTGAATCGTCTTTTTGCTCTCTCAGACACTCTTTTAATTGGCATTTTATCTTGAGTCCCACAAGCTTGGAATCCTACTCATAATTTCTGAAGATCCTTTTATTTCGTTCAAGCCGAATCTGCCAACAAATTATTTTTGGGAGGGAGGACCAAGCAGCTTTGATAACCTTGTTTTTTTGAAGGGGGGCCGGGATAACTATGCAGCCAATTTGCGAACAGTTTAGGGATGGAGCTTGGAAGAGCGAAGTTGGAGTTCAAAATACCCAACAGCTTGAACCAAATTTGCAATGTGAATTTGCATTCAAGCATTAGATGAGTAACGCTTTTCTCTTTTTCCCTGCACAGGTTGCACCTTGAAGGGCCATGGAAACCTCGCTTCTGCAAGTTTTCATCAGTCAATATTTTGCAGTGGCATAGTAGCCAACTAAAGTGGTCAATTTTGGGTAAAGAGGGATAGTGCCATATCCGTTTCCATGGCACAGGGTTCAGAGCTACATGAGGACACTCACATAGTTTGGCATAGCCTTGTGCCATGGTGTAACCTCCAATCTGCGATCCCCATCCTTTAGTGTTGATTTTTCGAGTTAGCATTGGAGCCATACCGTGAAGCTTGGAAAGCAGAACATCATGGTCATGCAGGAGCTCCGAGGGTGTTTGGATGCATTTCCAACCAGCCTAGCATGAGCCATGCCAATTTTAAATGTCCCACAGAGAGCGCAGGCCTGCCTCATTCATCCATTTGCGCAGCAACTGGAGAGAGTTGCGGTCCTCCAACGGATCATTGTTTATGATTTTGTCGGTCCATAGGTTGATCCTTTTACTATTTCTGGGAAGCCAATATGCATGATTTTTGATTAGAGGGCAGGCTTTGACACAGAGTTTTAGGAAAGGTGAATTTGATTGAGGAAGAGGTTGATCTAAGCACCGATAATGCTTGCCTTTGAAATATTTACGCCATAGAGCTAGTTGAGCCTAGCCTGGATTAGGAGCTATGATTTTCTAGATTATTTTAGCACCCATTGCAATATTCTGGTTACAAATATTTTTGAAATTTAGACCCCCTTCCAACAGAGGTTTGGAGATGGATTCCCAATTTACTAGCGGGATCTTTTTCTTGTTCTGTTTTCCACCCTTCCAAAAGAAATGGCGAATGATCTCCTCCATCTTTCCGAGAATGTCAGTGGGAGCAAGAAGAACAGAGAATTGGAATAAGGGGAGATTTTTAAGAACATATTTGATGAGAATAGTCTTGCCAGCAATGTTGAGCTAGGGGAATCCCCAGGCCTGTAGCTTGTTCTTGAATTTCTCCAATTGGGGAATCCAGTCTTTGTTGTAGGCTCTTTTGAGGAAAATAGGAAGTCCCAGGTACTTGAAGCAACTCCAAGTAGAGGAGGCAGTGAAACCAAAGAATCTAGAAATGGAGTTAAGTAGACTGGGCGAAATGTTCAAACAATAGATTTGGAATTTACTACTATTTAATATGCTGCTCGAAACCCTACAAAACTCATCCAGAACTCCTTTAAATCTGGAAGCCATAGGCACAGAAGCAGTCCCCAGCAGCAGGGTGTCATCAGTGAAGAGGGAATGATTGATGTTTTTAACTCCTCTTGCTATGCAAAGCCTAGTGATCTCTTGTTCCAGCAACTTCTTGTCTAAATAAAAACTGAGGACTGAGGCTTGAAGGACAAAGAGCAGAGGTGAGAGGGGGCACCCCTGTCTAAGTCCTCTTGTGGGTTTGAAGAAGTAGACAGCTTTGCAATTCACTAAAGGGGAAATCCAAGGCTCCGAGATGTAGGCTCGGATCCAATTTATAAATCTCACTCCAAATCCAAGCTTATGCTAGACTTTCAGCAAGAAACTATGCCTAACTCGATCAAATGCATTTACTAAATCAAGTTTGACAACCATACCTTTTTCGTTGCAACGCAGACTTGAGTGGATTGCCTCTTGGACTAATATGAAATTGTCCACAATATGCCTTCCATGAATGAAGCCTCCTTGATTTTCCAGAATGATTTTGGGGAGGATGAGCTTCAATCTGCTAGCAATTACTTTGGAAAACAATTTGTACCCAATGTTGCAAAGCAATATTGGGCAAAATATGTTGAAGGAGTTGGCTCCTTTCTCCTTGGGGATGAGGGCAAGGAAAGCGGAGTTAGTGCTGCCTCTGATTTTCTAGCATGCTTGGGACTTTAGGACCATTTTGAAGAGGTCTTTTTCCACAATTGGCCAGCAGATTTGGAGAAACCTGGTCGAGAATCTGTCTGGCCCAAGGGCTTTGTTGGGGTCCATAGCAAAGAGGGCATCCTTGACTTCTTTCTTAGTGACTTTAGCTTCTAGAAGGTGATTCATCTCAGCTGAAATCGAGGGGGGAACCACGTCCAACATGTCAGAGTTTTGATCTAGATCCATATCCTCGCTATACAATCTTTTGAATTGAAGGAAGGCTGCTCTTTTGATGTTTACAAAGTCCTTGTGAATAATAGGACCTTCCTTGATTTCAGTAATGGAGTTGGTGCATTTCCTTGCTTGAACTTTCTTGTGAAAAAAAGAGGAACTCCTATCCCCTGCTTTAAGCCAAATACTATGAGACTTAAGTCTCTAGTATTCTTCTTCAGCTAGGTAGGCCTTATGGAAATTTTGCTGGAGATGGGCCTCTTTGTCTAGAATATCTTTTGTAATATCAGCTTCTTTAGCCTAGAGATGATGGTTATCCAGAATGCTTTGGATTTTTTTCCTTTCAATGGCAGGCTTGGGCAGAGATTTGGCCCAAATTTTCAGAGCCACTTTCACTCTTCTGAGTTTATCCTCCCATACAAAAAAGGGGGAGCCTTTGACATGCTGTATCCAAATGTCCTTGACTATTTGCATGAAGTCAGGCTTCTTGGCCCAGAGAGGGCTAAATCTGAAGGGAATAGGCCTAAGATCAAGTTGAGCCAAGAGCTCAAGCTTGATGGGTTTGTGATCAGAGGTGCTGTAGGGGAGAATATGAACTCTAGCCTCTAATCCAAGAAAAAGGAAAGAATTTTGGATGAAGAATCTATCAAGTCTGGCAGCGATATGACCAAGACCTACTCTTTTATTAGTCCAAGTGTACTTACCGGATATTGGCTTGATGTCTAGCAGATCCCAGTCCTGCATTAGGTCCTTCGCCCATTCCCTTGCCGGATCTCGAACAATGTTGCCTCCTCTCTTATCTACCGAAAGAAGAGTGAGGTTGAGGTCGCCAGCAATGATGGTATTTTCTAGATTCACAAGTTCTGCTTGGTTTCTTATGGAGTCCTAGCAAGCATTTTTTTCCCCAGCGTTAATTGAGACATACACATTGAAGAGACAAAAGATCTCTTTTGGGACTAAATGCTGCATTTTTAATAACAGCCAATGAGAGTTGGGGGTCTCAAAAATAATCGAGAACTTGCTAGTGCTCTGGAGAGTGCCCAGCCCACTGGAAGCCCCTCAGGCTAAGATTGCTTTTGCTTCACATTTCTTCTAGAGTTTCTTACTTGCATGCAGGAAGACACTGTCCTCCATTTTGGTCTCCTGAATGAGGAGTATGTCAGAAGCTTCTATCCTTATTAAAATTTTGATATCTTCTTCTTTGATTCTACTCCCCATACTTCTACAGTTCCAGGAGACGACCTTCATCATTTATGTTTCTAGTGTGCTCCCTTGGAGCCTTGGGGCTGGTTTCTCGCCATCTTTGGTTTTGTTGCTAATAGCTTCTCAAGGGTTGGCTCACTGCCTTGAAGGTTATCTTTGTACGTTTCCTGCTCTCTTTTTTCCCAATCTGTCTTGCAGCCTCTTGTGGATCTCCTCACTGAGGCTTGGGATGCTGTTATTTCCCCTTCTTCCTCCGAGACTTCCGATTCTTGCTCTTCATCCTCAACTTCTACAGTGTTTCCTTTAGAGCTCTCTGCAGCACTTGTCCCCTAGGGAGAAGAAGAGGGGGTGCCTTTTGTAGGGGAGACTATTTTTTGAATCTCGACTTCCTGAGTCTCCTCTATTTGCAAGCTTAGCGGAGTGAATTTATTTTCTTGCTCCATTCTGGGAGGGGGATGCTGAGCAGGGGCCTGTTGGGGGCCTTTACCATTTGGAACCCTTGGCTTGTGAGATTTATGAGAAGTCTTGGAGCACTTAACCTGATTCCAGCCCTCCTCCTTACCTTTTTCTGACTCAACATTGGAAGGGCATCCTCTAGTGAAGTGGCCATAGACGTGGCATTTTCGGAATTTGAAGGGAAACTGCTCATAATCTAGGTTCTAGACATGATTCCAGCTATCGACATTGATTTTGATGGCTTCTGGGAGACCCACCTCTAGATCTACTTCTATACAGATTTTGGCATAGTCATATTGATCTTTTTTGTTTGCCCGGTCTATGAATTTCCCAAGGGAATTGCCGTTGTGCTTCAAAGAGTCCCAATTCCAACAGTGAACTAGAAGGTTTGGAAGCCTAACCCACATCGAGACCACTGTGGGCACATCGACTGCAGGGTCAAAATCCTACATCCAATTGTTAAGATAAAGACCTTGGGGGCTCGTGAAGTAGGGGCCATTCTGGAAAATTAGATCCTTATCGTCTTTTGAGGAGAATTCAAAGAGGAAGAACCCTCATCCCAGAAAATAAGATGTGAAGTTGTTCTTAATCAAGGGCACCCAGTTCTTGTTGACCTAGTTTTCAGTGGATTTAGGAGAAGGCTAGAGTCCGGTGAACTGGCCAACGAGGGCACGCTCAACCAAGGACAGGGCTACTTGGATTGGAGTCTCTAGAGGCAGGGAAATTTCAGGAATATCCTCTAGCTTCTTAATGAACTTGGCTTCTTCACTCTTTTTCTTCTGCGACAATCTAGCCAGGAGCAGGTTGAAGGCATCGACAGATGATGGCAGAGGAGGGGGAGGGGGAGGTGCCTGGGGCATGCCCGACACCTCCATGGGATCAAACCCTAGCTTTATCGAGCCGCCTCACTGCAGCAAATGCAACCTCACAGCGCTCTCAGTGCTCGCTCAGCTCGTCGAGAATTTCTCATGAAAAGACCAGCGTTATTCCTTAATAATTTCTCCATTAGCGACTCCATGAAAGATTGCTTCCTTGTGAACTTCTCCAAAGGCAACTACACCATAGTTGAAGAATGAAAAGACAAAGAGTACAAAGGGCTGAGCGTAAGGCGGAGTGAGTACTACTACGAAGCTAAAGGATTAAGTTCCTCTCTACCAGAACAACAGGAAACACATAGTAAATATGAGTTTACAAGCACACAACTATTAACATGAGTCTTTGCCCCAAATTTCAATGTCAAATTCGAAGGAATTTGTGTAAGTTTTGGTGCAATTCCACTGTCAAAATTGAAAAATTCTTAGGCTTTACTTCTTGATCATTGAAATTTGTGTAAGTATTGGTGCAATTTCACTGTCAAAATTGAGGAATTCATAGGCTTTATTTCTTGATCATTGAAAATTCAAGAATATAGCGTGTGTAATGTTTTGAAGAGCTAAATTTTGTTCTTGCAAGAAGTCGCAACTCTGTGAATCTATTTTGACAAGAACTTAGGGTAGAATTTGATTGATATTTGATTATGTAAATTCACTAAAGATTTTTGTTTATACTGAATATTTAGTACACTGTTTTTTTTTGTTTTTGTAACACTTTGATCCTCGAATTTATCGTCGGCACGCTGCTTGACACAGAAAACGTTGTGGACGAAGTTCTGAAGGAGTTTTTGGCCAAGTATGGCAAGAAGTGGGATGGCAGAGGAGATGAGAAGCACTTGGGAAAATCCCCACTAGAAGCAGCGGCTCTAATTACAGAGGACTACCATCTTCCTTGCACTCCCCAACAATTCATGTCTGAAATATGGCCTTTTTTTGAAAACATGTAATTTCTTAACCTTCACTTGTTAATACTTTCACACTACGAATTGAATACTTGATTTATTAACAATCACTGTAACCATTGACAGACTACCTCTAATTAGTTATCAAGGAATTTAGCTTTCCTTCAAAATGCAATGGAGGATTAAGGATATGCTCACCGTTTTATTTTGTCAAAGTTAAAATTAGTTGTCACCAATTTTAGTGGTTGGTTTCATTTCCCACCTTTACTTGGTTTTAAGTTGGATCCTGCAATGCCAGTGCCTCGCTACAATTCCGTATAAGTTGAATTTATACCAATGACATGTGAATCTTTCCCAATGCCCTGGTCTTGCATTCTTGTTTAAAACCTATATCCACCATGTTGTTGGTATTGAGTTCAATTCTAGGGTCACGAGAATTGTTGTGAGCGAAATTTAAATTGATAGACCATGATTATATAAACTTTGTAAGCAATAGGTATAATCTCCCAAGCCAACCTTCTATTTTCAGTGTTCAACTTCATCTTTGTCCAAGCCAACCTTCTTTTTTCAGTGTTCAACTTCATCTTTGTCGAAGCCAACCTTCTCTTTTCAGTGTTCAACTTTATCTTTGTCCATTGTAGCGGCTGGTTTCATTTTCCATAGTAAAGACATATCTGGTCATCGGCACCGCTGCGAGTTAAGCCTTAATGCTAGTATTTGGTTTTATTTCTTACGAATTAAACACTTTCGGTCACCAACACCATTATGAGGGAAATCATAATTGTAGTGGTTGGTTTCATTTACTGCAAATCAATCCCTTTTGGGTTGCCAACGAGTGAAAGCGAAAATGGATAAACTACAATGATGTAAACGTCATAAGATCTTCCAAACAACAATGAAAACATGGGTTCATAACAAAATTAGAGCATAGAAGTGATATTAGGGCAGAACATCAACAAGTTTGACTGGGGTTCTTCATCACTTGCAGGAGTTGAGGCCTTTCTCGAAATTTAGAAGTTGACTTACCCTTCCTTGCCCCTTCTTTGTATGAAGAATTATGAGTTAGTCTGCATTTCCATGGACATTTTCCTGGTTCATTCGATAAGCCTAGTTGACTTCACTTGCTTGGTTCAATTATGGATAGATAATTGGGCTCATATGGATCTAATTTTACTATGCAAAGAACAAGTTAAAATTAACATGGTATCGAAGCACAGGTGAGGGCAAGCCCAAGTCAGAGAGAAATATATCAGGCCCAAGGGAAAGCTATCAGTCAACAACATGGAAACAATTTTGTCTCTCTCTGCATGTGCAGTAATTTCTTCTTCCATCTATGGTAGGAAGGGTCTTGATCTGTGTAAGTTTCAAGCATTAACAACCTCTTTAATATTTTTGAAGCAACTTCTTTATCTCTGAGTCCATTTCCTGTGTATTTCTTAGTATTTGGTTTGGCTTCATAATTTCAAGGAGTAGACTTTCGTCCCCTTAAGGATATCGTCTTTTATACAAGGATTTCATCTGCGACCAATATGTTCATTACTGAACAGTGCGTAAGAATTAGGGCTATAGAAACTAGCAAGAGCGATATAAAAGGCTCATCCATGCAAATTCAAATAACTCCCTGCAGCATAATTTCTAAGAAACACCCTTGTCTCTGTGATTAATATAAATCGATGAATAGTAAGGGTTGTTAATGATCCATTCAGGCTTGTTTGAAAACTTTTTCTTTATATAATTTCAGCCCTCATTAGGACTTTATTACTACGCATGAAAATTTTGGTGGTATCACATTTCACTGACAGTTTGGCTCTAAAAGAAATTTCATGAACAGTTGATGACGTTTCCAGAATTTTAGCATAAGCCCTCATCTTTGTGGAATATCACTCTAATCCTTGAATTTCAGAATATTTTCTATCTTATGAAGAGAGGAGCTATTTCAATCCACTTGGGGCTATAAATCAATCAACAAGGATGAGTTGTTAAGACGTGAAATTCTTGAAGTTCCTTTTAGATTGGCTTGTATTTAAAACTTACACCAATGATCCTTTTATCTTGCGGACTATTTGAACATTCCCCAAAATATTTTTTCAAGCTCCTTGAAGCATTTAGGTCATCTCTGGTTAGGGCAAGGGCATATTACCTATTTCAGATTTGCAGATAACTATTTTACTGATATGTCTGCAAACCCTTTTGGATCGCGATTATTTTGCACTTTGTTGGTCATTAATTTAGTCATCTACGCCCCAACACCATTATAAATATGAATAATTTAAACAATTGATTCAAAATTCTGGAGTTTGAATCTAAATATTTCAAGGTCTATTCATACGTATTACAGTTTCTGAAACATTAAAACTCTGCAATATGCAAGGTATTCAAGCAGAATTTTGTGCTTAAGTTGGCTTCAATATAGCGTCATTATTGGGAATATAATAATTTTGTCAAAGGCTTCCTTCATATGTAGCATTATGAATAGACAGAGGACTACTATTCATAGTTCTCACACTGCAAGCCCTTTATCTGTATTAGATAGAAGTAGCATATAAAAGGCCTTGCAAGGTTTTGGATTGATGGTAGTCTTGATCTTAATAAGCAATAAAGACTATACTTGACAACTACATATGTTGATGTCATAATCCCTCACACCAAGATACCTTGTAGGCTTGAGCAGATATGTGACATAGAAATAACAGTAGTCTTATATAAGACAATGATCTGATAGTTTTTTTGTTGTGACACACTTTGGAGAAGACATTTTGAGATACCTTAAATATTTTCAAACCTAATCCAAAGTCTAGGATTTGAAGAGTAATAAAATTCAGTATTTGAAGATGTTTTGAATATGTGCAACAATTTCATCACCATTGAATATGGGAAAAAGCTTAATTAGCTGACCTTGTATATATATTTCAAGTTGGTGCAATGAATCCTTGAAATTGACAATTGGTTGACAGTAACGAAAAAACATTGGCAAGAAAATGAATCAGGAAGGTGATTGTAATTACCTCTATCTGTCTATAATCTATGATGGGATGATTTATTAGATTCGAAATAGTGACATACAGTGATAGTGAAGTGTCAATGATAGTTAAGACAATGTTGATTGTACAGTCACTAGTACATATGGTCAAAATTCCAACACTTCAGTTCCGACACTTTTGACGTATTGTTGGAAATTTCCCCAATTTTTCTCATTTTTTTAAATCTTGCCAACAAGTGTCACTCTAGTCACGTTTTTAGATTATCGTCGTAAGAAATACGTTTAGGAAAATCGTCGGAATATTGATGTTTCAGGACAAACCGTTGGAATACTGACGTTTAGGAGACATACATCGGTCTTGTGACGTATAGGAGACATCCGTCGATCTTGCGACATTTAGGGATACCGTTGGTCTTGCGATGCTAAGGGTGAAACCGTCGAAATACCGACATTTAGGATACATACGTCGGTCTTGTGAGGTTTGGGGATACCGTCGATCTTGCATCATTTAGGGCCAAGTGTCGGTCTTGCGACTTTTAGGAGCCAAAACTTTGGTCTTACGATGTTAAGGGAAAACACATGGAAATTTTATTTGGTGGCTACTCTAAAATCTGAATCGGCCTATTCAAAATTATTTTCCCGCTCCACTTGTTTGGTGCTAATTCCACTGAAGAGGTTTTTGTATGGCAGTCTGCAACCGTTAAGTTCGTGTCCTTTGATTTAGAGAGCAACTACTTTGAGGTAATATAAATTTATGCGGTTACTTGCGTTGACACAACTATGGTCGTAACAATGATATCCACTGGTTCTGCCTTCTCACTAATATTGCCATTTCTCTATAGAGATGACTTGCAGAAGTTCGGGTACTGTGATGCCTAGCACGCTAAATCTAGTTTTTGGCTGGAGGAAGATTTATGAACCGATATCTCTTCATAGCCACTGCCGGTTGAGGGATAATAAGCTGAGGATAATAATAGCTACGCTAATTCCGCTGAAGAATGCAGAAAACTGAAGAGGTACATCCACGAACATACCCTGCAATTGGTTTATCCCATGGTAAAGAGTAATAATAGGCACTAGCCTTACATTTCATGATCTGTGCCTCTTTTACAGATTTATTACACTTGTATACATTTAGATTCCCCTTGGTTTTACACTTGTATACATTTAGATTCTACTTCCACTCATGACGCTTTGGATTTATTAAAGAAGAGAAGGGGTATCACATAGATATCAATGCTTGCTGCATGTGAGAGTGTGGGATGTGTTTATTTTTCTAGTTTATGCACTGATCCACATTCAGACTAATGAATTTTATTTTTTTAATGTTGATTTAATGTTGTGGCTAATTGTTCAGTACTCTGCCCTAGTTTCAGATTTTAGATCTCTCCAGATATTGGGATTGTTATTCTAAGTTTCCTTCAATTATAATAGTGCATTTTGGGTTTTCCTTGTAACATACTAGGATTACAAATCACTAGACATGTCAGTTAAGCATATTCTTGGTGATATTTGGTGATACATGATCCCAAACATTTTCATCTGCGTGCTTTAAACAAATAATGCATGAAACACGATGTTAACTACGATATCCGAGCAAACCATTGATTCAAAACATAATCACATTCAGTACTCAGTGCCCTCGTTATTCCAATAGCTTAATCCATGCACAGCTAATATTAGTAAAATAACTGGGTACAAAAAAATCTTCTTGCAACACAAATTTTAAAAATACTAGGCAATGAAAATTTATCAACTCATAACAGAAGCATCATGTAAAATACTACTCATTGAATACAAAACAAATATGGAACATGCTACTCTTTAAGAGGAGCTTGTTTAGGTAAAAGAATCCTTCAAACCAAATTCTATTTTACAGCAAGTTTGGGGGGCAATGCATAAATTATACAAGCCTAAAGTTAAATTTAAAGCAAGTTACAATTAACCTGATGATTCCCATGCCTGGACCCAATTCAAATCCAAGGTGGGCCAATTTCTTTACCAGAAGAATGCTCATCATCATATATCTAGATGAAGTACTTTCTTTGCAGCCATTCATTATTATCTTTTCCTGGTTATTAGTTCCTACTCTAGAAGAAAGTTCATGTGAAGCAGTTACAGAGATATGGGGATAGTTCAAAACTAAAAAAATGGTTTGGTATACACAAACTGTCATCCAACATAACCTACAAATTAGGATCTCTCTTTAACCTGTAGCCACTCAATTAGATCGAACATTTGCTTCCAATACTGCATGACATTTACCAGTCGAATCACTCATCTCACTCTCCCTATGCTCATCTCTTTGGATAGAACTCGAATTGATTATTTTAGATAGAACTTGAGGATAACCATTGCCTCCTTGATGCATAAATTGTGACTGTGTCTCTCTAGGACCATATATTTCTAAATCTCCTACTCTATCCTCTCCTTGCAAATTCCTCAACATTACCTGTTTCACATAATCCAACAATGTCAAAAAAGTTTCAAATCCTAAGGCCAATAAACCACACTGATTTTTTTGCACTACCATGAAATATATGTTACCTGTAGTGATTCATTCTCGGAAGAAAGCTTTTCAGATTCCTCTGCTATAAGATTTATTTAATTTCTAAGTGTCATGTTCTTAGAAGCCAGTGCCTCAACTTTTGCAGTCAACTCTTCACATTCCATCTGTTTCATGGAAGTCGGTGTTAGCACAACACAATAGACAGGGTATCAATTGAACAATATTTACTGCTTTCATAAAACAATGACAACAAACTTTGTTTATTCATGTCTCCCAATTTTCCCTCCCTATCTCTGGAAGCCTCTGAAAAAAATATTAAGAACAAGTCAACTATTAAGAAAAAAACTATGGCATGTGATGGATACAACTTTTGGACAAGAAAATATAAACAATAGTCTTTCTTGGCACTCATGATGATATATGATAAGCTTAGAATCCCATCAACATTAAGGTTTCCTTTTGCTAGATGGACCCCCTTGTTCGCAAGGTGGTTCACCTTCTTGTTGTTGTTCCCATGGACAGGAAATAATTTGGAGTGAAGGCTTCCAAGCATATGATAGATCCTTTTTACAATATCTTGGAGTTTGATGTCAGAAAAAGGAGAGTCATTGATGTGGTGGCGCAAAAGAATGGCAGGGTCACCATTGATAATGTGATCTTGAATGTTTCTTTTCACAGACAGAAGGACACCTCGCAGAAGCATGCACAATTATGCTTGGTTGTTTATAGAGATTCCTAGACCCCATGGCATGGTAAGCAGATTCTACATTTAGAAATTTAACCAAGACTTTTCATATTTGGCATTACTTGGTCCATTCTTTGCCACAATTGCACATAAAGTTGCTAGCGATTGCAGTGGATTGTAGGCTTGAAGTTCTCTCACTGAAACCCTGATATATGACATATATATGATGCATTTGAATAATGACCTTACTAGCTAGAATTTTCAATTTACAATGGAAGTGGCAGTGATAATTGTTGACTGTGATATTTAACAGTGAAGTTTGGGCAGTGATAATCCTTATGACAGTGAGCTTGCATGACTGTGACCTATGTATCTATAAGGCATGACTGTGTTCATATAACCTTAACCTGTATATGCCAATGACATTGATATGGAAGTACATATATATGGTAGAGTCCTCTATGGATGATAATGACAGTGACCTGTGAACTAGCAGCAATCTTGTATAACAGAGTTTGATGCATATGGCAGTGATTTATATGTCAGTGACACTCTAGCTCATACCCCTATAACAGTAACTTACATGACAGTGTTGTAATATAACAGGGAACCTAGCAAAGTAATATAATGGTAGACATCAAATGAACCTTATTATGGACAAGTAATATAAGGTAGACATCAAATGGGAAACCACAATTGCACATCTAGTCCATAACAAGGAATTCAAAATGGGGTACCTCAATACACTATGAGCCATCATTAGGATGAAGAGGAGGTCCTGAGTGTCATGCTAGGTTAGGTCATGTATGGCCAAATGAACCATGATATCTGATGGGATGTGTGTGGTCGTGGTGTAGAAACCATACATTACAGTTTTATCTTGTGGCAAAGAGTTGATTGTCGTTTGTTCTTTTTTACTTCCTTCAATATTTCCTTTTTCCTTTTTCTCATTAAGACAATCCATCCCTAGTTTTCTAATTCTTTCATCTAGGGCTATTATACTCCTGTGTTGTTCTCCTATAAAAAAGAGAATTCCAGGGTTCTAGCTTCCTCTTCTCACTTGGTTGGATCTTAATTTTTTCTTATAAATACCCCTGTACATTCCTAAAACATGTGGCAAATTTCCATCAGATGATGATTTTTATACAAGGAAATCAGGTTTTCCATGCTCACTTTATAAGGCTATATCTTCATAAATCAATTCTGCATTGCAGATAATTTTCCTTAATTTTTCATGCTCCTAATCCTTAATACAGGTAGGCTGAGTCTCTACAAAACCAATTAAGGAAGAATAAATCTTGTGCAATCTTGAAATATCTCGAATTTCAGTCATCATCTTATCATTTTCTACAACTTCCAAGTTCTCAAAAGAAGAAAAATCACGTAATTCTACATTCTAGTTCTTGGTATTCTCCTATATTAACATTGGTTTATTATGAAAATAGATCCCAATAACTACTTACATTCCTCGTTTCTTAATGTGCTTGTTGTAGGTTTTCCATGAACTGTTGTAAGTAGCAGTTTCACTTCATCTAGAACCAATTTTTTTGGAGCTTTGCTTCGAAGACCAATGAGAATAAAGTTTAAACCATATTTAGTAGAATCAAGACCAATTGCTATCAGGATGCTCATTTTGCTCCTAATCAGTCTTATGGGAACAAGGAACAAAGCAATGAAGAGGATCAATCTCAATTTAGGCTAGTGATGATTAAGAAGAAAATACAATTTTTACAATCAAAGAATCAAAGGCTCCCATGATTGATACGTCTAGGTCCATTTGATTTCATGCTGTAGGAGTCTCAAAGATCTAAGAAGAAAAATTCTCACAATCTCAACCAACTGGAAAAATTCTGGAAATGTTGGAACTACTTATTCATAATTTTCCACATGATGGGTGAATGTCAAAATAAATGTCTCAAGGCTTGGAACTAACTTGTTGGACTGCTAGAGATCTAGATTTGATTGATTTCCGATTGACTGCCTTGGAATTCTAAATCTATTTTACTTGACTGCTTACTTTCCTCCTTCAAATCTGGAAACTACCCTTTAAACAAACAAGACTTTTTACCTGTTGTCTAGTTGTCCCTTTGTTCAATTCAGTTACAATTGATATAATTTTTTCAATTTTCAATTTTTACTCCATTGAAAATACTTTATCAAGAATCATTTGCAAACACATCCCACACCCCTCAACCCATGTTCAATTTGTAAAATATATTCTGTGGATCATAAAGTTGAAAATGAAACCCACCATCAACCAATTTGTAAAATATACAACATTTGCTAAAGGAAGTTAACTTGTGGCTCCAATATGTACTTTTGATCCATATTTTATAACCTCATTTATACCTACTATTATACTGTGAACATACACATTCCTTCATACAATAAAAAAGAAGCTTCCTTTTATGTCATCACCCCTGTACATTCCTAAAACATGTGGAAAATTTCCATCAGAAGATGATTTTTATACAAGGAAATCAGGTTTTTCATGCTCACTTTGTAAGGCTATATCTTCATAAATAAATTCTGCATTACAGATAATTTTCCTTACTTTTTCAAGCTCCTAATCCTTATTACAATTAGGCCGAGTCTCTACAAAACCAATTAAGGAATAATAAATCTTGTTCAACCTTGAAATATCTCGAATTTCAGTCATCATCTTATCATTTTCTACAACTTCCAAGTTCTCAAAAGAAGAAAAATCATGTAATTCTGCATCAACATCTAGTTCTTGGTATTCTCCTATATTAACATAGGTTTATTATGAAAATAGATCCCAATAACTCCTTACATTCCTCGTTCCTTAATGTGCTTGTTGTAGTTTTTCCATGAACTGTTGTAAGTAGCATTTTCACTTCATCTAGAACCAATTATTTTGGAGCTTTGCTTCGAAGACCAATGAGAATAAATTTTAAACCATATTTAGTAGAAGCAAGACCAATTGCTAGCAGGATGCTCATTTTTCTCCTAATCAATCTTAGGGGAACAAGGAACGAAGCAATGAAGAGGATCAATCTCAATTTAAGCTAGTGATGATTAAGAAGAAAATACAATTTTTACAATCAAAGAATCAAAAGCTCCCATGATTGATACGTCTAGGTCCAGTTGATTTCATGCTGTGGGAGTCTCAAAGATGTAAGAAGAAAAAATCTCACAATCTCAACCAACTAGAAAAATTCTGGAAATGTTGGAACTAGTTATTCATAATTTTCCACATGATGGGTGAATGTCAAAATAAATGTCTCAAGGCTTGGAAATAGCTTGTTGGACTGCTACAGATCTAGATTTGATTGATTTCTGATTGACTACCTTGGAATTCTAAATCTGTTTTACTTGACTACTGGCTTTCCTCCTTCAAATCTGGCAACTACCCTTTAAACAAGCAGGACTTTTCACCTGTTGTCTAGTTGTCCCTTTGTTCAATTCAGTTATAATTGATCAAGAATCATTTGCACACACATCCCACACCCCTCAACCTTTGTCCAATTCTGCATATAACATTTCATATGATATGACTATGTCACCACTCTGTAGATCATAAAGTTGAAAATGAAACCCACCATCAACCAATTTGTAAAATATACAACATTTGCTAAAGGAAGTAAACTTGTGGCTCCAATATGTACTTTTTATCCATATCCTATAACCTCCTTTATACCTATACTATTAAACTATGAACATACACATTCCTTCATACAATGAAAAAGAAGCTTCCTTTTGTGCCATCACCCCTGTACATTCCTAAAACATGTGGCAAATTTCCATCAGATGATGATTTTTATACAAGGAAATCAAGTTTTTCATGCTCACTTTGTAAGGCCATATCTTCATAAATCAATTCTGCATTGCAGATAATTTTCCGTACTTTTTCAAGCTCCTAATCCTAAATACAGGTAGGCTGAGTCTCTACAAAGAAGAATAAATCTTGTGCAATCTTGAAATATCTCGAATTTTAGTCATCATCTTATCATTTTCTACAACTTCCAAGTTCTCAAAAGAAGAAAACTCACGTAATTTTGCATCAGCATCTAGTTCTTGGTATTCTCCTATATTAACATAGGTTTATTATGAAAATAGATCCCAATAACTCTTACATTCCTCGTTCCTTAATGTGCTTGTTTTAGTGTTTCCATGAACTGTTGTAAGTAGCAGTTTCACTTCATCTAGAATCAATTATTTTGGAGCTTTGCTTCGAAGACCAATGAGAATAAATTTTAAACCATATTTGGTAGAAGCAAGACTAATTGCTAGCAGGATGCTCATTTTTCTCCTAATCAATCTTAGGGGAACAAGGAACAAAGCAATGAAGAGGATCAATCTCAATTTAGGCAAGTGATGATTAAGAAGAAAATACAAATTGTACAATCAAAGAATCAAAAGCTCCCATGACTGATACATCTAGGTCCAGTTGATTTCATGTTGTAGGAGTCTCAAATATGTAAGAAGAAAAAATATCACAATCTCAACCGACTGGAAAAATTCTGAAAATGTTAGAACTACTTATTCATAATTTTCCACATGATGGGTGAATGTCAAAATAAATGTCTCAAGGCTTGGAACTAGCTTGTTGGACTGCTAGAGATATAGACTTGATTTATTTTTGATTGACTGCCTTGGAATTCTAAATCTGTTTTACTTGACTGTTGAATTCCCTCCTTCAAATCTGGCAACTACCCTTTAAACAAGCAAGACTTTTCACCTATTGTCTAGTTGTCCCTTTGTTCAATTCAGTTATAATTGATATAATTTTTTCAATTTTCAATTTTTACTCTATTGACAATACTTTGATCAAGAATCATTTGCAAACACATCCCACACCCCTCAACCTGTGTCCAATTCTGCATATAACATGTCATATGATATGACTATGTCACCACTTTGTAGATCATAAAGTTGAAAATGAGACCCACCATCAACCAATTTGTAAAATTTACAACATTTTCTAAATGAAGTAAACTTGTGGCTCAAATATGTACTTTTGATCCATATCCTATAACCTCCTTTATACCTACTATTATACTTGATCCATAAGCACTTTCAGAAACTGGGAGAAATGTAAAAGGATTGTATTTGATTGCTCCCCATCTCTTTATGGGGAGGGAAGCTGCCTATATGGAGATAGATCCCTCTTGTGTTGTACTTCTCTACCATATGAGTAAAGATGTAGCTTTTTATTGATTACAAATTAATCGTTCTTATTAGTTTCTTTTTTAAATAAGGTATGGCTATATAAAATTAATATACCCAAACAACAACTCAACATGTAAAATTTGTAAGGTAGAGCTAGATAAATTAACACAGCAAAAACACTGTTTTTGTGGGACTCTCCCTGACTGAAGTGTGTATGGTATCAATAGTGTGCTCAAGAACCTGACATATATCAGGAATCCTTGACATTGACATTCGGCAAGTGCATTGAAGTCATTATTTTATTGGGCTAATTTTACTTGTTCAAGTATCTTGGTAGTGAGACATTTCGTTGAGTTGTGGATAGGTAAAATAAAAAATTAATGTATATTGGATTCTTCGTTCCCCAAATTGTGAGTGATTATTTTTTTACGTATGAAATCACTAGAATGGCCATCTATTTCTTCGAGGTTCAACATTAACATAAAATCGCCATAATAGCCGGTGATTGCATCATTAAATATAAAATGGGCTTGCCAAATTTCAACATCAAAATTACGCTAATAGTAATATAATTATTAAGACAGAAAATGAAGAGTAATATCATATGCATTTTGAGCGATAGATTAGTCCACTTCAATCTTAGGGCCAACACCTCCACCACTGGATGGACCATCCTCGGGAGGAACACCACCAAAGCCACCTCCAGGCATGTCACCACCTGCACCTTGGTACATCTTTGCAATTATTGGATTGCAAATGCTCTCAAGTTCCTTCATCTTATCATCAAATTCATCAGCCTCAACCAGCTGGTTGTTATCCAATCATTGGATTCCCTATTCGATTGCATCATCAATCTTCTTCTTGTCAGATGGATCCACCTTGGCTACAATTTTCTCATTCTTGATCGTGTTCCTCATGTTATAAGCATAGTTCTCCAACGCGTTTTTGGACTCAACCTTCCTCTTGTGATCTTCATCCTTAGACTTGTACTTCTCAGCTTCCTGAACCATCTTCTCAATCTCTTCCTTGCTCAACCTACCCTTGTCATTGGTGATTGTAATCTTTTTCTTCTGTCTGGTGCTTTTTTCCTTAGCTGAAACATTCAAGATACCATTGGCATCAATGTCAAAGCACATTGTTATTTGAGGAACACCTCTAGGAGCAGGTGGGATACCAGACAATTCAAACTTGCCAAAAAAATTATTGTCTCTTGTTCGTGTTCTCTCACCTTCATACACTTGGATGAGAACACTGGGATGGTTTTCCGAGTATGTAGACAACACCTGCTCTTTCTTTGTAGGAATAGTTGTATTTCTAGGAATCAAAACAGTCACTACACCGCTTGTTGTCTCTAGACCGAGGGATAGAGGAGTAACATCAAGAAGTAACAGGTCTTGAACCTTCTCATTGTCTTCTCCGCTTTGAATAGCATCCTGCACTATAGCACCATAAGCAATACCGTCATCAGGGTTGATTCTCTTGCAGAGCTCCTTCCCATTAAAGAAGTCCTGCAACAAATGTTGTAATTTTGGAATTCTAGTAGACCCACCAACCAAAACAGCATCATGGATAGAGCTTTTATCCATCTTATCATCTCTCAAACAGTTTTCAATGGGCTCCATACACTTTCTGAATAGATACATATTCATTTCTTCGAACCTAGCCCTAGTGATTGTTGAATAAAAGTCGATACCTTCATACAAATAATCAATCTCTATGGTTGTATGAGCAGTGGATGAAAGAGTCCTCTTGGCCCTTTCACAAGCAATCCTCAATCTTCTCAAAGCCCTAGCACTACCAATAATATCCTTCTTGAACTTCCTTTTAAATTCTTGTACAAACTGGTTAACCATCCTATTATCAAAATCTTCACCACTCAAATGGGTGTCACCAGTAGTAGACTTCACTTCAAAAATATCCTCTTCAATAGTCAAAAGTGAAACATCAAATGTTCCACTGCCCAAATCAAAGATCAATACATTTTTCTCACCCACACTGCCAGCCTTCTTGTCCAAACCATAGACAATAGTAGCAGCGGTAGGCTCATTGACTATTTTCATCACATTCAACCCAGAAATCACTCCATCATCCTTGGTAGCTTGCCTTTGGGAGTCATTGAAATATGTAGGAATAGTAACGACGACATTATTTATTGTGACACCAGGATAAGCCTCTGCAATCTCCCTCATCTTCATCAACACCATGGATGAGATCTCTATAGCAAAATACTTTGCCTCACCCTTGTAATTAATAATAATCATGGGCTTCTCACGAGGCCCTAGAGTTAACATGAAAGGCCACAACTTAATGTCACTCTGAACAGTAGCGTCACTGAAACACCTTCCAATCAATCTCTTAGCATCAAAAATGGCATTGGTGGGATTCATGGCAACCTGATTCTTTGCGGCCTCTCCAATGAGGTGCTCAGTATCAGTGAAAACCACATAGGAGGGAGTGGTCCTGTTCCCTTGGTCATTGGCGATGATATCCACTCTATCATGCTGCCACACACCAACACAGGAATACGTAATGCCGAGATCTATACCGATCGCAGGGCCCTCTCCCATGATGGCCATTACAAAACTATAAGGAAGAAATCACCCCCCAAACTCAAAGAACGATTAAATAACACAGATATATGACAGATCTGCAATTCAGAGGTAGAGCAACAAAATCTCTCCCCTTCCACCTTTTTGTGAGTGATTATGATTATGGTATGGTTGGGATTTTTATTTTTTTTCCTTTGTGTGCCGTCGGTATTTCGATGGCGAGTTCTTTTAAAAAATATTTTGAAACGTCACTCTAGCGACACTTAGTTTCTTTTAAAAATGTTTTGTTTCTTCAGTATTCCGACGTTTACCTTTTTATTTTTAAAATTTCTTTCCGTCGGTATTCCGACGTTTACTTCTCAGAAACATCGTTCTACCATTCAGTGTCAGAGATTTGAAGGAGGCAACTTTTTTGTGTAGATGACCTTAAAGCACCATTGTTCCATTCAACTATGGTTTCGCTTTGGGTATTATATTCCTTTTTTAGGAAAAAAGATGTTGAAATTGACCTTTTTGGGAATCTACTTACACATTTATGCAAGTCCGAGCCTTTCTTGCTAAATCAAGGACATCTTACTGGAGGGCAATGTGAAAATTTGTGTTTGTTCTTATTCAAGTTTGAATTTATTTAAGGACTACTACAATCTATGGTCATTTGCAATTATGAACTATAACTATATATAATGTTGATGTTTCTAGGTTGGAGACTGTACTATTTTCATTGGAGGATGCTATTGTTGATGCGCCCAAGGCTCTTGAGTTCCTTGGTCATGTAAGGTCAAAATTCACTAAGCTGATTCCATGTCATTAGAACAATTTTGCATCCTTCCTGGGAAACAAATCCATTACAGAATAGGAGTTTCCCAAGAAGGAATTTATAACACGAAACAAAAAAAATTACAAGCAATGTTATTTTGTCTTTCTAAGGCATATGATAGAGAAAATTGGCTTTATTTAGGGCTACTTATCCATATAGGGTTCAATGTGCAATTGGTTAAGTATATAATGAATTTTCTTTCCTCAATATATGTGCAATTCCAATTAATGGCTCAATCTATTCTTCTATCATGCCTACAGGAGACCATGGGTAGGTATGACTAATGGCTCCTTTTCAATTTTTTACTGTAGAGTAGGTGGTCTTAACAGAGTTATAATAGAGTCAAAAAGAACTATAAACTTGGCAACTATAGAAATAGGATTTGCCCTAAACTTGACACATTTACTCTTTGTTGATTATGTTTTTCTTTTGGGTGATATGACTAAGGTAGATGCAATTATACTGAAGGACCCCACCCTTGAAGAACTGAAATTCCTACCTTAAAAATTACCAACAACTGAGGAGCTACAAGAATCAACACCATCTTTGATTTGAACCTAAATAGTTTTGTTATCTCCGTGTATTTCCCTAATCACAATGACCAGTAGATTCTCATCATGGATTATTTCTCTCATTCTATTTATTAGTAAAATCCACAAAATGTATCCCTACATTTTAATCTTGGGAAAAAAACATATAATTGTTATCATTTAAATTATCCATATCTCTTGGAGCCCAAAAATCCATTTGATTTGGATAAGCTTTATTTATAACCTCAAAAGAAACCCTATTATAAGCTGAAGGACCATTATGTCCTCTTGATTCTTGACAAAATATGATGGAATGAAATGGGGTGAAGACTAGATCCATGTTTACCATGTCAGAACCTAGGCTCATTGAGATGACGACCTTGGTTTGAAGATATCCACCATACAAACTAGGACCACCCATAATTATCATTGCCATCTCTCTTTCATCATCAAGATTAACCTACTGAGGACCTATAACTCGTGAAGGCCCATCATAGTCATTGCAATGTAATTTATTTGAATGCATGCCATTTCTTATTATGAGATTTACCACATCTGACAATGGCATCATTCACATCATTTTGAAGAAGTCTACAAATTAAGTCAACATATTTTTTTTCACATTTACGACTTCCCTCACATTTGTTGGTTCTTGAAGCTTGAGCCCTTTCATAACAAAAATAGGTAAAGTCAAACAACAAAAATGGTCCACTCTCTTTTCATTTTCTAATATTATAATGAAGTTTTACTAGAGACATTGTTTGTTTGTTTTGGTTAGAATAGGGTTTGTTCTTGGTTTTATGCGAATTTCAATTTATCATATGTAGCATGTTGAGAAATGAGAAAGAATAATGTGTGACATTTATCTTGCAGATATTTATGCTCAATGGAAGGATACATAGTTTAACCAAGCTACAATACAATTTGGTAAAGGTGGAGGAACATCTTAAAAAACTGCTTAAGAATACGCCATATGCAAAGTTTGACCATAAGAAATATATGCATTTTTCTTTTGTAGATATGTTATTTTTTCTACCCAAGATATCACAACAAGAAAAATATTGAGATTGTAGAAATTGTTTTAGGACGTCATTAAGGTCGATTTTTCTGATGTCCTATTTGATTGATAATTTTTCATATGTCAGGAAGGCTTTAAATATGAATTAATATGTTCATGAAACAAATCAGATTCAAATTTTATAGATATAAAAGATAAAAACAAATGTCAATGTCTTTGTTTGATTGTTACTTGACTCTACGGTGGGCAGGTTATAGGAAATGTGATTGGAAAAACGATGGGGAGAGGATGCATATCACGTCTTGGATATGGTTCATTCGTTGTTAGAGATTGCTTAGAAACCTAAGCCATCGACTTTGGAAATGTTTCTAGTAGGAATTCCTATGGTTTTTAATGTTGTGATTATGTCACTTCATGGTTATTTTGGGCAAGAAAATGCTTTAGGAATGCCAGACACGACATCGGTGGACAGGTAGACAAATGTTTTATAATTGCAATTTCCATTCCATGATATCCTTTCTTTATTTTTTGATTGTATTTTAGACGCTTATTTTGATTTTCTTGTCTTTTAACTATGAAATTGAAAATACTTAGTACCATGTCCATTTAAACAACAACCAAAGCTTGAAGATGAAATTAGTATTACACTATATTTATTGGAATCTTTATTATAGCTATTTTTTGTTAAAATATTTTCATGACTATCAGAAAAAGCTACTTTCATGTTTTTATTTGAGTACATGTTGTTTATATACTTGAATAAGTTCATGCGTTATAAAATGAAATTTTGTTGTGAATAAAATGACAGGGATTAAACATCATACCTCAAATTATTTGTTTTCACAAGTTATCTATAGCTTGAGCTTTTTAGCATATAACTTAGTTGACATGATTGTTCCTAAGCTTTCCTTGAAATTTGAATACTAAGTCACTAAGGTGTTCCTTTCTATTTATGATGATATTTTATTGCCTTTGTTTATACAAGTTATCTTGCCACATTATAGTGGCAATTATCGCCACAATGAAGATAATTTGTTCGAGTTTCTTACTTGTATGGAGAAAAATGGCTTTGACACTTCTGGTGTTGAGGTATATGTTGTATAAATTATTTATAGTCTAATTTAGTTTATATTCTAGTGTTCATTGTTTTTCATGTTTTACACTATGGATTGTATCTTTTTTTTTTCAGAGAATGAACACAATATTGATGGTAAGAAGCATGAATTGAAAAAAGAGGGGAGCAATAAAATTGGAGCGAAAAATGCAAAAGGAGAGAGGACAACTGGTTTGGTGATACTCTTAGAGCCAATATCCCACATAAGACACATATAAAGACTAATGGTCAAGTCTTCAGAGTTGGTGAATTCACTTGCAATGCCTTGAAAACACAACGATAATGTTTGAAGTGATGAAACATCATTTCATGTGTAAATTGTAGTCCAACTAATATTAAGTTGGAAAATCATATTGTAATAATTTAACATTTCATATAATATAATTTATGTGGTTGAAATTATTTATAGTTGCACTTGATATTGTTTAGTATTGTAATTAAAATATGCGACTTTGTGTTTTCATATGAGATGAATATGTACATTGTATAAAAATTTTAAAATCATACAAATTAATTTATGTTGATTAATAATAAACACAAAATCAATTTAAAACTACTAAATTAATAGTTTATATTGATTAATGATGAACACAAATAAAATGAGTATACGACTAAATTAGTCATCTATAATGATTATTAACGAAAGTAAATGAAATGAATATAAACTACTAAATTAGTCATTTATATAATGAATAAATGACTACTGCAAATGATAATTTTGTGACTACAAATGAAAACTAAATTTTGCATATATATGACTATTAGTAGCTAATTTATAGTATCTTATAACATGACTAAAATTTAGTCATATTTCTTCAGTCATTAATTGGTTTCAGACGATGACTAAAATTTGCATATATATGACTATTAGTAGCTAATTTACAGTATCTTATAACACAACCAACATTTTGGTCATATTTCTTTGGTCATTAATTGGTTTTCTTGGGTGATCATATAGTAATATATTTGTTCATTAATTGTGACAATTAATGATCAAATCAAAGATTAAATTAACGACTAAATCAATGTCCAAATTAATGACTAAATCAATGATCAAATCAACGACCAAATTAATTACCAAATATACAACTAGACAACAAAATTGAGATAACCAATTAATGACTAAGCTAAAAACGATGAAAATTTGGTCACGTTATAAGATACTGTAAATTAGCTACTATTGGTCACCGAATAAAAAATAGTCGTTTATATGCAAATTTTAGTCGTTTTTTTAGTAACAATTAGCCATTTTGTACTAGTGAGAGCTTGTGGTGTGCACAACAGACTTCACCGTTATTGTTGGCCACTTGTATAATATGGGTGCAGATGAAGTTCTGTGAAGATATGTTTTGGAGTATGAAAGGCATGCAACCTTAGATGAAGCTCATGGAGGGGTTTCCATTAATCAATATGTAGGGAAGGAAACCACGCGGAAGATTTTTCTTGCTGAGTTATGGTGGCCAACATTGCACAATGATGGCTATGTGCACTGTCATGCATACGATGTATTCTAGAGGACCATAAAGTTGTCACGTAGAGATGAGATGCCCTTACATCCACAGATGGCACTACAAGAATTTGAGAAATGGGCCATAGACTTGGTCGGACCTATTAACTCTCCAGGCAAGAAGAGTGGTGTGCATTACATAATAACTGTGACTGACTATGTAACCAAATGGGCTAAAGCTAAGCCTGTGAAGTATTGTACTACAGATACATATGTGCAGTTCATCTTCGAGAATATTGTGACTCACTTTGGATTTCTTGAGATTCTAATAAGTGATCAAGGTACACACTTTGTGAATTAATCCATTGAAGAATTTACAGATGAATTATGTATTCAGCATCAGAAGATTACTCCATATAACCCACAGGTGAATGGTTCAGTGGAAGTGTTCAACAAAATATTGAAGACTATGCTTACCAAGGTTTTCAATGCATATCAGACCCGCAGTTCTCTGGGCATATAGGACCACATATAAAAAGTGGACTGAAAGGACATCGTTCAGGATGGTATATGGGAAAGAATTTTTGTTCCTGATGGAGTTCATTGTTCCCATCCTACGCATCACAACATTCACTAATATGGCAGAAGAATATTTTATGGAGGAACGGTTGCCGTAACTGGTCACACTTGAAGAAGATCACTTTATTTCCAATTATCACTAGCAAGTTCAAAATGCATGTGAAAAGGCATGGAATGATAGGCACATCATGCAAAAGGTGTTTAAATAAGATGATTTTTTCTTATTATATGACAACAAGTTTATGTGAAACCCAGGGAAGTTGAAGATGCATTGGCTAGGGCCATATATTGTTAAGGAGATCACTGACGAAGGTGCGGTGCACCTAGCCACATTGAGTAGAGAATATATTACTAGGTATGTCAATGGAAGCTGATTGAAGCCTTACAGGGATGAACCTCTTCCTGGGTAGACCAAATGACTATATGGTCAAAGTATTGGATCTGCGCAGAAGGGATAGTGAATTTGTAGAAAGGTGCAGCGCGCACGTGGTAGCTGTGCGAGGAGGTTGACTGGGTCATAGAGGTGCCAAAATCTAGCCGCTGGAACAGTAAATATGGAAAAGACAGCTTTATTACTATTTAAGGGAGTGTCTAGGCTGCATTTATTGAGGGGATTTTGCCAGATTTTGGACTTTTTTGTCATTTATAGAGACACATTAATGCCTAAGGGACTGTTGAAGATGTGCCAAAACTATAAATATGACCTATGGGGTCGCAATAATTCCCTTTTCTTTCTGATTGAATTTTCAACCTTGAGTTCTCTAATTTATGCAGCTTATTCAGTGTCTATGTCTGGTTTGGATCTGGGATTTGAGCAGGAGTTGCGTCATAGGGGTTTGGGTTACGTTATTCCACCATGTGTGAGAGTTACACACCCTAGAGAGGATCCTGCTACCCTGGTTGCTGAGACATCTATGCCTACAAATCTAAAGAAGAGACAGACGTCGAGGACTCGAAAATACCCCAAGGAAAAGACTCCAAAGTTGCACTCCACTCATTAAGAGAATTTTGAGGTCTAAAATGGGCCTCATAAGAAAAATGTACAACCAAAATAAACTATATGAGAACCAATAGGATTCAAGATGATAATGTCAACCATGGGGGGTGATTCACCATTTTTGGAGTAAAAAATTAAAAAGAATAAAAAATAATAAAATAATAAAACTACTTTTTCAACTCATATTTTCAACTTATCTCCCTAATAATTTACTCAATTTTGAGTGAGAGGACTCATTGGATGCAAAATTTAATTCCTCATCTAAGGAGTACCCATGTTGTATACTTTTGATGGACCCTGCTACACAAAAAATTAGATATACATGAAAAAACTTGATTGCAATCACGTTTTTCATGTATTTCTCATTTTTCGTGTAGTAGGGTCCATCAAAAGTATGCAACATGGGTACTCCTTTGATGGGGAATTAAATTTTTCATCCAATGAGTATTCTTGCTCAAAATATGAGTAAAACCTTAGGGAGATCAATTCAAAATATGAGTTGAAAAAGTAGTTTTTTCTTTTTTCCCTCTAAAATTTGATGATGTAATCAAATATTATTTTATTATTTTGACTATTATGTTATAATTTCTTTAGGAGGCCCATTTTAGACCTCAAAATTCCCCTAATGGCAGCTGAGTGCTAGAAGAGACCCATGGCGGAGCTCCCTGAGACAACCTTGGAAGAGGAGGAGGATGTGGTCGAAGTGGCCCTATTCTCACAGTTTTCGACCTATGTCACATCACGCAAAGCATCAATCAGAGTTCCAAAATATATGGACAAAGTGTAGTCAAGCATTAACATGTCCTTAATTCCTAAAAATGTCCCATTTGAAGGTGATATATTCGCCAAAGTTCCGCAGTTGAAGATGGAGGATTGGGACATTGCAGATGTGGAGAAGTTTCCTAAGCATGTGCCTGAGCGCTATCTGGATCACGTGCCATATGAGGGGGGCTTTGTGCACCTTGAGCCATAGCTATGGGTGTTGTGCCTCTAAAAGGTAGGGCTTTTGTATATGCTTCAGGTCCTGCACTTTGGGTGGAGCTCGATAAAAGATATCTGTGTGCGCCAATTGCTTGCATTCATGCATGATGAAGCATTCTAGCTGGGGGAGTGCATACTTATAGATTTTATGTTGATCCATTGGATCATCAGCCGGCCTAATCAAAGCGTAGATCCCATGGTATATTTTGGAGGAAAGGCACAAGAAAATAGGGTGGCCGACAAAATCAAAGAAAAGTACCAAGTGTCACACCATAGCCGAGAATTTGTAGTGAATGAGATAAATGATCCAGATGTTCAGTTTGGGACTCTCATCTTGGCCTAAAATATGATGTGCAAATTTAGACCTAACGAGGTTCTTGTGCAGGTCATTGCACTTACAGGACAATGTGAAAAAGGGGTAATCTACAATTGGTCTAAATATTTATGTAAATAATACCTGGAGAACGTGCGTGAAGAACAAGAAGAGGGAAAGAAATTTTATTATGCTTGGCTCCTACTACTGGTAGCCCTTATTGGCTGGAATATCCTAGAGGAAATGCATTTTCCTGAGATAGAGCCACAGATGTGAGAAGCTGCATAGTATGCCACACTATGAAACTCTTTCGTCCCCATGCACATTATGAAGAATAAAATATTTTGGGTTTTTTTCAACACCTCTCTCTTTCAAAATGTACAATCCAAGCCAAGTCTATCTCAAAATATATACGACCAGTAAAAGATGATCACAGATTTTAAGGCAACTTTCCTCAACATGCACATCCGCACAAAGGGTGCAGTCGAAGGAGTATGGTACGAATTTCCATATCTAGTCACTAAGGATGATTTGTTTCATGTCACTGTAGAGTGGCCACCAGCGTGGTTGGAGCCCAGTGAATAAGCTACACTGAATACAACCGGCATGATTATTGATTGAGAAACAGACACTGCACCTAAGAAGAATGGTGTCACACTAAAAGAGATAGAGGAGTAGGTGGAAGCGCTGACTTAGAAAGGCACAAAAAGTGGTTCTTAGGGCGTGGGAGGTTCGAGAAAGAAACACAAAGATTCCAAAGACACTAGAAATAAGATCTTGACGTTGACCAAAGATGACCTCATTTAAATAGAAAACATGGTCACGACCACCACAGAGGATAAGCAGATAGACATGGAAATGCAGTACAGGACTGTGCTCGAGGGGGTGCAGGTTGGAATCCAGGAGCTCAAAGTTCAAGTGAGCCTAATTCAGGTGAGCGTCACACAAGCAAGCCAGATGCAAGCAAGTGTGCATGCAACTAGTGCACAACCACTCAATATAGTCCTACCTGTGACTGGAGATAGTCGTCTGATTCAAATTCCTGAGGCGGGCATCCATGTATAATCTGCCAACCGACGCACGCAACTGTGAGGTTGCAGAGATATAAATTTTAAATTTTTTGTTTTTCCTATAGGAAAATTGCATTTAATCCACAGTGTGATTGTGGATGAGATCCATTTTTGCAAATCATGTTCCCACACCACTGCAGTAGAATCACAGCAGTAGGTTTCCGAAGCACATCAGAAGTAGCAGAGTGTAGGGGAAGCATGTCGAGTGGGAGAGGCGCAGGGCACTGAACTTGAAGAAAATATCAATCAAGTCTGTATCATCATGCCAGTAGTCCTAGCCACAGCAGTGCCAATAGAGAAGTTAGAAGGGCTGGTTATTGTGTTGAAGGCCTCGCACGCAAAATTCCAAACCGTTTGGGCTGAATTTGAACACCAAATTTCTTATTTACAATTAAAATTGCAGCCAGAAACCCCGCTAGAAGTTAGAGAAAATAGGGTTTCCGATGTAAAGAAGGGCATTGATAGCATCCCTACTACAGTCACACAGTGCAGTCAGCTCTTAGATGAGGCCATGGGTGTCTGGACTTTGGTTTAGAATGACCCTATGGTACAGTAGCTACACAATGAGTTATGTGTCAAAGATCAACAGTTCATTGATATTCGGATGGCAGCACCCACTCTCATCATTGCACATGGCCTCGCTTTCCTACAAGAAGGTCAGATAATTCAAAATGAAATCAAGGACCTACACTGGAGAGAACAGTTTCTTGAGGAAATGATGCAGTTTCAAGTCAAGGAGGCTCTATAGTTGTCGTAGACATTGGATGGCACACTGAAGGCCATTCAACAAATGCAGTTAAGCATTGAATTGGACACTAAAGGGCCCAATACAGAAAAATTGGTCATTGAAACGTAGGGAGCTACTACACAAAATCGTAAGGCAGTGCTTCCACTGAAATTTTTTGTCTTTTCACTCCAAGCCAATATGAAGGAGAGGACACCATAGTCACACTAGGGATGAGTCACAGGTTTTTTTGGGGGGCCTATTGGAGCGGGGTCCCCTGGTGTACATTTTTTAGTATCCTTTTGTATGTAACTTTTTCATATGCATGCTACATGAAAATTTAAAGGGGCTTTGGGGTAGGTCAAACTCCCTCTTTTATGTAATTTTGTTGTAAGGGTAAACTATGGGCCTCAAACCATGGTTTTAGGCCATAGAATCTACTCGCCAATATTGATATAAATAGAAAGATCGAGTCTAAGGAAGTAGTCAATAATGTAATTTTTTGGATATAAATACATTTATGGGTTTGTGATACATTTTGTAAGTCTATGTTTTGGGTAGAAAGGCTCATGTTGCCTCTGTGCACTGAGACATAGTCCTAGATATGTGCAGACTCTGCTGGCTATGTGCGCGGAAGGGTAATTGTAAGGGAAAGGTCTACTTGTACTAAATTTTTGGAATATAATACAAAGACTACTTTTGGCGAAGCATTATGTTATATGTTTTTGTTGATTCTTCTTTGAGATCGCTTACTTTTGTTATGCTTAATTTTATCTGTGCAAGTAGATATGATATTTATGTATGAATATATGTTGATGATTGAGTACATGAATAAACTTGCTTAAGTAAATGTGCATTACATAGATCTATTTTTTCTATTTTATATTTGCAATGAAGTTAATATGTGATCCATATGTTTATGCATTATTTGTGTCTGCGACTAGTTGATCTGATAAGTATTGTTTTGTAATTGTGCGCATTTGCGTTCAATCTATAATAAATTCTGCAATCAACATGTTTAGGGCCACCACATATTTTCTTCCTCAAGGTCCAGAAACCTAGTTCCAGCACCCCCTCATACCGCAATGGGTGATACTTGTATTTGAGAAATTAGCTATTTTCCAAAAGGGCCAGTAGTTGAAGGGTTTGTTGGTTGCATGATAAACTATGAACCTGGGTCACGACCCCTCAAGCCAACATTATTTGCAGACGTAGGTGTCTCAACGACTAGCAAGATCTTCTTTTAGGCACATAGCTGTCATGCTTGGTGGGATAACATAACTAAGACCCCTACAATGCAACTCCTTCCCAAATCTCGGATCTACACCAGACATAGACAATGAATAATGTGTAGAAATCAGAGAGCTCAAGGCAAACAATTCACATAGAAGGAAAAGGGAACTGTTGCAACCCCACAGGTCATAATTATAGTTTTGAAGAGCCCTCAACGGTCCCTTTTGCATTAATGTGTCTCCATAAATGATAAAATAGTTCAAAATCTGAAAATCCTTTCATTAAATGCAACCTAGATGCTCCCTTAAATGGTAATTAAACTTCCTTTCCTAGATATATTGTTCCAATGGCTATATTTTGGCACTTCTGCGACCCATTCAACCTCCTCACACTACTACTATGTGCATGTCTAACCTTTTTGCGCAGATCCAATACTATGGCCATATAGTCATTTGGTGCATGCAGGGAGAGGGTCCTCCATGTATGACTTCAATCAGCTTCCATTGACATACCCAGGAAGGTATTCTCCACTTATTGTGGCTAGGCACACTGCACCTCCATCAGTGATCTCATTAACAATATATGGCCCTAAGCAATGCATTGTCAAATTCCCTAGGTGGTGCACAAAATTTTTGTCATATAACAAGACCAAATCATCTTCCTTAAACACCTTTTTCCTGATTTTCCTATCATGCCATGCTTTTTCGCGCGCCTTCTGAAATTTCTGGTAGAAATTGGCAATAAAACGATCTTGGCTGAGCTAAAATAGCTCTAAGCGTGATACAGGAGGCATCAACATGCACATGAAACACCATAGACTAATTTGGAAAGATCAATATGGGCACAATGACCATATTTTCCTTCAATAATTCAAAACTCTGATGACATTCCTCATCCAAGCAGAATATTGCATCCTTCTTGTGAAACTTCTTTATGGGCGCAGTTATCAATGCCTAACCCTGAATGAACTTCAGATAATACCCAGTGTGCCCCAATATTGAGCGCAGTTATTTTACATTTGCAGGTATCTCTTGATTAACAATTACTATGATCTTTGCGAGATCTACCATCAACCTTTGCTGGCAGAAAAAGTGTCCTAGTAGTATCCCAAATGGCACATAGAATTTACATTTCTTCAAGTTCAATGAGATATGATACTTTCGAAAGGTATCCAACATTAAGCACATATTTGAAAGATGTTTTTTCAACAGTCCAATCATCAAAGTACACTTCCAAAAACTTATGGATAAACTCCTTGAATGCAACTGCTACTACGTGCGAAAAGATAGAAGGTGCATTATTCAAACCAAAGGGCATGACTGTATACTAGATAGATCCCCATTTTGTTGCAAAGGTATACTTACTGCAAACTTCTAGCACGATCCTGATTTGATGATACCCTGAAAACCCATCTGTGAATGAGTAAACTTCTTGTCCTTCGACATTGTCTAGGATCTCATCAGAGAATGGAGTTGGGAATGGATTATGCACAAAAGCATCATTCAACATGCGCAGGTCTACAAAAATAATAATCTCTCCTATTGTATTCTTGTCTTGCACTACCATGGGACTCACCTAATCAGACTCTTCTACTGGCTTGATGATGCCTGCAACAACCATCTTATCCAACTCTTCGTTTACCTTCTACTTATATTTTGGATTCAATCTATATGGGCATTGCTTCACCGGGCACACATCAGGTTTCAAAGTAATCTTCATAACTCCAAGCTCCCCAATTATTCCTTTCAATTATGAGAAATTTGTAAGGAATAAGTCCTGATACTCTGTCAGCAGTTCAACAACTTTTCCTACTATGCCATCATCCCAATAGCCTCCAATATTTTCCAACTTTGGTCACTCTTTCGGATATAATATTTACCTGACAAATCTTCAAAGGTCTGGTGACATCTAGAGAAGTGATCGAGGGCCCAGAAACTACGCATTGTCTCTCAGATTCAAGAATTATGATATTTCGTAGATGGTATTCATTTTCTTCCACCGTCATATTTCTGTAATTCACAATATCCTTCATTTACGCATCCCATACTAGTGAAGTGCTCTCTACTTTTGGCTTTGTTGTGTCAAAGATACCTTCTTGAATGTTATGCATTGATTTACCAATCTTGGCAAACCCACTCTCAAAGCTGAATGTTAAAATGAAACTCTTCGTTAGTGCAAACCATTCACTAGTACCTCTGTGTAGTTTTTTCTATAGATACCAATCAGTAAGTACCTTCCCCAAGGTATGAATGAACTTGTGGACCTACTCAGGTCTTAGTCCTACACCCCATACCTCAATCCATTTAGCCAAATTTCTGCTTGGATCATCCTTCCCTAAGTAGAATTCTTCCATTTGGGTGGTTGGACATTCAAATCATAATCTCATCATTTGTGCACATTCATCCCAGTTTCCCATGTTTTCTTTATGAGTCTCCCACCGTCGTGCTAGAGTAGCGCGTAGTATAAGATCCAAGGCATGGAATCTCTATCCTTCTGGGATAGTTCTTTTAATTTCTCCTAAAAAAATATTTACATCAGTTGAACCATCATAATTTGGTAATTCACGTACCTCAGATGATATGCATCGAAGAGATCTAGTCACTCGATTACAGCACAGATACTTCATGCAACCGATTCTGCTAGTTTTCCAATTCTTCATCGGAATCTAAGAAGCAAGAGCTATCATTTTCCCAATCAAGAATTCCATCATCTGTTGGGTTGGTAAAATCTTCATCGTGCAAATTCAGGTTACAAATATGGTCAATATCATCATCAATGTTCACAGGTTCCATGTATCTCGCTCTTTCTGCAGGATCTAGGGGAATGATGCCTCTAGTTCCATTGCTTTCAAAATCCATTCTTCTTTTCTTCGGGTTTATGATACCATCCATATAAATATCCCAATCCAATCCTAACAACATATGATAAGGGTCAGTATCATCCACAATTTTTATAACTTTGAAATCTACAAGTACCTTAACACCTTCAATACTGACTACGACTTGTGACAGCCTTCCTAATGGAATAATTTTATGTTGATTTACCATGCGCAGTTGAATGGTAGACCATTCTAGCTTGGGTTCTCCCATGTGCTGCCAATTTTTTTTAGGTAAGACATTTGCATCAGACCCCATATCTAAAATAACCTGATCCATCTCATAAGCATCGATCTGAGGGTCATCCACATCTCTCGTCCTGTCCTCTTCTTATTCTTATATATTTTGTTGACAGCTTTTTGTTCTACCAATGATTGTTCCTTTTATGCACATTTATCTATTAGGGCCTGAAGGTTCTCTAGATCCTTTTTGTTGCGTAGTAACTTAATTAAAAATTGTAAAAATAGTTTAGTTTCTTCATCTACCCCTGCCTTCTTCATGGGTCTACATGATGTTGATGTGCCTCCCTTTGAAAAACCCTTTTGCGATTCAAAAAAATTCTCTTTTGTGCACTGTAAATCAAATCCATCCTTTCTCCCAGGTGCCTTATGAATCCAAAGGTTAGTATCTGGCTTCTCTCCTTTATCTTCATTAGTGGCTATGCTACTCCTAGTGACCACATTCACGCTAGGATCTTCCTCACAAGTTTCTTCTCTAACCATCTGAATATTTTACATAATATTTTTTCCTTTTCTCCTGCATTTTAGCAACTAAAACAGGGAAATATTCTATTACATGGTCAAAGTATCTACAATACCTCCATGATTTTCACATCAGATTTGGGCAGTCATGCACATAGTGACCAACATCTCTACAGTTGTAGAAAATAACCTACCCACTTCCTCGACTAGAAATTCACCTCCTCTTCCTCTTCCTTTATTCTAGAATCCACCGCACCCAGATGAGGATGACGGTGAGGTAGGTTCAGCCTACATTTTAAATATTTCAGCTTTGTCCAATGTCATGCCAAAAGTGCGATAGTGTTGCTCATCATGCCCCAACAATGAGCAGAATCTAAAAAACATTTGCTTCAGCTCCGGTTGTTACTTTCTGACCCTTAGACATAAATCTATTGTATGAAAACCCGTAACTTGACAAATCGCACACCATACTAGCCCTGTTGCACCCTTCAGTGGGCTTGGTCCTCCAGCATTCAAATAATCATTAAATACAGGACATTGATTAGTATGATGCCCAATGTATTTAGATCATATGCACCAAACCTATGCGCACACCTCCTTGCCCTTATCTTTGCATAGATTATGAATCTCCAAATGCATCGCTTCTAACTGACTCTGAATCTGTTGAATTCCAAGCACAACATGTGTTGGCGTAGCTTCTAATTTCATCACAATATCCACAGCCTCAACCTATGTGGAAATCTTCTATTGACCCAATGGTTGACACAGATATGTCTCATAGATAGTGAATCCACCATCTCTAATAGTGTGCTTCAGTCTCTGGTCTGCCTCCCACATAGATTCATTTTTCTCCTGGTGAATCTCTTTCAATTTTGTAATCAATTGCGCATATGATTTAGGCTTGAATTTTTATTTTAGGGCATATCCCCATTCATCCAGAGTGACATTAGGGTTTTCTTGTACATATTTAATATACCAATCCAATGCATGATCTTGGAAAGCAGTGGCTAACTGCACTTTCTTAACATCATCATTATTAACCTACTGAGCTCTCCATACAGCATCAGTCACAAACCAAAATTTCTCAGTATATTCATTTCAAATACCTCTGAAAGTAGGTAGCTTCATAGACGCGACCATTTCTGTGCCTGGGTGATGGGGAGGTGGTGGCAGAGTGGACACTTTGTGAGATGAGTGTGGAAGTGGAGTGGATGAGATCTGAAATATGGTTAAGGCTCCCTAATTGTTCAAATTTGGTGAAACTTCTTCTCGAGATACTTCCTCTTCTTCAAAGTGCGCAGATTCACTAGAACTACTAGTTTTTGTCTCGTCCTCACTATCAAATCTACCCTTGAGAGGATTGTAAACAAATCCTTCTTCTAAGTCCACGCGGTAAATTATTCCACTATGTGTAGGCGCGCCTCTTTGGGACATTCATGCAATATGTTGGCATAGAGAGCCCTGTTCACATAATAGAATCTTCAGTAATAACTTCAAATAGTGTAGAAACTTACCTCTAAGACCTTTGAAAAATCTTGTTTCTACTTTAGAATATGACACAAACTAATCAATGGAAAATTCAGTCACAAATCCTCCCAAGATAGTATCAATCCAATGATCTATCACCTGAGTGATCTTATTGCTTTTATCTTCTAATTTTTTTATTAATTCAGGAGTCCACTCAGTGAATGTGTCGTCCTTCGCGCAAGAATTAAATTCAGTTAATTGCAACAACCACTCATGCAGCTCAGTTGCGAAGGAGCAAAAGAATATCTCATGAACTTATGTCTAGATGTACTTCTGAACACACTTTTCAGTAGATATCTTATAAATTAAATTCTCTTGGATTCAAGGATATTTCTATCCAGCCAATCTTGCAATTCATTCTATGTAGGGTTCCACAACATTAAATCTCCCTAAAAATGATCCTGGTCCCGACAACGAAACCATTTTTTGGCTTGAGGGATCCTGACCCAGGTTCAGATTTTATCGCGCAACCAAAAAACACTCCAACTATTGGCCCTTTAGAAATGACCTTCTTGCGCAGATCAAAGTCTCACCCAAAGCATATGGGGGGGTGTTGGAACTAGATTTCTGCACCTTGAGGAAGAAATTGATGTGGTGGCCCTAAATAGGTTTATTTCAGAACCTATTATAGATCAGAAATAGATGCGTGCATATATAAACTAATACTTAATTAGATCATCTTGTTGCAAACACAAAAGATGCATATAACATATGGATTGTAGATCAACTTTGTTGCAGATAAATGACATAATCAGATAGAGCATAATAGCTTAAGCAGATATATTCATGTACTTCATCATCCACATATATTCATGCATAAAGAACATATTTACTCGCACAGATATAACAGAAGTAAAATGATCTCAAACAATAATAGTAAACAGATAGTTCAAACACATAACTCAAGTGCTTCGCCAAAATAGTCTTTTTATTAGATTCAACAGTTCAATACAATCAAACTTTCCCCTTAATATTACCCTTTCACACACACAACCATGACTAGGTCTCCGCTCACATATCCATTAGGAGACTTTATACCCAACCTAGAGTTACAAAAATGTATCACAAAAACATAAACGTACTAGATCCAAAATTTTACTTGATTTAATATCTACTTATAGGCAATCTATCTCTATTTATATTCATCTAGCATGTAGATACTATGGTCTCAAACCGTGGTTTGAGGCCCATAGTTTACACTTACAACCCATTTGCATAAAAGAGGGACTTTGACCTGCCCCAAATCTCCTTAACCTTCGCAGCGCACATATCCAAAATATATACAAAAAGTTACTCAAAATATTCCCCCAGGGGACCCCGCTCTAACAGTTGTGCTTAAATCTCTCAATGTATTCCTCTAAGGTTTCAATATCCTTTGCAATCATTTTAAATATTTCATTTTTTAAGTCCCTAGATAGAAAATAATCATGATATTTGGTAAGAAAATAATTTTTCGTCACAACCCAGGAATCTATAGTACCTCCTCCTAACGCCATGAACCATCGTAAATATGATCCCTTAAAAGTAGAAGGAAACAATTTCATAGTTTTGGGATCAGTGGTGTAATAATATCCTCTACACAGAACATCGAACTCGAATAATAATGCATCAAGATCCTCTGAAGTCATCCCATGAAAATTTGTAATACTTTGCAATGGGATGTCTTTCGTCAGAGCATTGGCCAATGGATCGACTATAAGATATTATAAGTTCGAGGTCTTGGCTAGTGTCACAACATTTTCCATTTGGTTCAAAATTATCCAATAGCTTTTAGGGATTTCGTGTTCAAGAGGTATTATTTGAGCAGGGGAATTGTGGTTGGTATTCAACTCTTGAGGGGGATTCACTACACTGCTTAGATCAGGAATTTTAGATGCTTTTCCTTCGACAAAGATCGCAAGGGGTTCAAGTCTAGAAACTTTTGGATCTGTCTCAACATATCGTAATTCTATTCCACTTGTTTCTCCCTCCCCTTATTTGAAGTTACAAGAATTCCCCTCATAGCTATTAGAAGGACTAGAGTGTTTGATGGGTGTATCTTGAAAGATTTTTTCAAATCCTTCAGTTTTGTTGTTAATCTCAATGTGAGCCATATTTGATTATTTTTTTTCTTGAGGGGAAATGGTAGAGCCCTTCCCAGATGTTTTTCAGGGACCTGCTGATGGTTGATATTCATATCTTCAAATGATTTCATCTATGAAGGTCAATCTCCCAAGGTTCACCGAGCCTTGGGTTTTTGTGGTTTTGTGGTTTTTGATAGAGGCTTTTGTTCTATTACTACCTATTTTCTATTCTTATTCTTAGTCTTACACACCTACATAATTTAAGTGTATCAACCAAAGGTGGGCACTAGCACAAGCTCTTTAATTGGTGCGTGTGTAGGTTCTTACCTTTTGTCTTCAATACCCAACCCTTTGAATACACAATCTATCACTCTTTTGACAACCTCCCCGTAAATGACACCAAAATGTTGGGTACTAAGTTATTCCTAAGGAATAAGCTTAATCCTCTATTCATTAATCTGTCAACCTGAGGTTTGTCTTTTTGTTACAAGGTTGTCAACACAGTTTATGGAGGGATAGTGATTTGAATTAAAGGATCATATCTAATAATAACATGAAGTAAAGGATATGAATAAATACTTCCAAAAGATACTAAAATCAATATATAAACATAAATGAATCACTCTAAAGGAATCATGTAAGTATTTTATGATCTCAGAAACAAATATTAAATTCTACCAAACCAATCATCCCTATTATGATGAGAAACTTCAGGATGTATAACAAAAGGAATATGCTCTCAATTACTAATTTCTTCAATCACTTATAAATGCTAACATTAAAGCATAAAAATGGAAATTCACTTTGTTACAAATTAATTATAAAAATGCACACAGTGAGATAATTACATCTGAAAAATTATTCAATCCAATTAGTAGATCTAATCATTCATGGAACTAAAATGTAAGTCTAGAGATTCACACGACCAATCAACAAATTCAAGAATTCACACATCGTAGATTATAAATCTACGAGTTCACACGAAAGAATTGTAAACCTAAATATTCACACAAGAAATAGAAATCATTCATATGAAAGGAAATAAAAGATAGTAATACAAGAAATACATCAATATTTCCATTGACTGGGCCCACGATCTCTAGAAGTAACTGCCTTAAGGAAAACTCAACACAATAGGTTAAATCTAAACCATTAAAATTTCATTGATATCAAAGTGAGTTACAAAATGGTTTGTAAAACTTCAAATAAATTTTGTTGTTTACTTTTTACAATTACTGGGAATAATGAAATATCATCATCATTATTTCTTACTAAATTTTAGTATATATATTACAACGTATTTCCAATGCTAGAATAATAAAGCTATCTTGAGAATCGGAAGATTCACAAGATCACTTTTTTAAATTATAAAATATTAAAAATAACAAGTCATATATTCTCCTTAAAAATTCAATGCAATTAGATGTGAATCCTCAACAAGCATTCCAAGATTAGTCCACGGTTTTCGAGACTTGGGTTTTCTCCAACATTTCGAGGGAACAATAGTTGCTCTTCAGATTTCTCTTGTTCATAAATTTACCCAAATTATAACTTTAGGATATCTAAATAACTCAAATTATCTCATTAACAAGATGAAATACTAAGACATAATTAACTAATTTTCTAGAGATTTTATCTCTCAAATTATTACAAACTAAACTAAAAGGACTTATAATATAGATATTTAACTAAAGAAACAAGGGGAAGAAACTTACTAGTTCCATGGCCCAATAGTATTGTGACTACAAGAGATAAATGAGACAAGAGAGTAAAAGTGTATAACAGGTCTTGATCATGATCACACACACACATATACAACCAATCACATGATAATAAGATACACAAAACCCAAAACCACCATGCATGCATTGAAGTGAAAATAAAACGACACTTATCTCCAAGTGAGATAGTTAGGATGCAAGCCTTTAAAACACAAGTGTCGAGTACAAACAAAATATGTGCTATGCTATGAGAGAGTGTCCAGAACATGTTCTCATGATAGATAAGATCAACTATTGTAAGAGAGTGTGTTAGAGCTTCCTCTAAAAGGTGTGTCGAGGTTCTCTTAGGATATTTGAAAGCAACTCAAGGTTACACATGCAAGAGTGAAAGAAAACAAAAGCGACTCATGCAAGAATGAAAGAAAGAAAAAATGACACTTGCAAAACATAGAGCAAGAAAAAACAAAACATGTAAGATCAAAAGTGACACTTGGAAAAGAAAAATTGATAGTTGAGAAACTCACCCAAACTATGGGGAATTTGTAACCATGAATGAGAGAATTCTCCTTGTACTCAGAAATGCACAGAGATAAAAAGTGAAATATGACTGTGAGAATTAGATATGGATTGAACTCTTTATATACGTAGAGAATGCATGGAATTAGGGTTAATATTTGTGAGTGTGTTTAGTGCATGTCGAGAAAATAGGAGTCAATATTGAATTGATTGCCACTAAGAGGTGTGACAATACCGACTTAAAGTACACTATCATTATCAACAGAGTGAGAAATCACTATATATAGAGGATTACCTTTCACTATCACTAGAAACTTCACAATCATTACTGGAAAGGACTGTACAGTGACTGTAAGCAAGGATTGTGCAGTGACCATGAGCAAGGATTGCATAGCATTGTCACTATGAAGTGTGATTATCCTATCTTGAGAGTTGTGCATGTGAAAGAAATTAATTAAACACCTAGGATTCTTAAATAAAGGCTTGAAAACTTATACAACATGACCAAACATGAACTTAATGGCTTGAAATGAAAGATGATATGATTATAAGAAAGATTCAGAATTTTAAGGTAGGAAAAAATTTGGAGGGGGTTGTAGTAGCTACAATATTTGGAAACACATTGGAAGAAACTCAGCTTCTTTGTTTAAGTCTAGCCTTGAGCATGATGTCTATCATTCTATAAGTATTCACCATTTTATTTATCACCCTAGCTTCATTACTTATCTCGGTTAAATATTTAGTCCCTTCTATGCCTCTTGTAGGCTTAACACACTTCAAAAGACTAGTCAAATTTCAATTGTTTCAATTGAGTAAGAGTATATGAGTTCCATGAGTTTAATATATTCATATTTGTAGTATAATCTATAGTGTTTCTATGCTTCCAGTGGGCCTATTTAGTACCTGACAGAGCCATTTCAAAGAATCACAATCATTTATTTGATGCTAGTGAGCCTATTTAGTATGCTTGTGAAGTTTCTTGTCTCACCTCTTTGCATAAGAGGCCTTTATCTTCTTTCACCCTTTATTTATTTTATTTATTTATTCTCATTTTCATTTAATAGGCATATATTTCACCAAGGGTGGAATATGGATCTTGACTTATTTAATGAGCAGGAGAGGTTTTTCCTTGTTTTACATAGACTCTTATATATACACCTTTGAAATCATTATGTTCGCTTAAGTTTTTCCTCATGTCCTTTCTCTACTCAACTGATCTAACACGTTAAAACCAATTAATATAAATGTGTGATTAAAGAAAATAAAATCCTATGATAGATATAGGTATTGTAATCCTACTTAAGTTTTTATTTCGGATGAAACTCATTTTCTGTATATGCATCATTGACCTTAAAATATATTTAGGCTCAAACAAAAAAGTAGACCAAAGGTAAGCTAAGTGTTTTCAGTCATCATAGTGCCATGTTTAAAAACTTTTCCCCATTACTTCACATCCGAATGAAGATCATTTCACACAAAATCTTTTTTCATCGCAAACTTATCAAAGGAAAACAAAACTCAAATAGGAAGAAAAGTTTAGAATGCAAGGAGATGAATGTTGCGTACAGAACCAAGGAAAAATGAAATTGAGGCATGGAAAGCTTTCGCAAGCAATGCAAAAGATGATGCAAAAAAATTCAACTATGTATATGAGAAACAATGATGTAGAGTTATCCTAATGAGCAAAAAAACTATGTTAAATCCTAATATAACACTGGATAAAGGTATGGATCAAGTGAGATCAAACTTCCCATGCCACCAGAAGAACCTTTCCCGACCTACAAACACAAAGTTATAAAAATTAGTACCAACATGAAATAATATGAAAAAACAAAAAGATTTTCTCGAATATATTTCACATGATAAATAAATTCATGTATGCAAGTAAAATAGTTCACCATAAAAGAATGTTCTAGTAGGGTTGCAACTCTATCCTAATAAAAATAATGATGAGCTTGGACACCCTGAAAACCTCTCATACATGTGTATTCATCCACATTTTCATTCACAGAAAGCTCATAGTATAACTAAAACATTTTATTAGCAGCAGCTATTTCTAAATAGGATTTATCCAACTAATTTGTGATTATAAAATGATGAACATAATATGGTTGAAGATCATTCCAAGTTGAGCATTCATTAGATGAGAAATTGTTAGGAAAATAATCTCATGATTAAAACCCAATTTGATATTTTCCAGGGATCTTGCAAAGGTCGTGAGGACCTGGCATAACCATAAGTGGAATTTGAAGTACCTCAACCCCTTAACAAGTCTTTAAACTGTCAAAATATAAGTTGTTGAATTTCAATGGCTTATAAATATCCACAAGAGAATATGAACAATTTTCATTATATGTATTAATAAATACATTTCCAATGGGATGACACTTGTTAAAGCCACTACTTTGATCAGATTCGACATTTAACACATTAGACTCTTCATGGATTAAGAATGAGTATGAATCAATTAGAGGAATTTCTTGAACATTTATGGTTGTAGAATCTTCCTCTTCACTTGCCAAAGATTGAAAATTTAATATATCATAAGGATTGTATTCCATTATTTTCATCTTCAACTTGTGAAACAACACAATTTTGTATCTAATTGTAATCAAGAGCGGAATAAAGATCTAAAGTATTTAGAGAAATTTATGGTGTGGTGGAGTCATTAAAAAATTATGGTACAATGTGTGGTGTGTTAAAGATGGAGGGAGATGAAAAACATTACGTGAAGAAATTTCAATTTCAACTAAATATTATTCTAAATTCAAACTCTTCACATTATCATCAGCTTTAGGGAACAAGGGATCATCATGTATGTTATGCTCTATAGAGTCATTTAAACATTCACTATCAACCAAGACAATGCCTTCGTCATGGCAGGGAGGCAAAAGTGAGAGCATTTCATGGGAGGATGGAAGATTGATTGAATAAATATAATTTTCATCAACATGGTAATCAAAGGGTAGTATACCAATATGATTATTAGGTTGATTTTTCTCCACCTCAATAGAGTTCATTTAAATTTCTAAATCAAGCAATTTTTCATCATTACTAGATTAAGTATCAATAGATATTTTCATGTCAGTAAAAGAGTAAATTTCATTTGATACTGAAGATGAAGTAGGATAAGGAAAATCAAGGGGAACCATTTCCACCCTCAAAATTTTAGGTTTTTTTTGACCTGCGCCTAAAACAAAAGTAGCCATAGCGAAATTAGGGAACTAAATACTCAGAAATTTAATTTTTTACTATCAATGTTCATTTTAGATTTAGATTCCATATCAGAAATGCCAACTATACATGGAAAATTTCTTATTAGATGAAACCACTCCTTGTCCTTATCAAGAATATTATAGCAAATGTTGAGAAATCTTTTTCAAAAATCATTCATTGATTCATTCGGTCTCCTTATGAGTTCATCAATTTCCTTAAATAAATCCTTAGAAGTAGACTTTTGAAAATCAAATATAAATTCATCTATGAATGGTTTAAAAGAATGAATAGAATTGTATGGAAAGGTGTCACAACATGAATTAACGTGATCTTGAATGGTGAAATAGAAAATTTTGCATAGGAAAATATCATTATCAACACATATAGCGAGAAATCATAATATATGATCATATCCAGATATTTCCCCTCCACCATCAAACTTTTTCTTTGACAAGAGATTGAACAAATTCCTAGGGATTGAAATATTTACCTTTTTAAAAAAACAACCTTGATTAAATATATGGGAAGGATTCATAAGGATGATAGATTCAAATAAAAATCCATGCGCTCAGCTTGTTATATGGCCCTCCTTCTAGCACCAATTGTTGACAGTGTTGGAAGTCTTCCATCATAGGGAGTCTCCTTGATATGAAGTCCCAACAAAACCTCACACTGTTTGGGATAGGAGCCCCATCTGTGATTTCAGCCAAGCCACCATTATATTGATTTTATATATTTGCATTGGTTGTAATTATCAAAAAAAGAGAGTATGCACATAACTTTGTGATAAGAACGTGAGTTCACTTTGTGAAACAATGATTACAATGCATACAAATAACTTTCACGAGTAGGAAAAGAGAGAGTGATCCTTTAGAAAAAAAATAGTAATACTGTCATAACAAAGACATACATGAGCATAGGAAGAATCGTTAATTAACCAACAAAATAGTTCACATTGTAACAATGATCATGAAATCAAGTAACAACGCACATTCAAAAAGATATATACCAAATCCAATGAAACATTTCATTTTATTTAGCATGTATGAACATGTTTTTGTTACTACAACACCCTCAACATTTTGGCCTACATTCAAACTTTGGAGCCTACTTTAACTATGTGAGTTATCTTTTCTAGTAACAAAATATGTTCCATGCATGTTCTCTAAGTTTCCTTGTCCATTTGTGAAGAAAACCTAAGTCTTGTATTTTGGTAAAGGGATTTTTGTCGCATATTTAAGAGGAAAATTTGGTACTTATGAGCCATATCCATCATATATTCATTAATTATACCTATTGCTGTTGGATATGGGATCCCCGAAAAGTAAGCAACTAAAAGATACTCTGCAGATTGAGGAGCGGAGCGTGCAGCATGGAGTCTATTTTGAGCCATAGGGGCTTTGGGGTGGGTCAAATCCCCTTATTATGTAATGGGATCAGATTATTTTATGAACCTTGGACTCTGCCCATGGTTTTGGTACCATGGTATTGTAAATTCCAAACCTATATAAGGAGTCTAGAGAGAATTCATAAGAATCTTAAATGATAAATCTGATGAGATGCATTTGGATGTAAAATTGTTTTGAGTCAGAGTCTATGTTTTGGGTTGATGAAAGGCTCCTACAGTTGTGTGCATGGAGACCTTAGGAAGTTTGTAGTTGTGTGCACAGGGCCCTGCAACTATGTGCACAGAGATCTTAGGAAGTCTACAGTTGTGTGTGCAGGGTGGAATTGAATGTATGCGAAGAATCTAGCTATTAATGAAATAATTTTTGGATATATCTAATTTATATTGATGTGTTTTATTTTACTTAATATTTATGAATATATGTGATGAATAAGGGTTTTGATCTGTAATTGAATATCACAGTCTTGTTTATGGTTGTTTGCTTTTTTTAGTGCATGAATAAGTAAGATCGCATAGTTTGTTAGTAAGTTCAACAGATGTGTTGAACAACACCTATATTATTGATAGATCTAACTTGAAAATATCTATAAATAATAAAATCCCCAAATCCACAATCCTCTATCCCTTTGGATTCAAAAACCTGGTTCTAGAATCCCCCTATATTTCCTCAGGTGGTACTTCGATCTACGCAAGAAAGTCGTTGCCAAAAGGGCCGGTAATAGTGGGTTTTGTTAGAATGCATAGTCACATTGATCTTGGGTCTAGGCCCCATCAATCCAAAAAATCCCAAAATTTTATTCATTGTTTTTTTGGTGTTGTAACTTCTATCGCAAATTGTATCTTAAGTGTCACACTTGGAGGTAAGTGTTGTTTCGCCGTTGTTTCAATGGGTACATGTTGATTCTCGGTGTCAATTTTTTCATTGATATGTGGATAATTTTTTATGATTATGTTATCATGTTCAATTAATTCTCTAGTTTCATCTATGCCTCACTAATCCCACACTTAGTCAAATTTTTAAGATCTCCTTGTCCTATCAACCATGTCTCACTTTGCCTCCTTGAGCTGCACAATGCACAATTGCAAGCCTCTATCAGCATCCCCTACCTCCTGAAATTGCGTAATACTAGACACTGTCTCCAAGGACCGTGCATTGTGTAGTCACAATGCCCATTTTTTTCCTCCTATTCCCCACAATTGCGCAGTCATGCCTCCTAGTCATCCTCCCATTATGCATTGTGTATTTTTTGTCAATATTCAACTTCTCTGTCTCTCTGAACTACGTAACTATGGAATCCAGTGGCCAAGTCTCTCTCTTGAATAGAAAATTACGTAGTCATAGTCATCAGTCCCTCATCCTTGTCTCTTTGAACTGTGCACTACGCAATCCCTGAGCCTTCTCCTTTTTTCTACATTCAGCCTGGGCTTGATCAGTAAATTTCAAGAAGAAAATTAAACTAGGATATTGTTGGACTGATGTCATCTTATTGTGAGTGGATTTCAACTACAAGTATTGTATCTTGACATGAAAAGATGATGTTTTAGGAAAATTCCAAGGATATTATGCAAACGGACACTTATGAAGCTGCAAAATCAAGAATGATCATCAAACAAGATGAAGGGACACTAGATTGTGACAGAAGATTGAAGAACAATATGTAATGGAAGACTCCATATCATCAAGCCTTTTGGAGGAGGAATATGAATAATTTACAACACATATCATGAAGATACAAAGGTAGTAGCAAGAATGGAAGCTTGGCATATGTTCTCTACAATGAAGTCCATGTCATCAATGCCAAGTCATGTCTTATCCAAGTGTCATCTCAAGAGTCATATGAGTCATCATGTCTTGAGACATAATTTTTGTATGTAGCTATGTAATTATAAAAGATGAGAAATCTAAAGTGTGTGGAATTCCAAAGGTCACACAAAGAATGTGAAAATTCATGTAAAATTCCAAAGGTCTCTTAGGAATTTGAAAAGTCATATGTGAATTCAAGAGTCATGAGGAGATATCAAGAGTCACAAGGGCGATGGAGAGTCACCTCATTTGTTATATCTACACCATCATATCTCAAGAAAGGGACTTTTCACCTTGGCTTCTCAAGCTAGGAATAGGAGAGAAGAATAGGATTTTGAAAACTTTCATGTCATAATTTGAAGCTCTTGGAGCCGGCACAATTTTAATGAATGTTTCGTGAATGATAGTGAGACTATTCTTCCATTGTTTGTGGTATATTTTTGTGTTAATTCATACTAATGAAAATGAATCGTTTCTTTGCCTTTAGTATGTTTCTTTGAATCATTTGTATTTTTCTTTCATGATCATGGTTTCTATGTGAGCTATTTCACAAGATTACTTATGATTCTCTTAGATATATGTGTGTGTCTTTACTAGGATAGTACTAATAATTTTATCTTAAAGACTCACTTTAGTTTTTGTTCCATGAAAGAACTATTATACACTTTACAATTTAATACTTCACAAGGCTAACATACTTTTTTATCTTGAATGTGCATGTGTTTCTCTTGTGTCATTCATTTCAGCCAAGGAAAATCTTTAAGATAGTGGCAATCAGCCATAATTTCCAGTTGGGGCTCCTACTTCAAACAGTGTGAGGTCTAATTGGGATTTCATACCATGGAGTCCCCCTTACATTTGGTGGCATCTAGCATTGTCAAAATAACACAAACATATACCATAAAAAATAAAATAATAGTCTTACAACATTCATGATACATGCATGAAAGTGTGTCATCTCTAAGAACTTTAAAATATTAATTGAAAGTTCCAAGTACACAATTACAATGATGCTACACTAGCCCCAATAGTGGAACATTAAGTCACCACTTGTTCCTCTAAAGAATGATCTTCTTTCCTATACCAAGATAAATAAGCCAAGGTGAAAATTCCATTTTATTGAGCTATGAGGGTTTATTTGTAACAAATGAGGTGATTATTCACCTCCCATGTGACTCTTGACCTCTCATGAGACTTTTGAGCTCCTACATGACTCTTGGACTTTCTAGTGACTCTTCATATTCCATGTGTCACCCTTGGGCTTCCACACATCTACATTTTCTAATTTTTGAAAAAACATAATTTCATTTCACCAATAATGTGGAAAAATACATGAGACAAAATAACACTCTTATGTTGGCACCTTGAAGAGCTACATGTGATTGTGACATGAGACTTCATTGTAGTGTATTGATACCAAGTTCTTATTTTTGTTGCTATGTCTTCATTCTTCATTAAGTATCTGATATGTGCTTCATCTTCACCCTCCAAAGGGTTTGGATAATTAATGGAACCTTCCAAGTCGACATGAGTTCCCATCTGTCTATCGTAGTCTAAGATTCCTTTACTTCTAAATGTAGAATATTTGTGTCTTATCTCCACAAGTGTCCTTCTTGTAACCTATTCTTGATGACCTACATGATCGTAATTTTTCCATGATAACATTATATCACCTGCAAATGAAATTCACTCATGACAAGACAAAATAGTCCCAAATCACCTATTCTCTCTTTTTTTTCTCATGTGATATGTTGAATATGATTGGACAGTGCACAAGGACTGAGAGAGAGGCCTTCTTGGGTACAGTGCATAGGATCAGGAGGTAAGGAGTGGAGGAATATCACTAGGAGTGTGCAGTGGTAAGGGAGGAGGAGGCATTTTTGTGCACATTACGCAGGTCATAAATCCATAGAAGGAAGGCTTACCAATTGATAATGTGCAGTTTGAAGTGCTAGAGGATAAGGTTCTACGTGTTGTGCAGTTGAGTACTACGAGAACTGAAAGATGACCCTACTACTCATTAAATGTGAATAGTGTGCAATGAAGGAAAGGATGGTCAAGGAATTGCTTAGAGGGAAATTTCAGGAGATAAGGGTGGAAAACTTGGGCACTATGACTGCGCAGGGTCTAGTGATTGAGGAGGACGCTCTATGGTTTGTGTATTTAAGCATTGCAAGGGTCAATAAATAGCCCTAATTTCCACTGAGAATGCACAGTGAAAAATTCAAGGGGGGTGTCCAAGTTTGCATAGTGAGAGGGTGTAGGCAACAAGGTTTAGTGATTTTGCTTTGAGGTTGCTTAATGCGCGGTGAAAGTGGTTTTCTTCTAGATGGGAAAAATCTAAAATTACAGGAGGTAAGGGTCTCATCACTGAGGCTCAGGAATGCACAATGTGCTTATAACTTGGCTAGAAGTTTAATGTGTTCATGATTTGTGCAAGAGGCGAGGACACTGAAGGACTCGATAATTAACTAAGTGTGAGATCAATGAGACAAGAGAGTAAGAGCATATGACAGATATTGAATCTGATCATAGACACATATAAAACCAAGCACATAATAAGAATATACACAGTACCAAAAACCATCATGCATACATTGAAGTGACAATAAAATGACACTTATCTCCAAGTGTGATAGCTAAGATGCAAGCCTTTATGACACTTTTCAACTGCAATCAAAATATGTGCTATGTTATGGGAGAGTGTCCAACACATGTTATCAGTGATATATAGGATCAACTAGTGTAAGAGAGTGTGTTGTACTTGCCTCTAAAAGATGTTTTGAGGTGCTCTTAGGATATTTGAAAGCAAGTGAAGGTGACACATGCAAGGGTGAAATAAAGCACAAGTTAAAGCAAGAAAAAACGACACTTGCAAAATATAGAGCAAGTAAAATGACACATGTAAGAGAAAAATAAAGCAAAAGAAACACTTGCAAAAGCAGAAGCAATAGTTGAGAAACTCACCCTAAATATGGCAAATTTGAAACCATGAGTCATCGAATGCTCCTTGTACTCCAAAACTGCACAAATTCCAAAAGTGAAATATGGATGTGAGAATGAGCTTTGGACAAGACTCTTTATATAGGGAGAGTAGACTAGTAATTAGGGTTAAGATTTGTGAGTGCACTTAGTGTATTTCGGGAAACTAGGGGTCAAGATTAAATTGACTGCCACTAAGATGTGTTATAGTAATAACTTGAAGAAGTACACTCTCACTATCAAAAAATAGTGCACAATTACTAGTTGCATAGGATTCCCTTACTATTTCATTAGGAACCATGCAATCATTATTGGCAAGGATTTACACAGTGACTTTGAGCAAGGATTTCACAGTGACTTTGAGCAAGGATTTCACATTGACTGTGAGAAAGGATTGTGTAGAAATGTTTCTATAAAGCATTCTTAGCCTATATTGATAGTTAGGCATGTGGAAACAAGTAATTTGACACTTAGGATTCTTGAATGAATGCTTCAACAATTATACAACATGACTGAACATGATCTTAATGGCTTGAAATGAAATATGACATTATCATAAGGATGCTCCAAAATTTGAAGGGAGGAAAAATTTTAGAGGAGTTGTAGCAGCTACAATAGGTGCATATCTTTTCTCTCATAGAAATATAAATGCATTTATCCTCCCACCTTATTTTCAATTATACTATTTCTTCTTCCATATTGCCACTTTCCTATTCAATCCACTACCTCTTTTAGTCATGTTACCCACCACTTTGTGGGTGATATCCCTAGAAGAAACATTTTCTCCAATATGGTCCTCAGTTGGCAGCAAGCAGCCCCTTGTAGCCACCAGCTAGCTCGTGTCATTTCTCCACCACCTGAGCTAGCCATGTGGTCCCTCACCCATCTATCATGATCGTATGTTTGAAGGTGGGCCTATTAAACTTAAAGTTATGTATTGTCATTTGGTAATTTAGTATTGTGTTTTCTTATCATTGACACTTATGGGCATGGATTAATGGGGGGATTAGGTGGAAATAGTGGGATAGGTATGTGCTTATGTCCCCTAAACCTCTTTTGGATGTTACCCTTGGATATTAGTCCCACGGGATCTCCTTTACTGACCATTTAGTTTTAGGGTGGTATGACATGGGAAACCCTTATTTTCGTTGTGTGGTCCCACTCCCTCATCCCCATATATCACTCCCCTTCCATCTATTATAAACCCATTCATCATTTTTCCCATCTCGGTCCACATGTCTTCACTAGCTCCACATAGGGTTAGCCTCCCCTTCCCCATGCCCCCACCTTGGGCCAAGCTTGGAAATATGTCCTAGAGGTTGAAGCAGCTGAAAATAAGAATTAAAATCATAAAACACATTCAACAGGAAAATGTAACACAAGATGCAAAAGATGGTTAGGACAAACATATTTAGCATGTGGGAAAAATCCAATGCATGAGCTCTATCCCATACCCATTTCCATCACCCTGGTTCGATGGGCCCTAGATGAGCCTCCCTTATCATTTAGGAACCCATGATTGTCCCAACCCCTGGTGGAAAATTAAATCGCCCTACTTTAAAGGAGGTATCCATTGATATATATTACACATCATGCTCTTATCCTTTGAGACCCGAGTATTTAATCAAATAAAAATCATAAAATTAAAAAGGAGTAAAAAAAGGGTGGAAAAATCAAGGTTGGGGCACCTCATGTAACACAATTTCTCCCTCCTGTATATTATGAACCCGGGTGTGGGCTTCCATTATTCTAGCTAACTTTGTATCTTGATGTGTGGCTCAAGATTTCCCCTTTCACTCCCTATTCCATCCACCTCTTTATCATATTCCACCACCATTTGAAGGTGTACCTTGGACATACTATCCCCTCTAAAGGAAAAAACCACCTAATAAGGTATGTGGTTAACTCGGTCTAGAGCTTTGATACATTAGCACATGTCAGAGCCCACTATGGAAGGGAATGCCATTATTAAGTGTCCACCTATTTTCCATGGTTTGTAAGTTATTTTACTTGATTATTTTTGTTAGAAAATTATATATTACAGAGGAATGAAACACATAAAATATGCATAAAACACAAGCACACAAAATACATAAAACCAGAGAGACACAGATATACGTGGTTCACCCAGTTTAGGCTACGTCCACCCCAAACAGCTATTCCTTCCTTTCTATTATCCAGCAAAATTAAGAGACACAACCTACAGCAGATCCATTGTAATATCCTTTGTTCTCTCTCACAGTCTCCCTATCTCTTTCTCTCTCTGACAATACACATACAATGCATATCCACAATACAATGCCCTCGTACAAGCGAGGGGTTTCCTTCTAGGACAAAAAACCCTAAAATAAACATAACTTCTACTATCAGATCATCTGCCTAATGAACGAGCCAGATTGACTAGAAATTACTATACTTTTACAAGGCAATTTTACATCTGTTTTTAGCTTCGAGGGTGCTACCCCCGAAACCCCCCGCCAGGGGGGGGCTCCATCGCAGTTCCCCCCCCTAGACCCACCAGGTAGTGTTTAATTACAGGCAAAATTTCCACCCCATTAAGGTACAAGGGTCCAACGTTGTGATACAAAATAAACAAGATAATCAGGCTCCACACCTAACAATCTCCCACTTGGAGACTGATTGTAGCAACTCCACTACTGCTTCATTTGCTAGAAAATGACTTTAGACCTAGCCGTTTCTCATCTTCATCGTCATCCTTGAAGACCAATTGAAATTGAGAATATTCTCAGTTTCTCCCTAGTTACAACTTTTTTTAGCATATCTGCAGGATTCTGGCTAGTGTGTATCTTTTCTAGCTTCAATTGTCCATCTTCCAACACTGACAGTATGAAATGGTACTTGAGGTGTATGTGTTTAGTCCTGGAATGAAATGTTGAGTTCTTTGCAAGATGAATGGCACTTTGGCTATCATTGTATAACGTTCCCATATCATGCTTCTTACCCAATTCATCCATAAACCTTTGTAACCAAATCATTTCTTTACTAGCGTCTGTAGCAGCAACATACTCTACTTCTATTGTTGAAAGTGCAACAACACTTTGGATTTTTGAAACCCAACTAATAGTTGTTCCACCTACAGTAAATACATACCCTATAGTGCTACTTCTGTTATCTTTGTCACCTACCATATCTGCATCAACATATCCGTGTAGAGAAATGTTTGAGCCACCAAAGCATAATGCTTTATTTGTTGTACCTCTCAAATATCTAAGAATGCATTTCACTGCCATCCAATGTTATTTTCCTAGATTTTTCATGTACCTACTTACAACTCCCACTACATGTGCAATATCAGGCCTTGTGCAAACCATTGCATACATTAAGCTTCCAACTGCTGATTCATATGGAATTTTAGACATATAATCCATTTCTTCATGGGTCTTGGGGCACATCTCCTTACTAAGTTTGAAATGGCTAGCAAAAGGTGTACTAACTGGTTTTTCATTCTGCATATTAAATTTTTTCAACAGATTTTGTATGTACTCACTCTGAGACAGTGTTAATTTGTGATTTTTTCTGTCTCTAGTTATTCTCATACCAAGGGTTCATTTTGCAGCTCCCAAATCCTTCATTGCAAATGAATTTGCCAATTTTCTTTTGAGCACATTTATTTCATGCATGTTAGACCCTGGAACAAGCATGTCATCTACATACAATAAAAATATAATATAGATTCCATCATTTTTCTTTTTCAGATAAACACAATGATCATAGTGACATCTAGTATAACCTTGTTCAGACATAAACCTGTCAAATTTTCGATACGATTGCCTTGGAGCCTTTTTTAAGCCATATAAGCTCCTCTTTAACCTGCACACTTATTTTTCTTTCCCTTTGACCTCATATCCTTTTGGTTGCTCCATATAGATCTCTTCCTCCAAATCTTCATGGAGAAATGTTGTCTTTACATCTAATTGTTCAAGATGTAAATCTTCCACTGCTACAAGACTTAAAATAGTTCTGATTGAAGTCATCTTAACAATAAGAGAAAATATTTCATCAAAATCAATACCTTTCTTTCGTGCAAACCCCTTCACCACAAGTCTAGCTTTGTACCTTTTTTTTCCTCCATCTTATTCCTTAAGCCTGTAAACCCATTTATTCTACAATGTAGTTTTACCTACAGGAAACCTGACTAAGTCCCAAGTCTAGTTATGCATTAAGGAATCCATCTCTTCTTCCATGGCTAGCTCCCCACTTCTTCCTGGTTTCAACCTGCATTGCTTCTTCATAACATTCAAGTTCACCAGAATCAGTCAACAATAAATAATATAATGAAGGAGAATATCGTTCATGGGGTCTACTTATCCTGGTAGATCTTCTAACACCACTTTCAGGTGTTTGAGGTTCCTTTTCCTGTTGTTGTGGCTATTGATTATTATTATTTTCAGGCACCTCTACTTTTTCTGTGATATCATCAAGAATTGTGTATTATTTGTTTTCCTTTTCCTATTTCTTTTCCTGCAACTAATTCTTATACAAGACCTTTTCATTGAATATTACATCTCTGCTCTTAATGATTTTGTAATTTTCATAATCATATAAGTGATAACCAAAATAATTAACACCATATCAAATAAAGGTACATTTATTTGATTTTGCCTCAAGATTTGTTCTATTTTCTTTATTAATATGGACAAAGGCCTCACAGCCAAAAAGCTTTAAAAAAGGGTAGTTTACCTTTTTACCTGTCTATGCTTCCTTTGGAATACCACCATCCAAGGACCTTGAAGGCCCTCTGTTTATTAGATAAACAACAATATCTACAGCATCTGCCCAAAATTGTAAAGGCAATCCTACATGCAATCTCATGCACCTTGCACGCTCCATGATTGTTTTGTTCATCCTTTACGTACCATTTCTTGTTCTTGGAATTGTCTTCTCCTCACCATGAATTCCATGCTCTTCGAATCAGTGCTATCAAACTCTTTGCTGCAATATTCCTCCATTGTCTAATCTGAACACGCTTCAACTTCTTTCCAATCTCGGTCTCAACCAAATATATCCATTTCTTGAAAGTATCGAATACATCAAATTTATTCTAAATACAATAAATCCAAGTTTTTCTAGTTGCATCATCAATAAAAGTAATATAATAACGAGAGCCACCGAGAGATGATACCTGAGAAGGTCCCCATACATCTGTATGCATAAGCTCTATTTTTTCGCTCTTTTTTTCTTTCCCAACCTTGAGAAATCTGACTCTCTTCTATTTTCCATAAACACAATTCTCACAAAAATCCAAATAAACATTTTTCAAACTTGGCAAAAAATTTCTTGAGTGAAGAACCTTCATCCCCTTCTCACTCATGTGTCCCAGCCTATGATGCCATAATTCTGCATCTTCTCCTTTGGAATTTAAAGCATTAACAAAGTTAGAAATACCATTGCATAAATACAATGTGCCAACCTTTTCACCTTTTGATATTACCAGGGATCCTTTGGTGACCTTCCAAGTTTTATCTGTGAAAGTTCTCACACAACCTTCACTGCCTAACTGCCCTATTGAAATCATATTTTTATTCAGATCTGGAACATGCCTTACCTCTTTTAATAGTTCTTGGTTTCCATTCTCTTGTTTTACAAGAACTTTACCCATTCCAACAATTTTACAAGGTTTATCATCACCTAGATGAAATTGTCCAAAATCTCCTTAAACATAGTCATGAAAATATTTCTTATCAGGTGTGGCATGGAATGAGGCCCCTGAATCTACTACGCAAGAATTAGTAACATTTTTGAAAAAAATAATCAAAGCATATTGTAACACATCACCTGTCACATTTGCTTCATGATTGCTTTCTTGTTGTGTGTCTCCTTCTTTTCCCTTCCGAGATCTACAGTCTTTCTTTAGGTGTCCTTTCTTTCCGCAATTCTAGCACACTATCCCCGATCTGGACTTGGATGTACCTTTCCTTGATTTACTGCGATATCCCGAGCTCTTTCCTCTTTCATTCTCTTCCTATGCTTGCACTGAAAGCATTATTACCCAATGTCTCGCCGAAGCTTTACAATCGCATTTCCTAATAAGGATGTGCAAACCAACATCATCAAACTTTCGCAGTACTAGATCAGGAGACGAGTTACTAATGGCCATAACTAAACGATTCCAACTTTCTTGGAGGCAAACACGGAAATAAATGAGCCTAACTTCACATGTCAGTTCACCCTAGAGCTTATTTGGTGATATGTTGTGTTAAAATCATTTAAATGGTCTGCAATGAATCCACCTTCCAACATCTTCATATTAAATAAACTTTTCATGAAAATACCTTCAGAAGCCTTACGCCCATTTGAGGCCAAGGGTTTTTCATATAGTTTTTCCAACGCCTTAATCAAACCCTCTGTTGTTGTTTCCTTCAAAATATTGAAGGATACCGACGCCGCGAGGCACAACCATACTATTCCAAGTGCCTTTCTATCGAGAATATCCCATTCTGTGTCTGTCATATTCATCAGCTTCTTTGTTTTTCCACTCAATGGTAGGTACAGATCTTTCTAATACAGATAATCTTCCATTTGCATCTTCCACAGTGGGAAGTTTTGGCCGTTAAATTTCTCGACCCTAAACTTACCATCGTCCGCCATTGCTCCCACTCAAACTAGGAACCCTTCTTTCCTGCGAGTTTATCAGCCAAATATATCTTCGGCTCTGATACCAGTTGTTAGAAAATTAAATATTACAGAGCAATGCAACACATAAAATATGCGGAAAATAAAAGCACACAAAATACATAAAACTAGAGAGACACAGATATAACAAATATATGTGGTTCCACGATTTTGAGCTATGTCACGAATAACGGTCCTTCTTCACCTCTATTATCCAGAAAAATGAAGAGACACAACCTATAGCAAATCTGCTGTAATATCCTATGTTCTCTCTCACAGTCTCCCTATCTATTTCTCGCTCTGAGAATACACATACAATACACAGCCACAATTCAATTCCCTCATACAAGTGAGGGTTGCCTTCTAAGGCAAAAAACCCTAAAGTAAACATAACTTCTACCGTCAAATCATCCGCCTAATGAACAGCCCAGATTGACAAGAAATTACTATATTTTTACAAGGAAATTTTACATCTGTTTTTTTAGCTTCGAGAACGCGCCTTTGAAACCCCATGCCAGGGGGGGGCTCCATAAAGTCATACCCCCCCCACCCAGGACCCCCCAGGTAGCATTTAATTATAGGTGGAATTTCCGCCCAATTAAGGTACAGGGGTCCAATGCTATGATACAAAATAAACAAGATAATCAGGCTCCCTGACAATTTTAATGACTTGTTGTGCTGGAAGGCTATGGGATGCATTGGATCTTATGCAGGATTGTAGATGGTTTCCATTTTGGGTTTGGTATCCATATACGGGGTCCTAACTCTCCAAAGGGATAAAGTGGCACATGTATGGTGTTTGTATAGATTCACGGGCCTCCATAGTAGTAGAAAACACTCCATGGATCCCCAAAGATGTTCATAGATTGCTCTAGATTCACCTACTGGACAAGGAATATGTACCTGGTTCACCATGCCCAGTCATCCCCACAATTTTACCATGCACTTGGAAGAAGACCCAAGACTTGTATGATGATGTTGTATCACTGACACCATCATATGATCCCTTACAGATGGTCTACAAGAATCTTCAACTTACTTGGAGACCCATGAGGTTTGGTGGGCTTGTCACCAAAAGTTAGCTATTTTAAACATTATTTTATTTTAGGGGCTAATGTAGGCCCACTTAGATAAACTGAATTATAGTAAGGGTATAATAGAAGCGATGTGAATTCATTTTCAATCATTACCTGGATTGGATCATTCTCTCTTGATGTTTCTCTATTCCTTCTTGGTGAACAAAGCTGGAGGCACTGGATGAATTTTGATGTTTGGATTATCTTTTCTTGTCTTGGAGCTTCTTAATTGGCAAATTTATTGATGGTTGGATATATTCTCTTACATGTAAGTACAAATTTAACGTTATTTTCTTTTACTTTGTCACATGCATTGATGATAAGATTTTCACTATTATAGAGCTAATTGCTGCATGCATCTACTGCGAAATTGTGGAATTATGTTTCTATATAGCATCTCTCTATGTATGGGCCTTGTAGGTTGAACGAATTGTACTAGAGATAATTCTATGGTTGAATTTATCTTGATAATCCATCTTGATTTGCAAACGAAATATAAACGCTTTATGGTCACTCTCTTTTTCCCTAATGATAAGCGAAGTTGTCCTTGGAACCTCCTTGAGCTAGAAATGAAGTCCATTCTCATTATTCTTCTTGACTCCAATATCCCCAAAGAAATTAGGCACTGGTCCACCATAAGGTGATCACCCTAAAACTATTTTTCTTCACCTCCTCCTCTTCTCTAGGTCTACCCACACTGGGTCACCTAGGGCATTATTTTCCGTCAAACTACCCATAGAAAAACTTCAAAATCTTGGCCTCTCTTGTGCTGGTGTCGCTCTAAGATCCCTTTCAAATTTGAGGAAATTCTGACGGTGGGATTGGGAGATATCCCAAGCCCTAGCCCTGAGACTGAATTTTGCTCTAGGTTTCCCTAAGCTAGTACCTCATAGGATCATTTTGGCACCTTTAAGTGGAAATTCTTTCTTTGATCCTCTTCTCCTCCCTCTTTAGGTTAAGATCATCACTTTTTTGCTAAACTCCCTCCTCTTAACCTAACCTAGGTCCACTTGGTCCCGTGTGGTCCCATTTCTCATCAAGGTCAAGTATTCAAAAGAAACTCGGGAATCCAAGTTTTGCAAGGATTTTAGGGATTGGGAAGCTTCTTCACAAGTTACACTCCTCTAACATAGCCCTTAAATCCGTACCCCTATCCTCGTATGTGCAGCAAGAAGCGGGTCCGTTCTTAAGCCTCTAGGAAAAGGGTCATTAAGGTCATTTCATATACATTTCTCTTGATCTATCCTTCATAGGTGACTCGCTACATATCAGGGCTCCTTCACTTGGTGAAAGTCCATAAAGAGTAGGGAGTCTTGGCCGAGGTGACAGTGGGATAAGCCTCCATAGTTTCCTTGGCCTAACAGTTTCCCCTTTAGGATTCCCCTTTAGGTGCCCTACTAGATTAAGCGGTAAAAGTCCCACTACCTCTCAATATGAAATTGAGATAAATATTATTTATCCACCTTGGAATTATTGTCACCTCTCATGGTTTACTTTCAAAAAAAACCCTCTTATATAATAGACATATGTATAAGTGTCCTTCATGCTATTTCTCATTTTAATCTCAATATTAAATTATCTCATCCCTTTTCCATGGTCATTCACTCATATTGTTTCACTCAATAGTAATTTTTAGGACCCATTGCATGTAAATGCATACCCTCATATGGTTTCACTCAAAATACAATTTTTATAGCCCCTTGCTTTCCTACAACTAAGGTGGTTTCTCAACCCTTGATGCCATCCCATGGTGTAGGTTCTAAACTTCACTCCACTAACTACATTTGTGTTTATCTTCATGAAACCAATTCTCATCCATTCATAATTTGTAATGCCTAGTATTGTGAAGCTAATAAACCATAATAATAATAATAATAATAAGTGACAATGATAATAATAAAATAAATTAATGAATAATAAAGTGAACATAATAGTGATTTCTGGTGGCACTCATTACGAGTATTCATGAGAGAATTTTTGGGTACCTTTTAATATCTTGGATTCATATGCAATCTTTTTGTCATTTCCCACATTATTTATTTTATTATATTACTTAGTTTCAAAAAAAATTATATTTAAAACAAAATGAATATTTTTTTTAAATGGGATTTGGGTTTCACAAATGGGAGATAATTTTTAGGTTTTGGAGATGGAAAATAAATAAGATTCAGTTTTGGAAAAAAGATAAGCTATGAATAACTTAAGGAAAACAAAAATAGAAATTTTAATGATGAAACATGGATTATGTGCATGAATATTATCTTTCCTTTTTTGGAAAAAAAATTCTATTTAACGAATGAAGAGTAGGATGTGAGGCATTATTTTCCTAGGGGAATTCTAGGATAGGAGGGATTCATTGGAAGTAGTAATTGATTGTGGGCCTAGGGGTGGCCAGCTATAAAAATGCATAGTGTAGTTTATCCTATGGTTTGGTGGAGATTCATCCCCAAAATGTTGGTTGTAATCAGGTGGATGGGAATAGTGCAATGATTCTAAAATCACAAGATGCCTCTTTAGATACATGTAAATTTCTCATCTCTCATGGCTTTTGTGTATTATATATTAATTAATTAAAATTGTCATGTTTTATGTTTAATGGCAATGAATTTCGGTAAGTAATTTGGATTTAATTATTTTTTAAGTGTGAACCATTACATAATATGATTTCATTTGAATTTTGTAATAGTTTATCGTTACTTTTTTTTGTTTCATGACTTTTCATCTTATACCTCCATTCTCTCACCCTTGTCAAATCCATTAACCCTTATGCATATAAAATATATTAATCCAACCCTTACATATGGGACACAATTTTATGAATGCAAGCCTTCTCAACCTAGCTCTAATCTTGGACCTTAGGTATTTTATGGACAAGGTGTCATGCACTCTTTCACTTCTAAAAAAGATTTGATTGCCCATGTAAATTCCTTTTTTGTGCATATTCATAGTAGATGTCCAATGATGTTATCCTTAAATGTTTCTAACAGATAACAACTAATTAATCATTCGAATGTTTTTTCCATTAAATAAAAGGTTTCATCCCCTAATTTGAGTAACTTATGGATGTATTTTTTAGGATATTTGGCATCATGAGACCTTTTGACATTGGAAATAAGGTTTTGGTACAAAATAAGGATGAAATTTTACTATATTAATTTTTAGGTGTTTTTAAATTATTTATTCGTATAAAATACTTACTAATTATTGTTGTCTTGCCAAATTTCTTACCAAACACTAAGTTTTTTTTTACCTACTCTTAAAACATATGAAATCGTATGAAATTGGAGACCAATCAAATTAAATCATATGAAACTGGAGACCAACCAATAATTGTGAGATAGAAAAGGCCCGATGCATGAAACTATAGTATTATAGCATATATAATACATAAACAACTCATAATGGCACATAAAATATAAGAGAATATTTAAAACAAAATATTTCTCCATTACCTCAAAATTTCAAGTTAGTTAATGAGTTTTAAATTTTCACTACTCCCATCTAAATTTACACCACAGTTTATTAGCAAAGACCATCCATGGCTTTACTTATCATAAATCAATATTGACAACATAATAAAAAAACATGCCAAGCATCAAAGTTTGAATCTAAATTACAAATCCATATATTTGTGTTGTGCCTTCTTAGGCTAAATGTTACTATAAGTTTTTCAAGAGAATCATATGTACCATTGGATTAAATTCATCTTACATAGAAATGTTAGCTATTCTCAATCCATGTATCAATGACAAGTTGATTGATTTACTTGACTTCATTAGTGGTAACCAACCTCTATGACCATCTTATCTCACTAGAATTTTAGAAACAATATATTAAAAACCCATTTAGAAATGGTATACTATAGGTCCATATGTTTTCTCTAGAAAATGAAAATAAACCGACACTTTTCAAATGTTATATATATCCCATTGAGACATATTTAGACATATTCTTGACCTTGATAATCCTAATTTTAAAAATATTTATGCTTCTTACAATATGATTAATAATTATGTTTAAATATATTACTTTAAGGTATGAAATGACACTTAGAAGTTTATTATTCAATATCCCTCACTATCTCAAAGATGATGATCTAGTCTATTTTTCAAGGGGTGCATTATTATTCTCCTAGAAATGTAAATTCATATTTATCCTCAATTAAAACATATATAACTCATTGGTTATTATTTTTTCTTCCAGGGCTACCACTTCTATTCAATCCATAATCTCTCTTGGTTCCATTATCTTTCAATATTTAACTGTGGTGACTATATTTTTTTGCATTAGAATTTTCTCACCTCTCATGGTTCAAGTTCAATTCAACCCTCTTTATAAAATGGGTGTACTTAAATTTGTTCCTTGGAACATGTATTAATCTCAAGATTCCATCAACCCATCCCTTTTTCATGGTAATACCATCATATTGTTTCAATCAAGAAGCTTTTTTAATAATCCATTTCATGTAGAGTTGTACCCCCATATGGTGTCACTCAAGAGGCAAGTTATGTCTATAGATGGAATTGTTTCTTAATCATTTATGTAATACATGTTGTACAAGGAATAAAATTAAAGGTGGGAAAGGAAATGGAACACACTGATAGAAATATAGTAGAGAGCACAATAATATAGTGAACACCCCATCTCTATTTATAAATAAAATAACAAAATATTGTAGAACGCAAACTAGCCAAAATGGTGGTAGTTATCTCCCAAGGGAGAGATCACAACTACACATATTCACAAAAGTTATTATAAGAGGCTACAAGAATGTAATTTTAACATATATAAAGAAAATTATAGGTAAAAAATGCTATAGTTAACTAGACTCGATCATAGAGTCAAATTTATTAGGTCCGTAGTGGTGGATCGTAGCACATGGTTTTGGTGGATTGGGGTATTAGATCCCATGGACAATATGTGGTGAACCTTTTAAAAGGCTTGGTATTTTTACATTGTAATGTTCATAAGTTGAGAAGAGATCTCACTTAGCTAGGATGGGATATTGGTTGGATTAGTTAATTTTAAGTCAAGGCATGGTTGTGTTTAATCCATAAGATAATAATAGATATACTAACTAATTACTAGATATACTAACTGATTACTAACTGTTGTTGGATCTATGTGGGATTCTCCATCACATAGTGGATTTGGTAGATGATTGAAGTAGCTACGTGATGGACTCAGTGATTGGGCACACACACCTTTCATATCCCCTTCATAGTTCCCTACAAAAATAGTGACAAGATGGATTTAAAGGGGGCCAAGTAGATTTCATGATTTTTCATCGCATGTTGGACATATATGGGATTGTATTATGATTAGCCTACTCTAGTAGGAGTTGGTAGGACGATGGGGCATTGGCAGGCCACCAGATAGGGTATTGTATAGATATGGTGCTCTCTCACTAGTATATTGGATACAGGAGCTACTGAGGATAGGCTTAGTAGTTTCATCCATGTTAGCATGTGAGGAGTAATCCTGCTCAAATATATTTGGGCATATGAGGAGATATAGCTCACATCGTGGAGGGATTACTAGCAAAGTGGTGGATGTGTTGGCACATGCAGGATGGCATATGATACAAGGTAGTACGTCAGTAGGTAGTGGTATACCCAGTGGTTCAAAGAGATATGTTTTAGAGTCCATTGTTCTGCATAGGCATGTGACAAGTTGCATATAGACCCAAATTAATACCCTACAATCTAGTTTTGTATAAGATTATGTAGTGATGAGCAGTGGCTTGTAGAGGATCATGAATATATATGGTTGTTTGTGGTAGCATGTTGGTTTTCATTGTGGAGTAGGAGGAGCAACTCACATCGCATTGAGTACACAAGGGGAATGTTAGGTATAATGGAAAAACACGTATTAGAGACAGTACAGGATGGTACAGTAGTAGCATGGGGTATCTAGTGGTGTACATGGATAGGCCATAGGGTATAGTGGCATGTCAAAGATTTCATGGATACTCGGTGGTATGCAACAGCGTATGGTGATACACAATGGGGTGTTGGAGTGTTTCCTCCAAGGAGACTTGTGGACGGGAACACCAGGCCCGCACTTTAGTGTAGTTCACCTAGGATCGATGAGGACGTAGATGAGCAACATTTGACGGTATCCATGGAGACTCACATGCCTATCCCTCTTCTACATCACTTTCAGGCATGGATGATTTGGATGTTGTCCTTTGTCCCTTTGGGCATGTGGCACAGGGTGAGGGGACCCCACCTGAGATGTTTGGATGCAACTCAATGCACTAGGAGAGAGGATTCTTAGCAGTTGAATTGGGTCAGGGCATGAGATGACAGGTACAAGTTTGGGGAGTGCATGGTTTGTTGCGAAGGTAGTGTATGTTCCACCCTTGATCTCACACTTAAGGGGATGCATGACACATTTTTGGCGAGGCACTCTAAGATGTCACTGGAGAATATACAATAGGTGGTTGAAATTTATTATGGGTGGATGTTTAGTCTCTAGGTAGTATCAAGGTGTGTTTCCAAGCGAAAGTATAGGATATCCCATGGTGTGGTATGGTGAGCACAGGGAATATTTGTATGCAATAGTTTGAATCATGACGTATGTAATCTATATTTCTACTACATACAGGGAGAAGAGATTTGGGGCAAGTGGATTCCAATAGTCATCAGGACTGTGGTGCAAAATATTTGGTTATGGGATCCAAGGATTCAGTTGGCTGACAAAACACTCAATTTCATGAGGTGCAGTACCATAGCAGAGGGTGATATAACTCACATTGGGGTTTACACATGGGGGATCACTGAGGCCTCCATTGTATGGTACAGAAGGCTTCCCCAGTTGCAGCTTAAAATCATGACTAGCAATGGATGTGTAGATATTCACATCATAGAGATACCTTGGTAGGATGAGCTTGGCTTTCACCAATATTTATCCATCAAATTTCAAAGGGGGAGGATACAATGTGCGCACAATGGTCAGTCTATTAGAGTCATAGTGGCACAACGACACCATGGTGGCACCCTTTTGAGACTAGCATGGACCTAGGCATCATCTCACTTGACATCTTAGCGACCTTGATGGATGCTCTGGCTACTATAGTGGGAGCTCACTGAGATCTTATATTAGGCTTCAGTGACTTGTTGATGGCATGGGGTACTTCATCAACATGGAAGGTTGACCAGCAGGAGGATATCAAGAGGATATCATTTAAGAGAGACTTCGCCCCCATAGGTAATGGGTTTTATTTTGAGGAGTTTACTCTTAGGGTTCATAAGGTGGACTACTTGGTAGGGTGGCTTCATGGAGAGTTGGAAAAAGTCCTACAATATCATGATGCTCTACTTATTGATAGTATGTGGAGGGTTTTTGGAGCTTATAGTTGGTTGGTGAGTGGAGTAAGGGGTGCTTCACATTGATCAGGATGGCTTGGGATCATGCTATCGAGATATTCCTTCATGAAAGGATAGTGCATAGATCGCAGATGACTCCATGGAACATTTGGGACCATGGTATTATTGGCGGTGACAATGGTGATTGATTGTTAGAGAGTGTGATTTTTTAGGCATTGCTTAAGGAAAAGCTATTTTTTATGGGGAGGACTGTCATGTACCCAATTTTTATTTCCAGTATTAGAGAAAATTTTGGAAAGAAGGGACATTTCCAGTTTTGAGAGTTAGGATAAAAAGGGAAAATTGTAGCTCTAATGGAATGTCGGGGGCACAAGAAAGAGAAATTCGACCTAAGGAGGGAACTTGAACTCTTAGAGAGAGAAAATAAAAGGAATTGTGAATTAAGAGAGAAAGAGAGAGTGGGGACCACAAGGGGAGAATAGGCCAATAAATCATAAATAGAGCTTGAGGGTCTCAATTTTGGAATCTTTGGTCATTTTACAATTTCAACATTAGTTCTCTTGAGTTGCTTAGCCAAGAAAACCAAGTTGTTAAACATAATGAATTTTTTATCAGGAATTCCACCTCTACCTTCAGTTAAATTTGAGTGTCAACCTAGGGGAGTAAATAGACCATCTTAGGGCTTCTATAGGTGCTACATTATAGATTATTTCTAGCTAGGGTATCCTTCTCTTAGGGCGCAAAAGAAAATTCTAAGGGCTAAGAGAAGCTAGAAAACAGTGGAGTTTTGGCCAGATAATTTGGAGAGACTTATCCATGGGAGGATGATTTTTTCCTTGGTTATTTGTAAGGATGATAGTGTCAGATTTTGGAGGGCCAAATTTATTAATTTTAGGGCCTATGTAATGGTTTCTAGACAGTTATTGCGTAAACATTTTGACATGAAGATTTGGGGAGTTCAAGATAAGGAGAAATAAGGAGGTTTGGAGGAGTTATTTGTAGGTGTTAGAGAATATTTTCTGGGAATTGATTGGTGTTGGCTTGAGGGGTCTTGGCCCAGGTTCAGATTTTATGGATAAACCAACAAACCCTCCAACTACTGGCTCTTTCGGCAATGACCTGCTTCCGCAGACCAAAGTCTCACCCGAAGTAGTATGGGGGGGGTGCTAGAACCAGGTTTCTGCACCCTCAGAGAGAATTTAATGAAGTGGTCCTTGGAAAAATCCTAAATGATATTCCACAGATTTGCAGAGTGAATTATTACAAAATTACAAGTCTTTTTGCAATCATTAATAGAATACACAAAAATACTTGTCTTTCTTAAATCGCGGATACTAAATAAAAACCAGATCCATATCTAACCAACGTAATACTTAACAGATGTCAATACTCAGGCATAAATACATCAATTATCCCTATGCATTAATCAAGAGGTAAAAATATAGTGTGATCTCATCAAATCATAAGCAGTAAGCATAAACAAAAATTATACGCATAACACAGAGAATTTGCCAAAATTGTTCCTTCTATGAATTCTTCATATATGTCAATACATCAGATTTCCTTAAAAATACTTTACAATCCCTTCCACGCACACATCCAGGACTAGGTCTCTATGCACACAACTAGCAGGAGCCTTTTACCCAACCCAAAAACCCTTACAGACATAGATTTATCATAATATCGATATCACATATGACATCTATCTCTACTTAGCTTAGACAATGCTATCTATTTATAATATTCCTAGCGCATAGATACTATGGTCCATTAGGGGAATTTTGGGTCTAAAATGGGCCTCTTAAGGAACTTATAAAATAATAGTGTAAACAATAAAATAATATTATATTACATTATCAAATTTTAGAGGGAAAAAATAAAAAACTAGTTTTTCAACTCATATTTTCAAGTTATCTCCCTATGGGTTTACTCAAATTTTAAGCTGAAACACTCATTGGATGCATAATTTGATTCCTAATCCAAGGATTACCCAAGTTCCATACTTTCGATGGACCTTGGTACAGGAAAAATGAGAAATACATGAAAACGTGATTGCAAGAACGTTTTTAATGTATTTCTCATTTTTTGTGTAGCAGGGCCCATCGAAAGTATGTAACATGGGTACTCATTGGATGAGGAATTAAATTTCTCATCGAATGAGTACTCCCGCTTGAAATTTGAGTAAAAATTTAGGGATACATGTTTAAAATACAACTTGAAAAAGTAGTTTTATTATTTTATTATTTTTTAATCTTTTTACTTTTTTACTCCAAAAATGGTGAATCATCCTCCATGGTTGACATCATCATCTTGAATGCTATTAGTTCTTATAAAGGTTATTTTTGTTGTACATTTTTCTTAGGAGGCCCATTTTAGACCTCAAAATTCCCCTAATGCTCAAACCATGGTTTGAGACCCATAGTTTACATTTAATCTTAATTATGTCCAAAATTAGGGCAAAATGCCCGTTGACTATATTTGTGTAGTGCGCACATACAAAAATACAAAAAATATCATTAGAACTTGTGCCTTAGGGGACCTCGCTCCAACAAGCCCCCAACACAAACATGTGACTCGTCCTGAGTCACTGAGGTGTTGTTGGTGTCTCCTTGGTTTTCTCTCGGAGCGTCTTGACAGAATTTTGGAGAGGGAGCACTAACTCAAAGCTTTGTGCTGCTACACCCTACACCTGTTTAACCATATTATATGTTTTAGGCCCTTCAGCGGCCATCTCCACACTACGCTAGGTCTACAGAATGATCTTGAGTGTGTTGTCTAGTGTTTGGAAAATTTGTAGTGCCTCCTCTGCCCATGGTTGCATTCGTTATGTGAGCACCTGTTCTTTATGTTGCGAACCTGCAATTTCGCCTTGGAGTCTACGACCTTCTTGCAAAAAAGAAAGTCGTTGTTGAACCACTAGTGTGGGTGCTATGATGAGGATTTATTCAAACTTTTGTTCCTTGGCACTGATTTTATCACACAGATTCTGCACGACCAGATCATTCTACATAGATACCCAAATGTCCATGGCCTCAGAAAAAGACTGGTCACACTGAGTGACTGTTGAGGTGATACTTTCTTGGGCATGCTTCAACTTTGTTGCTCTCTTGGCACAAACCTTGAGCGGTGTCTCCAGTTGTAGCTTGGTCTGAAGATCCGCAATTTTCTGCTCATATTAGGCTTGAATGGTGTGAGATTCCGCATGCGTATCCTTGATCGTAGTAGCTAGGCCATCCAACTTCTCTATAGATGCAGTGGTGGCCGAAATCGTTGGAATATCTTGGAATAATTGGTTGATCTTGGCTTCCAGCACAGTGCGTTGAGCCTCTGCTTCTTGATATTTGACTTCTTCCTGTCACTGCTGCTAATGCACTTGTTCAAGTTATTTCTATGCATCTTTTCTCTGCGTCTAGGTGGTTTCTTCGCGGTACTATAGCTCGTCAACAATAACAGAGTGAAGTAAATGGAGCTTTCCTACACGCAACACAACAAGATTAATATGAACATCACCTGTATCAGTAAATTCAGTGTGTTGGCTCACTTTCATTTGAATTTTTGGCAAGGGGATATGGAAAAATCATCCTTCCTTGGATGGTGGTAAGGCTATGTCCAAAGGTTGTGCATTGGTAACAAGCGCACTAGTCTATCTCACTTGAATCATGCTCACATGGATCTGGCTCGCTTGCATTTTTAACTCTTGTAGGCCAACCTGTACAACCTCCAATGCAGATTTAAATTGGACCTCCATGTCCGTCCATTGATCCTCCTGCACAATCATAACTATATTTTCAATCTCATTGAAATTGTGATTTATCAGTGTCAGGACCTCATGTCCTATTTTCTTCGAACCCTTTTTTGTTCCTTGACCCAACCTTGTTCTGTGCACCAGTCAATCCCCTGGCGCAGATACAGCACACGTGTTGCACCTTACTGCGCATTCACCATCTCAATAGTTCAAGTCTGATACTCCATCCATATAGTCATTTGGTAGGCACAAGGTCATCCCTGCATGGCTTCAGATGGCATTCATTGATATATCCTGACATGTATTCACCATTCAACATGGTCAGGCACACTACTCCACCATCAGTGATATCCTTGAAAACATATGGGCCTAGGAAATGCATCTTTAGTTTCCTTGGGTGGCGCCCAAAATTTTTGTCATACAATAAGACCAAATCATCCTCTTTGAACACCTTCTACCTGATATGCCTATCATGCTAGGCTTTTTCGCACGCCTTTTGGACCTGTTGGTGATAGTTGGAAATGAGCCGGCCTTCTTCTACAGAAACTAATTGCAACCATTAGAGAACTTTTGAGGTCTAAAATGGGCCTGCTAAGAAAAATTTACAACGAAAATAAAAATTATAAGAACCAATAGGATTCAAGATGATGATGTCAACCATGGGGGATGATTCACCATTTTTGGGGTAAAAAAGAAAAAAGATAATAAAATAATAACACTACTTTTTAAACTTGTATTTTCAACTTATCTCCCTAAGGTTTTACTCAAATTTTGAGCGGGAGTACTAGTTGGATGCAAAATTTATTTCTTCATCCAAGGAATACCCATGTTGCATACTTTCGATGGAGTCTTCTACACAAAAATTGAGAAATACATGAAAAAACGTGATTGCAATCATGTTTTTCATGTATTTCTCTTTTTTCATGAAGCAAGGTCCATCGAAAGTATGAAAATTGGGTACTTCTTGGATGAGGAATCAAATTCTGCATCCAATGAGTGTTCACACTTGAAATTTGAGTAAACACATTGGGAGATAAGGTTAAAATACGAGTTGAAAAAGTATTTTTTTTTCTTTTTTCACCCTAAAATTTGATGATGTAATATAATATTATTTTATTATTTCCACTATTATTTTATAATTTCCTCAGGAGGCCCATTTTAGACCTCAAAATTCCCCTATTGATACGTTCTTCTAGATCACCTTCTTCATCCATATTGGTAAATGTATCAATGCATAGAATGGGAACAATGAATTCAATGGGAAACACAACCTCTTGCCCATATACCATCCTAAAAGGTGTTCTCCCAGTCAACTTCTTGCAAGTATTCCTGTAGGCCCATAGCACTGCAGGCACTTGCTCATCCCAATCATTTATGTTAACGTTGCATACTTTAGTGAGCATAGTCTCCTAGACCTTATTGAAAGCTTCAACTATGTCATTTTCCTGAGGATGATAAGGAGAGCTCTTCTAATGACGCATCTTGAATTCTTCATTAAAAGCTTCAATAGTGTCATTTAAAAAATGTGTGCCTTCGTCACTGATCAGGATATTAGGGCAACCAAACCGAGTCACTATATTCTCAAAAATAAACTACGCAGTAGTATCAGCAGTACAATATTTCACTAGTTTAGCTTCCGCCCATCTGGTTACATAATATGTCATAGTGATGATGTAGCATGCACCACTCTTCCTTCCTGAGGGATTAATAGGTCCCAAAAAATCAATAACCCATTTCTCAGAAGCTTACAATGCCATTTGTAGATGCAGGGGGCATCTCATCCCTATGCGAAGGTTTCCCCATTATCTAACAAACATCACAAGCATGATAGTGCGAGGCATCATTGTGTAGTGTGGGCCACCATAACCCACCATGCAAGATCTTCTGCACAGTATCCTTACCTGCATAATGACCATTAGCAAATATTCCATGCACTTCATTGATAATTGTCTAACTTTCATATTCCAAGACATACCTGCACAGGACCTCATCTGCGCATAATTTTTATAAGTGTCTAGAAAGAATGGTAAATTATGTTGCACATGCCACAAGTTCTTTCTTTTTCTCTACTGTGTATTCCTCAGGAATGCGACCAGTGGTCAAAAACTGAATGATATCAGGGAAAATTTCATCAACCACTTTTATCACAAACAATTATGCATCGAGTAATCCATCTTCAATGTTTGTGGGCTCATCTCCTGAGTCAATGCATGAAATATGGTCTCCTCCAGCGTTTAATCATCCCAGTTTCACTAAATTTCAAAATCATATTCCTGAAATAACAAGAATCGCCTGCAAATCTTTCCCCCCAACGCAGGCTTGTTAACAAGGTACTTCAAAGAAGAAAGATCAGTGAACATTTTAAAGTGACCTCCCAACAGATAATGGCAGAATTTCTGTAGTGAATATACCATGGTGAGACCTTCCCTTTCCATGGTTGAGTAATTCTTCTCCTTGCTTGAGATTTTTTGACTAGCATAAGCAATGGGATGATCAAGCTCTCCTTCCCCTAATTTTGCTAACACAGCTCTGAGTGCAATATAAGAGGCAGCCACATGTACATGAAAATCCTTGGACCAATTTGGGAAGACCAAGATGGGCGCAGTGACCATATTTTCCTTGAGCATCTAAAAACTCTTTTGGCAGTCCTCATCCCAGTAGAGCATTGCATCCCTTTTTAACATATTTTCCATGGGTGCAGTTATCAGTGCATATCCCTTAATAAAATTCCTATAGCACCCTGCATTCCCTAATATTGAGTGAAACTTCTTGATATTCTTAGGTACTTCCAAATTGACTATGACAACAATATTGGTAGGGTCCACCATCAATCCCTGATGGTAGACAATGTGTCCCAATAGTATTCCAAGGGTACACAAAAAATACACTTCTTCAGATTCAATGAGATCTGATATTTCCTACAAGTATCCAGCATTAAGCGCAAGTTGGACACATGCTTCTTTAACAACCCAAATATAGAATAATCATCAAAATATACCTCCAAAAACTTGTGTATGTATTCTTTAAAAACAACAACTACTACATGCGAGAAAATGGTAGGAGCATTCTTCAATCCAAAGGGCATATTTGTATATTGAAAAGAACCCCATTCAGTAGAAAAAGTGATCTTGCTCCCATCTTCTGGTGCAACCTGGATCTGATGATAACCTAAGAACCCATCTGTAAAATTGTATGCTTCTTGACCTCCAACATTATCTAAAATTTCATCTAAGAATGGACTTGGGAATGGATCATGCACACAAGCATCATTCAGTTTGCACATATCAACATATATTTTGATTTCTCCTTTGGTATTCTTTTCTTACACCACCATTGGACTTACCCAATCAAATTCTTCCATAGTCTCAGTGATGTTTGCTGCCACCATTTTATCCAACTCTTCCTTCACTTTCTACTTATATCTCAGATTCAGCCTATATGGGTGTTGCTTTACTGGGCGCGCATCAGGCTTCAATGTGATATTCATTACTCCCAGGTCCCCAACGACTCCTTTCAACTCTGAGAACTTTGTAGGGAATAGATCCTGATATTGTGTCAACAACTCAGCAACCTTGCCTACTATATCATCATCCTAGTAGCCTCCAATATTTACTTACTTGGGTTGTTCTTCAGTCCCAATATTTACCTATCTTAACCTTAATGGATTTGTCATGTCCATCGAAGTAATTGAGGGCCTAGACACTGTGCGCCAGCCTTTAGATTCGGGAATCATAATATTCCTTGGATTCTCATCATTTTCTTCTATTGTTAGGTTTTTACAATTCAAAATGACAATCATCTACGCATCGCAAGCTGGTGGTACGTGCTTAATTATAGGCTTAGTGGAATAGAATATTACTTCTTGAATATTATGCATATCTTGACCAATATTTTCAAACCCACTTTCAAAACGTAATAAGAAAACTATATATCAGTGCAGACCACTCACTAGTGCCTTTGCACAGCTCTATTTCCAAGTACCATTTAGTTGGCACCTTTCCCAATGTATGAATAAACATATGAAACATTTCAACCCTTGGTTCTACACCCCATAACTGATGCCACTTGGCCAGATGTCTACATGGCTCCTCCTTGCCATAGTATAAGTCCTCTTATTTAATGTTTGGGTGTTCAAATCGTAGCTGCATCATCTATGCACATTCCTCCAAATATCCCATATTCTCCTTATGTTTTTCCCACCATCTTGTTGGAGCATGCAAGCCAATATCCAAAACATGGAACCTCTGATCTGCTGGCACATAGCTTTTCAGTTCTCCCAAGAATATTTTTAGATCATTTGAGCCATCATAATGTGGGAAATCTCATACCTCAGATGTTATGCAACGGAGAGTGTGGGTCACATGATTACAGCGCAAAGTAGACACCGTGTGTAGTCAGTTCTACCAATTATCTAGTTCTTCATCAGAGTCTAAAAAGAAAGAACTATCCTTCTATTTAATATTCCCATCTGTCATTGGATTAATCCAGTCTTCCTCACACAAATTTAGCTTATAAATTTGATCAAACTCGTCCTCAGTGCGCACACGTTCAATATACCTTTGACCTTTTGCAGGATCCAAAGGAATGATGAAACTAACTCCAATGTTCTTAAATTGCATCATTCTTCTCTTCAAGTTGATAACACCATCCATATCAATGGCCCAATCCAATCCTAGCAATGCAGGATAGGGATCAGTGTTGTCTACAATCTGTATGACTTCAAAATCTACTAACACCTGAATTCCTTCTAAATTGACCACAACTTTTGATAGTCTCCCCAAGGGAATGATCTTCTGCTGGTTACCCATGCAAAATTAGATGGTGGACCATTCCAACTTCGTTCTCCCATGCATTGCCAAGTTTGTTTAGTTAGAACATTAGCATCTGATCACAAATATAGAATGATTTGGTCCATTTCGTAAGCACCAATATGCCCAGTCAGACGCATCTCCCTACCCATTCTATTCTTGTTCTTATAGATTTTTTTGACTGCGCTTTGTTCTACCAAGGTTGTTGCTTTTCTGCGCAATTTTCTATCAATGCCTGCAAATTTTCAACAACCTCTTTTTTGCACAACAAATTTATGCATGCTTGTAAGAATGGCTTAATCTCTTCCTCTCCTCCAGTTCCTCTCAGCCTTTTTTGAATTCTTTCCTTGCTTCAATAAATATTTCTTTTCTGTGTTGAAGATTAAGGCCTTCTTTAGTATCAAGTCCTTTTCGGATCCATATATCAGTGGTAGATTTATATCCTCTATCTTCATTGGTAGCTACATGATCCAGATTTATTCAGGAATGCAACAGAATAAACATATAACCATAAATATAGAGATGCAATGGAAATAACACTTCATTTCATTAATATCAAAGAACTGAAATTTGCTTACAGACAGAATGGAAATAAAACTAGCTAGGGCACTGGTAGCTATCTCTGAGAAGAGATGTGGTGGCTACAGGCCTCTGAACTAAGTTACAATGAGTTTCGAGGACCTATTTATTATTTATAAACAATGGGAAATCCTAAACAGCCAAAACCCTAACCCTAGGAGATGAAGCGCCAAAACTATGGGCCCAGTTTGGGTAAATTGGTATTTCAACTTCATGGGGACGTAACTTTGGCATACGATCTATGTTTGATGTGTACCATACCTCGTTATAAATATCTATCCAAGGAATACAAATTTAGAGTGAGCCTCACTTGATGTTTTAAAAAAAAACGTCATTTAGGGCTTCAAAACAGCTCCGGAAGTTCAGGACCCAAAAAACTGCTAAAAATAGTAAGTTGTGCTGAAACTGAAAAAATGAAAGAGGCAATGGTGGGGCTCCAAGTGGAATAGGTAGGTGACCACCAATATCCACATAGATCATCCTCCCCCCTTAGGAAGCAATGGTCCCCATTGCGTTAAGTTCCTCCATGAGATGAGGAAATTTCTGCTGAACTTGGTCCCTGGTGAACCACTTTCCTTGGTGCAGGAGTTGGCCAGCTTTGACAACCCAATATAGTTGGATCTTCTGCTGGCGAGTGTTCTTGATTTGCATGTCCATGATGCAATCTGTGGTGGCCTGTTCCATGCAGTCTGGATTTAACTCAGTTGGTGTGAGTTGTTCTGCAATGTCCGAGGTGTCCAGTAGAGGTGGGAAGTAAAGACGAAGGCGATCCACATTGAAGACTGGGTGCAGACCAAGGAATGGTGGAATACTGAGCTCGAATGCATTGTTCCCTACAGCCTTGGTGATGGTGTACGACCCGTATTGGAGTGGGCGAAGCTTGCGGTGGGGTCCAGTGAGGCGCTCCTTCTGCAAATGTAGCCATACTTTGTCACCCACCTGGAAGTTGTGTGGCACCCGGTGTTGATCATGGCGTTGCTTGTACTTGGCATTGGCTCTGTCCAATATATCATGAACCTATTGGTAGATGTGTTGAATGCGCTCGATGAAGCTACTGGCTTTGTCAACTTCAGACTGGACATGAGCTGAATTGGCCTGAGCAGCTGCAAATGGCATGGCTACGTCAATGGGACATAGTGGCTGGAATCCCAAGCCCACCTGAAAGGGGCTATGGCCGATTGAACTGTGGAGAGCCCGATTATAACTATCTTGTACATAGGGGAGGCTCTTGTCCCATGTGCATGGATGCTTTGAATTGTACATGCGCAGAATTTGTACAATCATTCCGTTGACGACCTCTGTCTGGCCATCTATTTGGGGATGGAAAGCTGTGGACTTGGTGAGCTTGGTGTCCAACATTGACCAGAGGCTAGACCAAAATTTGTTCAGGAACCTGCTATCCCAATATTATATGATAGACTATGGGATCCCAAAGTGCACCCACACTCGTTCAAAGAAGAGTTTAGCAGTGGCTTCTGCTGTGATATTTTTCTTGCAGGCCGCCATAATGGCCATCTTCGAGAATCTGTCGATGACCATGAAAACATAGTCATTTCCATACTTAGTATAAGGTAGGCCCGACATGTAATCCATGGAGATGGATTCCCAAGGTCGACTAGGGGTAGGTAGCATAGTATGTAGGCCTTGCTTCTTGATGGTCGGTTTGGCACAAGCAGTGCAGGATCTGATGTGCTTGTCGACATCCTTTCAAAGGTTCGGCCAATAAAAATACTTCTGCAGTACTACTGTTGTCTTCTCGACCCCGAAATGCCCAACGACTCGACTATAGTGTGCTTCCCATATCATCTTGGCACGCTTGCTTGAAGGAACACAAAGGTGTCCCAGGTGACATAAAAGTGCATCTTGGAGGTGAAAATTTGGAACTTGTGTACCCCCCAAGAGTGCCTTGTAATTCTAGCTGAATTCTAGATCACTCTTGTAGAGAAGCAGCCAATCATAAGTCTCATGCCCACAAGAGTTGAGAACGGTGGTGAGTGCCACAATCGATGGTCAGCTGAGGCAATCTGCAACATTATTGGTGCTACCCTTCTTGTACTTGATGTTCATATGGAACTGTTGCAGATATGTGGACCACTTTTGATGACGATCATTCTGCAACTTCCCTTGTGTCTGTATGAATTGCAGGGGCCGGTGGTTTGTGTGTATGATTGTTTCCTTCCCCAAAATGTAATGCTTCCATTGTCAACGAGCTTGCACAATGGAATACATTTCTTTGTCATAAGTGGGATACTCGTGAATTGTGTCAGACAATATCTCACTGTGATATGCCACTGGATGTCGCTGTTGAGTAAGAACTACCCAAATAGCATATTCAGAGGCATTTGTCTCAATCTCAAATGGTTGTTTCAAGTCTGGTAATGTGAGCACTGGGGCAGAACAGAGGCGATTTTTCAATTCTGTGAATGCCTTCTGTTGAGGTTCCAACCAAAATAATTTTTCTCTCGCTCCTCCCTTGGTGACTTGACTCAAGGGCCAAGTGATATGAGAGAATCCCAACACGAACCTACGATAGAAATTAGTAAGACCCAGAAAGCTGCGAAGCTCTGTTATAGTGGTCGAGGCTGGGAAATCCCGAATGACTTGGATCTTGGCTAGATCCACATGCACCCCCCTTTCATCAATAATGTATCCCATATATTGAACCTGGGTCATGCCAAAAATGCACTTCTCCAAATCGGCACACAACTTGTGTTGCCACAGTGTTTGGAGGACTTGTTGGATGTGGTGAAGGTGCTCTTCCCAAGTTTGGCTGAAGATCAGAATTTCATCCAAGTACACCACTACAAATGAGTTGGTAAATGGCCGCAAGATGTCATCCATCATCCTCATGAAGGTTGTGGGAGCATTCTTCAACCCGAAAGGCATGACTAGCCATTCGAAAAGGCCTTCCTTGGCTTTGAATGCAGTCTTCCACACATCGGAGGGTTCAATTGGTACCTAGTGATACCCAGACTTCAAGTCGATCTTGCTCAAATATTTTGCACCTTTGAGTTGATCCAGAAGGTCATCAATCCGTGGGATTGGGTACCTATTCCAGACAGTGATCTTGTTCAGCACCTGATAGTCAATACAGAGTCCCCACGTCTCATCCTTCTTCTGTACCAACATGATCAGGCTCCCACATGGCAATGAACTTGGTCGGATGTGACCTTTCTGCAACAGCTCCTGAATCTACCTCTTGATTTCATCATTCTCTAGAATAGAGCATCGATAGATTGGTCCATTGGGTAATGGTGCACTTGGGGTCAGATCAATTAGGTGCTTGACGTGATAGTGCAGAGGGACCCCTGTGGGTGAGGTGAAAATTTCCCCGTACTCCTCCACAACCTTATCCATTTGTTGTTTTCGTGTAGAGGAGCCTTGTCTGGAGGTCATGGCCACAGTCTTCTTCTTTCCCTGGGGGCAGATCATCAAGAAAATGAATTTTTTGGTTTGGGAAATGAGCTTACTGCATTGTTTTGCAATAACCAAAGAGATAGCGGTAGGAGGTGGCACCTCTGGTATCCTGTACAACTTATTTCCCAAAATAACAATAACAGCACAAGGCTGAGACTCATACATGGTTGTCCTAATAATACATCAATAACATCAATAGGAGCAATTTCATATAATAACTCATCCGTGAAGGGCTTGATGCTATAGGGAAGGCAGCACTGCTGGCTAACGCGGAGATATCATCCTTGGTGAAGCAACCCGATGGTTTATAGATGTGGGTGAGTTGTGGTTGGAAAGCCCAACCACTTCACGGCGTCTGCTAAAATAAGGTTCTTTTGGCTCCCATTATCGACAATGAATTGTACCGGGGAGCCCTTTACCCACATCTGGGAGTGGAAGAGATGTTCCTCCTCCTCTGGATCTTTCGGTTCCTCCTTCTGGATCTTCGTAGTGGCAATAGTGGCATTGGGCTCCACATCAATAATCTGTTTCCCTTTGTCATTCCCATTTTCAGGTTATGATTCAGAGTCAGAGCATGCATCTGACTCAGAAGCCCTCATCTCGGTCACCAGCGACTGCTTGGCCCGACACTCACTTGTGTTATGAGTGGAGCTCTTATGGAACTCACACCACTTTCCTATGTCCTTCTTTAGCTTTGTAGTGTTGTTCTTTTCTTGTGGCTTCGACAGGTTGTGTTGAGTTGCCATGCCTTGGCTTTGTCCTTTTTTTTGCGGTTTGGGAGCACCTTTCCATTGCTTTTGATTTGCAGATCCAAAGTCTCGCTTCTTCTGTTTGAATTTCTGCTCAATCTTGGCAGCATACCGGTATGGCGTACCAAGCGAGGAGATGTTGAGGAACTCCATTTCCTCCTGAATGTATCTGTGCAGACAACTGCGATACTTTAGCACCAGATGTTTCTTTGAATCTTTGATACCCAACTTGGTGTGCAGGGTATGGAACAGATTTGTCAGCTCATGCACATCTTGATCCTTTTGTTGTTGCAGCATAGTCCATTGTATATACTTATCCTCAGAGCTCCCCACGGGATAGTATTGTTCCTTGATGGCATCTCAAAAAGAATTCCAAGTGGTTACAACCGAGAACAGAGAGGTTTTTGTCTCGTCCTTTTTCTCAGAGTGGGTTTCCCACCAGTCCTTGACATGGTGGGCAGCTTTGAGGAGTGAAAAAATAATCTTCTCCATATCGAAAAAGTCATGAACCGAGAAATATCCTTCTAATATATTCAACCATCTATCTACGGCATATGTATCTATTTGACCCTCAAATATGGGAATTTCCAAATTTACTTGTACCTTAAAAGGAGTCGCACTTCCAGAGTGGCTACTGGATGCAGATGCGCCACCGGTGGGCAGCCGTTGAAGGATCTAGGCAAAGTTATCCATCATCACGTTCCTTTGTTTTTCGAGGGCCTCCTCGAGTAATATTTTGATAGGATCTCCTGCTCCCTCATCTTTCTTTTCATCCCCCATGGGCATCCGTCGGGTTTTGCGAGGTTGATCTTGCAAAGGTTCCACCAGATCGAGCCCTAACTCCTTATACCCCGACCTCGTTGGGGACATGCAAAGAAGGATCGAGAAAAATCAGACCGCTCTGATACCACTTATCTAGATTTATGCAAGAACGCAAAAAATAAACATATAACCATAAATACAGAGATGCAGTGGAAATAACACTTCATTTCGTTAATATCAAAGAACTAAAATTTGCTTACAAACAGAATGGAAATAAAACTAGCTAGGGCATTGGTAGCTATCTCTGAGAAGGGATGTGGTGGCTACAGGCCTCTGAACTAAGTTACAATGAGGCTCGAGGGCCTGTTTATTATTTAGAAACAATGGGAAACACTAAACATCCAAAACCCTAACCCTAGGAGATGAAGCGCCAAAACTATGGGCCCCATTTGGGTAAATTGGTGTTTCAACTTCCCGGGGACGTAAATTTGGCATACGATCTCTGTTTGATGCGTACCATACCTCGTTAGAAAGATCTATCTGAGGAATAAAATTTTTGGATGAGCAACATCAGTCCATGGACCCATGTTGCTCCCCGTTTTCCCAAAAAAACATCGTTTAGGGCCTCAAAATGGCTTCGGAAGTTCAGGAGCCGAAAAAATGGTAAAAAGAGTAAGTTGTGCAAAAATTGAAAAAATGAAAGAGAAAATGGTGGGGCCCCAAGTGGAATAGGTGGGTGACCACCAATATCCACTTGGATCAGTACACCACTATTGGTAACTACATTCACACAAGGATATTCTTCATGACTCTCTGCACGAACCATTTTCATATTTTGTGTTGGGATTTTCTTTTCCTACATTTTAGCAATCAGGACAGGACAATCTTCCATAACATGATCGAATTGTCTACAATACCAGCAGGATTGTCGTGTTGGATTAGGAAAATCACGTGCATAATGACCAGCATCACCACAGTTGTAACAAATTACTTTTCCTCTTCCTCGAATAGTTGATCCACCTCCTTCGCCTCTTCCTCTACCTTGGAATATTTCGCACCCAGAAGGGGATTCTGGTGATGTAGGCTTAACCTGCATTCTATAGAACTTAGTCTTATCCAACATTGTATCATAGGTCCGGCAATGCTACTCATCATGCCCTAATGATGAACAGAACTTGAAAAATGGTTGTTGTAAGTCGGGCTGATATTTTCCAACCCTTGGGCAAGAATATGTATCATGTAGCCCCACAATTTGACATATAGTACACCATACAGGTCTCTTCAATGGACTAGGGCCTTTAGAATTCAGATAATTGTTCAAAACATGACACTGGTCTTTATGATGCCCATAATATTTTCACTTGATACACCAGACCTCTGCACAGACCTCCTTGCCTTTGTCCTTATGCAGATTTTAAATTTCCATATGCATTTCTTCCAACTAACTCTGAATTTTTTGAGTGCCCAGTGCAATAGGTGTTGGGGTAGCTTCTATTTCATTGCAAATTCTACAGCCTTAGCTTGTGTAGTAATATTTTGCTGACCTAATTGTTGGCGCAGATGCGGGGGAAACATAGCAATGAACCATTATTTATGTTGAGTATCATTAATCACAAATCCACCATCTTTGATGGTGTGCTTCAATCTTTGATCAGCCTCCCATATAGATTCATTGGGTTTGATATCCTTCATCTTTGTCACTAGTTGCGCGTATGACTTAGGTTTCCTAAACTACTCTTTCAGGGCTTCTTTAATTGCTTCTAGAGTAGCATTAGGGTTTGCTTATGCATACCTAATGTACTAGTCTATCGTGCGACCTTGAAATGCAGTAGCCATCTGTGCTTTTCTGATATCAATATTTTTTACCTACTTATCCTTCCATACAGCCTCAGTTACAAACCATAAATGATTAGTGTCTTCATTTCCAATACCTCTAAAATTAGGTAACTTCATGGATGTAGCCATATCTACTTTATGATGGGCTGTAGGTGGAGGTGGAGCTGGACTACGCGGTAGGGTAGGTGATCGATAATGCGAGCTCAAAAGTGGAGTGGATGGAGTAGGAAGCATATCCAAGGGCTTATGATATGATGAGCTTTCTTCTTGAGAATCACTCAAACTAGCAGTTTTGGGTTTAGGTTCACTATCAGATCTAGGCTTCATAGGGCTATAAAGGACTTCTTCATAGTCTTCTCAGTAAATTCTTCCACTGTGCGTATTTGAAACTCTTTGATGCATTCAAGCAATATGTTTGCATACAAAGCCCTTTTCACACAATAGAATTTTCAGTAATAATTTAAGGGAGTGCAAAAACTTACCTCAGAGACCCTTGAAAAACCTCTTTCTAGCTTCAAAATATGACACAGAAAAACTATGCTTCATTGGGTGCGTTCAATGGATTTGGTGAAGAACCTCTCACAGGACCTTGAACACAGGCTGGGGATACCCGCTGCACTTCAAAGAATTTTATATGGAGGTAAAAAAATCTAGGAATCTCTTCCCCTCTCTTTTTAAAATATTCAAAGAGATGCTTTGGTAGTCTTAACCCTTCGTCTATGAGGGGGAGCAGTTGAGCAGCCATCCTCTCCTCCTGATTTTTCCTATAAAGATGATGTCCATGCACAACCACCCAAGAAAATTGCTCAGCCCCTTGAGACTCCCAAAGATAAGATGGAGGAAGTTCCCTTAGTAGAAATCTCCCATCCATATTTGGATGATCAACTTCAAAAGTATGTATAATTCGCCATTATTTTTCGATTTAATGGACTATGGTCTCGCACAACATATCTATATCAGTGGATTCACTCCACCTGGACCAACAACAGCAAGCTAATATTCTTCTCGAAGGGTTTCTTCATAGTTGTGTTTGTTTTTAGCGAAGACTATCAAAAAGCCTTAACTGAGGGCCCATGGTTCTGGGGAACAACAGGGCTATTCCTGTAGAAATTATATAACTTATGTGTTATATATCCAAGATTCTCCTGATCACACACTATTTTACTTCATGCACAATGCATAATCTATTCCACTATTTATCATCACATGCGGAAAATAAATCAATTGCAATGCACAATGAAACCATAAAAATTCACACACATTAACACAGTTGTTTAACTGGAAAGCCTGAAGGTAAAAACCCCAACTATCTATATATAATATATGTCATAGAGATCATGTAACAATCCTCATACAAAGCTGAGCATATCAAGCTCTCAGTACAATACAATCGCTACACACTAATCAAGCTCGATCTTGCAAATCCATGCACCGATCTCTACCACCTGCTAGCCTGCCTCTACTATGCAATCCCTGCTAAAGAATGGCTCTGAAGGAACTCAAATCCACCAAGATTTCACTGCGCAATTCTCATTGGCATCTCCACTGAGTGCTGGATGCAATCAATGCTTCACTATAGTCACAACTGATAGTTACACTTTCTCTTTCACCTACCTCTCCACTAGTCTCCACTGAACTGTCCATGTACTATAGTTAACTGATGTATTCTTCATTTTATTAATGAGTTATTATTTAGTGAATTAATTAACTAATTAATTCACACCACTCTCACTAGTGTATCAATCAGTTAGACTAGATACAACTAGATCAACTGAGTCTAACTGAGTTAAACTAAATACAACTCCACCAAACTCTATCACATGAGTTCTAACTGAAGTCTTCATGCACTAGCTCTAGTAAACCCTCAAGAATAGCATAATTCCTTCTATTAGCTATTGTGCCACATTTGTGCAGTTCACTGAAGTGCTCCAAGAGAATAAGATAATGTTTAGAGTCCAAATATTATTAAGAGCTAATAATATTCGACATATCTATTTTTAGACTAGAAATCTAAAAATATATTCTGCCCAATATGTCTAAAAATAGAAGTCCATATATTTTTCCAACTTGACCAACCATCCACAGATAACATCATGCAACTCATAGAATATGATCGACATATCTAAAAATAGACATAATCTAAAAATAGACTTTGCGCCAAAAATAGCCTGTGGGCCCACTTAGTGAAGGCGACTCTTTTCACTAAGCTCATCATCTTGTTGAATCTCAAAAGTCTCTCTCCACAAGATAGGGATTATCTGCCACCCCGATCCTGTCTCTATGGTATTCAAATTTTCTCCTGGTGAGCACCTTCATCAGAATATCTGCATCCTCATCCTCCGTAGGAATGTAAGATAGTAACATGATCTTATGTTGCACACAATCTCTGATATGATGGTACCAGATGTCAATATGTTTAGATCTATCATGAAATACTGGATTAACTGAAATTTTAATGCAACTCTGATTATCACAATATATCACAGAAGGATATAAGTGTGAACTGAACAACCCAACCAGGATCTTCCTCATCCATATAAGCTCGCATGCAACCAAAATTGCTATCATGTACTCAGCCTCCATTGAACTGAGTGCCACAGATCTTTGTTTCCTACTGTACCAAGACCCTGTTGTAGACCCAATACTGAATATCCCTCCAGATGTGCTCTTTCTATCCGTTGGGTTCCCTGCTCAATCTGCATCCGTGAAGCCATGCAGCTTCAACTCATCCGAATGTTTGTACCACAGTCCATATCTTGATGTGCCCCTAAGATACCTCAGGACATGCTTGCCTACCTTCCAAAAGAGCTTGGTAGGCTTAACCATAGCTTGTGAAAGCTGGTTAACAGCGTAGCATATGTCCGGTCATGTATAGAACAGATACATGAGCGAACCAACCAATTGTCAATAAACAGTGGCATCCACTACCTCTGCCAATGTATCATCCTCTTTCCTCCAACCACCAGGAAGAAGAGTGTCGATAGGCTTGCAACCCTGCATGTTGAACTTCTCCAATATCTCTCGGGCATACTTGTCTTGAGACACAAACAGTCCACCCTTCCGCTACCAAATTTCCAATCCCAACAAATAATGAAGGAGGCCCAAGTCCTTATCTCAAACTCCTTTGCAAGATCTTCCTTGCATGAGTGTATCAATATTTCATCACCTGTTAGTATCAAATAGTGTACATAAAGTACAATGATAAAAAACTTACCCTCCACCACAATCTGGTATAGGTTCGGATCCGCCTCACTCTTGGTGAAACCAAGTCCGGTGAAATAATTGTCTATCCGTGTGTACCAAGCACGAGGTGCTTGTTTCAGCCCATACAACGCTCTTTTGAGCTTGCACACATCCAAATTGCTGCTGAAGATTTCAAATCCTTCAGGCTGCTCTATGGACACATCCTCCTCAATGACTTCGTTGAGGAACATAGTCTTCACATCCATCTGATGAATGTGCCAACCCATCTGCGCTGAGAGAGAAAGGACGGTCTATATGGAAGAATACCTTGCGACAAGTGCAAAGGTTTCTTCATAGTTGATCCCCTCGATCTGTGAGAAGCCCCAGGAAAAAAATCTTGCCTTGATCTTCTCGACGCTCCCATCAACAACTTCCTTCACTTTGTTGATCCATCTCGAACCTACCACTGATTTCCCTTCTCGCCTTGGGACAATATCCCATGCACTGTTTTTGACAATCAAATCATACTCTTCCACCATGGAATATACCCATGCAGAATCTTCCACATCTTCTTCGAAAGAAGATGTTTTTTTCACGATACACTTTCTCGTCATGTATCCAGTAAATCGGTTAGGTGACTATCTTTTTCTACATTGTGATGTAGGTGCTCCTACATTCTATGTTGCATCAAGATTCAGTCACTCAGCTTCTGTAGTACACTTCCAACCTCTGATGTTTGGTGTTGCATGAGTGGTTTCCTCCACTCCATGAACCTCCTCTTGTGGTTGATCCACATCCTGAGGCTCATCTTTAGGAACAAGTAGCTCCTCATCTGCATGCAAGTGTATCTCCATCTCAAGCGAAAACTTCATGGCTTTCTCCTCATGAAATTTGATATCCCGTCACACAACAGTCATCCGATTTTCTAGCAAACACACATGATAATTGTGGGGTGTTTCTGTGTACTACACAAATATCCCAACCTCTACGGTTGGCTCGAGCTTCTTCCTAGCATCCTTCGTCACATGAATGTAAACAGGTGAGCCAAAAATATTCAAATGAGAAATATCAGGCTTCTTACCAAAAAATGCCTCTTCGGGTGTACTCATGCCAAGTACTCTATGAGGACAACGGTTTTGCACATAAACTACAGTGTTGTATGCTTCAGCCCACAAGTGTATGGGAAGGCCCTGATCATGCAACATCACCTGTGCAACACCCACTATCATTCTGTTCTTTCTCTCTACGACCCCATTCTGTTGTGGGTTATGAGGCACTATGAGCTCTCTTTGAATTCCTTCTGCGCTGCAAAAGACTTTGAATTCGCTAGAGATGAATTCACCACCATTATCGCTCCTAAGCACTTTCACCTGATTCCCCGACTCTTTCTCAACCAGTGCCTTGAACTCACAGAAGTTTAAGTATGTCTCTCTCTTCTTGTGCATGAAGAAGATCCAACACTTACGAGAAAAGTCATCAACAAATATCACATAATACATGTGCTTTGCTGTCGAAGCTACTGAGAAATGTCGACACACGTCTATGTGAATTCTCTCAAGGATCGTCGTGGTGCGACTATCCTTCTCATGAAAAGTGGTGTTGGGCCTCAAAATAGTCCCTATTTTCACTCCATTATTCATCAATATCTTCACATTTTACCTTCATGTCACCTCCATTCCACCTCCATATCATTACATTCACCTCATTATTGGGTCATAACTATGTTTTTCCAAAGTTTATTAATTCTTAATATTTTAAAGTGAATTTATGGCTAAAACTTAGAAAACAATATGCTTATACTTATACCTAACAATTAGCATGAGTTTGTTGACATGTGTAGGCACAAAGGAAGCTTCCAAGACACCTTTATGTGGCCTTGGATGATCAAATTCGAATGTAAGAAGATAAACCTCATGGAAAAGATTATGGAGGAGATCATGGAGGATAGGGTTATGTGTCTAGATGGTTAGAGATATTAGTGGATGATCATTATGAGTTTGTTACTCCTCTCATTGTATAAATAGGAGTACCTCCTCCATTCCAAGGGGAGGACTCTTAGAGTATTGTATCCAATTGATGATGGAATAGATTAAAGCTTCATTTTTCATATATTTCCATTATGTAGTTTTAGATGTAAATTGTGTTAATGTAGAATATGAATTTATGGAATTTATGTAGTTTTAGATATAAGTTTCCTTAATGTAGTATATAGAATAATTTGTCTTGTTCTTAAGAGAATTGAGCTCACTCTAAAAGGATGAGAGAAACATTTTATTTCATATTATATTTTGTTTCATTTCATTGCTTAGATGTTTAAGGATTTGTTTGTGATTGATGAATGAGTTTTAAATTAGAATCTTATCAACATGTGAGAGGACATCCAAGGGTCTAAGTTAGGCTCTCTCTCTATTTGATTTGCATAATAATTGAAATTCATTATTTTGCTTTTATGTTTCAAGTCATTTCATTTCTTATGCTTATGAATGGATCTTAGTTTAGTTTGGATTAGTACATGAGAAGACAATCAAAAGACTAAGTTAGTCTTTCTCTCTCTTTGAATCTGAACAACAATTAAAGTTCATTCTCTTGTCTTTATTTCAAGTTTCTGGTTTTATGAATGATTTCTCTATGATACTGTAGGGAAGGACAACCAGGGCCTCCTAAGTTAGGAGCCTCTTCCCTTGCATATTATATTGAATCATAAATAATTTAGTTAGACATAGAGTTGTCTTTATTTCAAGTTTCTGGTTTTATGAATGATTTCTCTATGATACTGTAGGGAAGGACAACCAGGACCTCCTAAGTTAGGAGCCTCTTCCCTTGCATATTATATTGAATCATAAATAATTTAGTTAGACATAGAGTTAGTTGCCTACTCTTGCATATATATTGTTGGCACCATCACAAGCTCACGAGTTTCCCTGGTCGATAATTTAATGCAGCAATTTGTTCAAATAAATTGCCCAACATTTTGGCGCCGTTGCCGGGGATGGTGCTAAGGGATTAGGCATTAGAAATTTAATTTAGTATTAGCATTTTTCTTTAGACAAAATAATTTGTGAACCCTGGTGACAGCAGGATCTTCACAAAGGAGTTTAAGTTTGAATTTTCTGATGTTTTAATGTTTAGCTAGTTTTAAATTTCGTCATTTCAAAAACACCCCCCTGCATAAATAAAAACAAATCAAGCGATGAGTATGCTCTCTTCCTGCGCTTCGTGCGATCAAGAAGATCAGAAAATCTGTTGATTTTGTTCAAATAAAAATACTCTTGCTAGAAAAATTAACCTGCGATATGACAATAAAGAATTTTGTGATAAAAAAATTAGTTTTCTTTTAATTTTAGTTAAAAAAAAATAAAAATAAAAAAAATTTCCCACATAATAATAATATATATATATCATATATATTATATTATTATTATTAAAAAAAAAACAAAAACCTTTTGAATAAATAGCATTTTTTTAGGTTACATTTCATTTTTTTAATAATTTTTCTTTTCACAATAAACAAAACATTAAAAAATAAAAAAATAAAAAAAAATGAAATACAAAACACAACAAAACGAAATCATAAAAAAAACAATAAAAAAAATAATAATAAAAGAATCCAACCAACACAATGAAAAGCTGAACATACAATCTGCCAACAAAATTTTTGAAGTGACCGCACGGCTTTGCAAGAGACCAGACGCTTTTTACGCTGTTTACAAAGGAGTTTTGCGCAATGGCAAGGAGGTGGCTGTCAAGAAACTCGATGCCTCATCCCTGCAAGGTGAACGAGAGTTTCAGAACGAGATGGCCATCATAGGTGGGTTGCGCTCTCCTTTCATCGTTAGCCTTGTTGGTTACTGTGCAGATGGTAAGAGGAGACTCCTCGTTTATGAATATATGCAGAACGGGAGCCTGCAGGAGGCTTTGTTTGAGAAGGATGATCTGACTTTGCCTGGCAAGTTGGATTGGGAGAAGAGATTCAATATTATCCTTGATGTTGCGCAGGCTCTGGCATTTCTGCACCTTGAATGTGATCCGCCCATCGTTCATGGAGATGTAAAGCCCAGCAATGTGCTATTGGATGGCAAGGAGCTTGGACAACATCAAGAGGAACAAGGGAGGAAGATAGTGGTGCGCGTGTTTGCCGTGGGCTCTCTCGCTTCCTGTGATAGAGGATCGATAGATCGACTCGAACAAACAAATTAACAGTCACATTAATCAATGGCGACCTTCTCGGAGGCTCCTCCAGGCAACAGCAAGGCCGGAGAAAAGATCTTCAAGACGAAATGCGCGGTATGCCATACGGTTGACAAGGGTGCAGGACACAAACAAGGGCCAAATCTGCATGGGCTCTTTGGCAGGCAATCTGGCACAACTGCAGGATATTCTTATTCTGCAGGCAACAAAAACAAGGCTGTCATTTGGGGTCTGCGAATTCTGTGGCAACACGTTAGCCTCCTCTATTTGAAATCAATTACCATGATTTGGGTTTAATTCAGATGCTAATCCTATTGCAATTTTTTAGAATGTTATCGGTAATCCACTTGGAGGCACATTTTAAGGATCAGATTTCGTAAAAAGATTGTGTTTACCAACGTGTCCATGCATCATCTAACTCTTCGCAACGTGTCCATGCACGTCTTGCCGCGCTTCCAATGCACCAAGGTTTGTGTATATCCGCCCCAATCATGGTTGAAGGTTTTCCTACGTTGCACCATTGTAGTATTTGCAGCCACGTCATAGAATATATCCGCTTTAAACTCCGCCATCGGGCCATTTCCATATTCGATCACATTCTCGTGGATTTCTATGCTCCATGGTGCGGCCATTCCAAGAGGCTCTCCCCCGAGCTAGATGCTGCTGCTCAAATACTTGCTAACTCTGATACTCCCATTGTGCTTGCCAAAACAGATGCAGATAAATTCAACAGTCTTGCTTCAAAATATGATGTGAGTGGCTATCCAGCACTGAAGCTTTTCGTCAACGGCTTCCCTACAGATTACTCAGGCCCACGGAAAGCAGATTCACTTGTTCCTTATCTGAAAAAATGGCTGCTCCAGATGTTTTTGTTCTAAACTCAAATGCTGAAGTTCATGAATTTATTAAAGAGTCCGGTAAAAAAATTTCCCATATTTATTGATTTTGGTGTGGAAGAATCCCTGGTGGTAGATTTTGGGAAGCAATACAAGAAAAGAGCATGGTTCTCAGTAGCAAAGGAAATTTCAGATGAAGCTATGGTGCAATATGATTTTGACAAGAAGCCAGCTTTGTTGGTCATTCGCCCAGAATACAATGAGCAAGACATTTTTTTATGGTCCCTTTGAAGGAGAGTATCAGAATATGGTGCTCTGCAACAATGAATTGGTTTGTGAGGGGGCGAGAGGCGAAGCCGAATGTTTTGACTTTCATGGCATTTTTCTCTTTTTATAGTTTTTCATTTAACTAAAAAAAAAAAAAGTTGTTTTTTTTTTCTAGTTTTAAAAAATAAAAATATAGATTTTTCATTGTATTGTTAAAAAAAATAAATAACAAAATAAAATTTCTATTTTAATTTTGTTATTAAAAAAAAATTTAAAAAAATAATAAAAAATAAATAAAAAATAAAAAAAATAATAAAAAAAAAATTCAACTTAAATAATAAATTAAAAATTTATGTTTTTAATTTATTGTTTAAAGAAACATCTAAAAAAATTATGTTTTCAATTAGAAAAAAATCTAAAAAATTTTCACAAAATTCACACAACTTTGAAAAAATGGCATACTTGGAAACAAATTTTAAAAATCAATTGGAGGATTCAATTCTCTTTCGATAGCATCAAGATGGCATAAACTCATCACATGGTTCTTGTATGCTTTACAGAACAGAATTGCGAAGCACATTTCATGAGTTATCTGACAGGGAGTATTATTTTTCATGGTTATTTTTAAGAATGGATTGATTTTAATATCATGATTAAGTTAATGTCAACACTTTGATTGTCCTTAATTTGTTTTATTTGGTATAAAATTTTTGCGTAAGAATCATGAAGGAAATGCGCATTCCTTCTTGAACACACTTATGTTTCTTTCTGCCAAGTTTTTTACAGGTTATAGGACGACAAAGCGATCATTACGGAGACTATATTGTGACGACAATTAGTCTTCCAAAGACTAAATTCATGAAAAATTCTCAAGACAAATCCATCTCCACAACCATTACCTTCCACCTCCCTTTCTGAAAAGATTTTGAATCCCATCAATTGTACATCTATAATGCATGACATTTCCATATCCATTTTTCACAGCAAGAGTTCTTGTTCATACATCATGCATTTCCTTACATCTTTACAAGCATATTTCCATTTTTCTTGTCATCACGATTCCCCTTCATTTCCGCCAATAAAACCCTGCTTGAGTCAAAGTCCTAGAGTCTAAGTATCATTGAAAAACACCTAGAGGCTTGCATGCCTTAATGGCAAGTACTCTTGCCAATGAACAATGGGTGTACATTAATATCCCTTGTTCGTTGGATCTTGTAGGTGACTCGACCACGACAAATTTATTCGTACCTACAAAGATGTGTTAGGCATCCCGACTCCCATTGGAATCAATGGTGGGAGCTCTTGTGTTGGCTAGGGGCATTCATTAACGGCCACTAAGTCAACAACTTCTTGCTATGTTCGACATCGACACATTTAATCACATAGCAAGATTTGTGCCATCGAGCGTTGAAGACTTGAAGACCCATATTTTGTAGCAGATGAAGCCAATTTCCATTCATTGTATTTCCATTCATGGTATTCATTGTATTTCACTTGAGGACAAGTCAATAAATAAGGCTGGGAGGAAAATGTAACTTCTATATTTTGTATACCTTCCAAGCCTTATAGATTTTCAGCCATATTCAACAAACTCATCGGATTCATCATCCAGCAGCAGATACAACTTTCAGCCATGTTCAGCAGACTCCTCAGATTTTTCATCTAGTAGCAGCGGATCCAGCAGCTGATACGACAATACAGATCCATCTTTCATCCACCATTTTCACAACAGTTTGCAGTCACACATGCACGAATCCCACCTATTTTTGGAAGGGTAAGTTAAGGTATGCTATTTTCTAACTTTTAACCATTAAATTCCTTGAAATGTTAGAATAATAATTTTTGGAAAAAAAACTTCACTTCCTTTCCTTTCATTGCCAAAGCCATCCATTTAATGGGAAGGATACATTTACATACATGCTTTGTCACATTCATATCCACAGTTATATATCACATTCTAAACCCACTTACCTTCAAAATATATTTACTATTACATGAGCATACAAATGGCTTTGTCTAAAGTATTTAAAAGTTAATTGGATGCCAATAGAATCATGGTTGTTACACAAGAACCAACCATGATGCATTCCAACAAAAATACTCTGCCATAAAAAGCACATTATCATGAAGCAAAGATCATACAATGAACGCAACAAACAAAATATGGTTGAAACACAAGAACCAACCAAGTTGTAGTTCATCAAAATAACACTTTGCAAAAGTTAAGTAAATGATCTCATGCAGAGTTTAAGCCAAAGCTCAAGTACCAAAAAGTAATGTAATAGATTGCATGAGGACATGCAATACCTTTAGTTTGGGGGTATGTTGGGCCTCAAAATAGTCCCTATTTTCACTCCATTATTCATCAATATCTTCACATTTTACCTTCATGTCACCTCCATTCCACCTCCATATCATTACATTCACCTCATTATTGGGTCATAACTATGTTTTTCCAAAGTTTATTAATTCTTAACATTTTAAAGTGAATTTATGGCTAAAACTTAGAAAATAATATGCTTATACTTATGCCTAACAATTAGTATGAGTTTGTTGACATGTGTAGGCTCAAAGGAATCTTCCAAGACACCTTTATGTGACCTTGGATGATCAAATTCGAATTTAAGAAGATAAACCTCATGGAAAAGATCATGGAGGAGATCATGGAGGATAGGGTTATGTGTCTAGATGGTTAGAGATATTAGTGGATGATCATTATGAGTTTGTTACTCCTCTCATTGTATAAATAGGAGTACCTCCTCCATTCCAAAGGGAGGACTCTTAGAGCATTGTATCCAATTAATGATGGAATAGAATAAAGCTTCATTTTTCATATATTTCCATTATGTAGTTTTAGATGTAAATTGTGTTAATGTAGAATATGAATTTATGGAATTTATGTAGTTTTAGATATGAGTTTCCTTAATGTAGTATATGGAATAATTTGTCTTGTTCTTAAGAGAATTGAGCTCACTCTAAAAGGATGAGAGAAACATTTTATTTCATATTAGATTTTGTTTCATTTCATTGCTTAGATGTTTAAGGATTTGTTTGTGATTGATGAATGAGTTTTAAATTAGAATCTTATCAACATGTGAGAGGACATCCAAGGGTCTAAGTTAGGCTCTCTCTCTATTTGATTTGCATAATAATTGAAATTCATTCTTTTGCTTTTATGTTTCAAGTCATTTCATTTCTTATGCTTATGAATGGATCTTAGTTTAGTTTGGATTAGTACATGAGAGGACAATCAAAAGACTAAGTTAGTCTTTCTCTCTCTTTGAATCTGAACAACAATTAAAGTTCATTCTCTTGTCTTTATTTCAAGTTCTGGTTTTATGAATGATTTCTCTAGGATCTTTGTGAGAGGACAACTTGAGTTCCTCTAAGTTAAAGACACTCTTCCCTTGCATATTATATTGAATCATAAATAATTTAGTTAGACATAGAGTTGTTTTTATTTCAAGTTTTACGGTAATTATGAATGATTTCTCTATGATCTTGTGGGAAGGACAACCGGGACCTCCTAAGTTAGGAGCCTCTTCCCTTGCATATTATATTGAATCATAAATAATTTAGTTAGACATAGAGTTAGTTGCCTACTCTTGCATATATATTGCTGGCACCATCACAAGCTCACGAGTTTCCCTGGTCGATAATTTAATGCAGCAATTTGTTCAAATAAATTGCCCAACAAGTGGTCTTCACAAATTTTCCCAAATTGCATCCCTTGCACTTATCTGACTATGCAAGTGTACCCTTGGGAAGCCCAGTAGAAATTTACTACAAAATTTTCAAAGCGCCATGGTGAAGATGGCCCAATCTCATGTGCCACAATTTTCCCTCATCCCAGCTCACCACTCCTGCTTTTCCTGGCATAGCTGCGCATCCATCTACTTGCAATTGATAAAGGTTATTAACTCAAACCCCTATCCTCCAGGTCTCGCTAGTTGCTTTAATACGCAGGAAAGCCTTTCCCTCGCTAAATACAACATCATAGTTCTTTTCTTCCAACATTTCCACAGAGATCATATTCTTCTTCAATCCTAGAACATGCATGACATCCTTCAATATGAAAGGTTTTCCAGACTCCCTCTTAAAGGAAATGGTCCCAATACCAATCACATTGTATCTACCATCATCGCCCATCTCGATGTGCACTCCAAGATCCTTCTCATTCAGATCACTGAACAAATATTTGTCTCCGATCATATGGAAAGATGCACCACTGTCAAGAAACCACACTGATCCCATCACACTTGAGACCAAACATGCGATTAGTGAAAAATCCAGCTCAAACTGCGAGGCTAAGGCCTCTCCAGCTGCAGATCTAGTAGCCTGCTTATTTTTCTTCTTCTGTGGACAATTAGTGGTGTAATGTCCGTGTTGGTGACAGTGAAATCACTTCACCTTGGACAAGTCCTGCTTCTTGAGTTTCACACCGGATTTAGAAGGATTTTTCTTTCCCTTCCCTTTCCTTGCTTTGGTAGACAAAGAAAAGTTTTCTACATCTTCATTCTTCAATGAAGATCCATCCCTGGTACTCCTCCTTATCTCCTCCTACACAAGATCCGACCAAAGTCGCTCCCATCCTTGCAATTTCTCCCGACCATTGACAAAGTCCTTGTAGCTATGCCAACTCTTCAAAAGCCCAAGGAGAGCCAAGCTCACCAAGTCCTCTTCATCTACAGTAACCCCCACACTTCACAGCTCATCCTTGCAGTGTACAAACTTCGTGAGGTACTTGGGTATACTGTTGCCTTTCTCCATTTTTATTTTTCTGAGCTTGTCTTTAAGCGCCAACTTCCTTTGGTCACTTCTGCTTTGGAAAAAGTCTGTCAAAGCTTTCCACATCAAGAATGGACTAGCTTTACCATGAAGGTTGAAGACTATGTGATACTTCACACCTTCCAACAGAATGCTTTGACACTTTGTTGTCTTCTTTTTCCATGCATCAAGTGTGGCTGCATCACTAGAAGCAGGTTTTGGAATTTCTGCATCTATGAACTCCTTCAACCCATTATCATCCAGCACTACCTCCATCCTATCCTTCCATACAATATAATTCTACCTGCCATCAAGGGCATACTCCAATCACAATCCATTGAAATACATTCAATGAATGCTCAACCTCGACACCAAGAAAACACTACAGCAAATTCGAATTCCACCAGCACAAAACTCAACCGCTTCAATAATTGCAATCTGCTCTAATCAATATCGCTCTGATACCATGTAGAAATTATATAACTTATGTGTTATATATCCAATATTCTCCTAATCACACTATTTTACTTCATACACAATACATAATCTATTCCACTATTGATCATCACATGTGGAATTTAAATCAATTGCAATGCACACATGAAACCATAAAAATTCACACACATTAACATAGTTGTTTAACGGGAAAGCCTGAAGCTAAAAAACCAAAATATCTATATATAATATATGTCCTAGTGGTCATGTAACAATCCTCATACAAAGCTGATCATATCAAGCTCTCAGTACAATACAATCCTACACACTAATTAGGCTCGATCTTGCAAATCCATGCACCGATCTCTGCCACTTGCTAGCCTACCTCTACTGTGTAATCACTGCTAAATAATGGCTTTGAATGAAATCTAATCCACCAAGCTTTCAATGTGCAATCTTCATTGGCATCTCCATTGAGTGTTGGATGCAATCAATGCATCACTATAGTCACAACTGATAATCACACTTGCTCTTTCACCGACCTCTCCACTGGTCTGCACTTAACTGTCCATGCACTGTAGTTAACTGATGTATTCTTTAGTTGATTAATTAATTATTATTTAGTGAATTTATTAACTAATTAATTCACACCACTCTCACTAGTATATCAATCAGTTAGACTAGATACAACTAGCTCAACTGAGTCTAACAGAGTTAAACTAAATACAACTCCACCAAACTTTGTCACATGAGTTCTAACTGAAGTCCTCATGCATTAGCTCCAGTAAACCCTCGAGAATAGTGTAATTCCTTCTATCAGCTTCTGTGCCACATCTGTGCACTTACCTGAAGTGCTCCAAGAGAATAAGATAATGTTTAGAGTCCAAATATTATTAAGAACTAATAATATTCAACATATCTATTTTTAGACTGGAAATCTAAAAATAGATTCCGCCCAATATGTCTAAAAATAGAAGTCCATCTATTTTTCCAACTTGACCAACCATCCACAGATAGCATCCTGCAACTCATAGAATATGATCGACATGTCTAAAAATAGACATAGTGTAAAAATAGACTTTACGCCAAAAATAGCCTGCGGGCCCACTTAGTGAAGGAGACTCTTTTCACTAAGCTCATCATCTTGTTGAATCTCAACAATTCATCACCCCCTGGTTCCCATATTTTGACCCCTCTATGGAATTCATCACCAAGTTGCCCGTTTGGGTCAGACTACTGAACCTCCCTACCCATATATGGCACTTTTCAGTATTCCAAGGGATTGGAAACACCTTGGGCTATTTTCTGGAAATGGATCCCTCTAAGGGGGATATTGGTATATACAGCTATGGCATAATTTCTATGGAAATAGGCATAAGTAAAGGGTTGCCCGATCAAATCAAGCTCAAATTTTGGATTTCATGTGAACATAGACTCTGGACTATGAGAACACAGTTTTCCGATGCTACCATTTACATTATACAAGGCACCTTCAGAATTATTGTGCCACATTCCTAGCCCAAAAGAAGAAAAAAAATCGCAAAACAAAATCCAAAAGTTGGAAACCATGTGTTCCACCCCCCAATGGATGACATTGAGTCATTTAGCTCAGATGATGAAGAGGTTGAAGCAGAAGGGGAGGAAACAAAGCAGGCGAAGGACACATCTGTAGCCAGCTCTGATGGACCCACTGATCCACCGAATACACAGAAGAGTTCTCATGAGACATCCTCCTCTGACTCTGACAAGGAAGCCCTCCATGCAACCAACAATTTTTTGCAAGTAGTTACAACCCAACTGCACTACAACGACTGGGTCAAAATTAGCAATAATAAAGGAAAAAAATGTCCGATGGATGATTTGACATGCTTTGGATAAATCCCTCTATCAATCCCATGTTTCCTTGTTTCTTTTTTTATTCATGTTACTCTCTTTCTGGTTACTCTTTGGGACCGAAGTTGATAGTTTATCATTTATGGCTTCCCTACTATCTAGATTCTCTTGATTGTAACTCCATACTGTACTATATGCTCTTTTAATAGAATTAGTCTTATTCAGAAAGAAAATAAAAAAATAAATAATATATATATATATATATATATATAATCATTTTTGTACTCCATTTAATATTATAGTATTGGTATGGATAATATGGTTCTCTCGCTTAAAAATATATATAAAAATAAAATGTGTAAATTTAGCTTACAGTGAACTATTTAAAATTCAACAATATTTAATTTTTATTTTTAATTCCATCTCATACTACAATGGTTCTTATGGCTATTAATGATATTACTGCTTAATCATCTCATATTCCAATGGTTTTGTTTTTTACTTATCTATTTTTCAAATATTAAAAATAAGTTGTATTTATTTTAAAAATATTTTTAATTCAATATACAACTCTAAAAATAAATTTCTCTAAAATTAACTTAAAAATGGAGTGTCAATTTGTATTTATTTTTAAGTGCAAGATAACTCTATATCTATGGATGGTTTAACTACTATATCTATGATGGATGGGTGTTACAAGATAACTCTCAAAATATCTTAAGTTTCAGTGTAGTGATGTAGGTATCATAAGAAGAATGGTGCTTCCCAAGGTACGTGCCTCCTTATACCATACTAGCCATCTTTGTGTCAACTGTACATACATTTTAGAATATTAGATGAATTATACATATATTTTGAATTATTGGAATATTTTGTGTATTTCTATATTAACAGTGAATTCTAGGATATATATTAAACTTTGATTCTCAGTAATATTTGGAATATTAAAATATTTTGACTATCAATAAATTTTGGATATCTGAATATTTTGATTATTTTTCCCTCCCCAAATCCCACGCGGCTCACTCTATTGGGTCCTTATGCCACCACCTAAACATATGGTTCTGTCATTCCAAATATGTTTATGGTCATCGGCTTGGGAGGAGTGCATCATCAAAATTATTTGATGGTGACATTTTCATTCAAACCACCACCATCCTTGTTGATGAAGGTGATGACCATAAAATATTCTCATGCTTATATTCATTGAAATGAAAAATGAATCATTGCTTCATTCTTTATTTCCAAAATTCCTGGTTATAATACAGTTCCTCGATTTTCCTTTGCATGGGCTAAATAATTCATATGCCAATATACATGAAATAATTAAATCACTTGAAATTGTTGAATATTAAGAGTGATACATGGGAAAAATCATGAGATGTTTGAGAAAATGGGCTCCCCATATTTTATTACATGTTTTATCACCAACTTTGAGTTTCCAATGATTATGACCTTTCATATTTTTCGAGCAATGGCTAGTTTCAGACTTCAAAAAATAACTCGATATTTTACTTGGTTGTTTGTTGTCACATCAAGATTATAAACAAATTAAATATTCATTTATTAATATAGGCAAAAGATTATCCCTCTCATTTATTCCAAACTTGTTCAAAAAGACAGTTTTTACTCTAAATGTAATCTTCAGTTTTTATAGGAAATGAAAATTACTTTGGAAAAAAATGTAATGGTTATCTATTTTAGAATAGGATTTCAATAATTTTATTTTAGTTATTAATAATTATTAAGTGGATGATAGAGACCTAATCTCAATAGAATATTATATAATATTCTTAGTAGTATTCACAACTCAAGGATTGAGATTTATCTCCTAAGTAATTATATCATTTTTTCCCTTTTATTTAAATTGATTAATTAAAAAGAGATATATGAGAAAGTGTCTTATAAAAATAGTTATGGTTTTTTGGGCATGTGGTATTAATATGGTATTAGTGTTTGATATTGTAACAAAGCCTGTATACAGATTAAATATCTCTGTGATAATATATAAGTAAACATCTATACTTAAAAACCTTGTCACATGTTTTTTTTTAATTTGTATATGTTAATTTCTATATTAATTATATTTATGATTATTAATAATAATAATTTAAAATAATGGATCGCAGGAATAGCTTAAATTTTTTCAAATCTAGATTCAATAACAAATAATCAGAATTAATTTCTCACATTATGAAAAGGTCTACACATTAAATATAACATTAGATATAAGTAAAGGAATAAAAAGATTAAGAGTTTTAAAAGATTCCAATATAGTCATAAGAATGATGTCCAAGAAAAAATCTGAAAGAGATCCTTCCTCCCCAATCATGGTGAAAATAATTACAATGAAAATAAGATATTTTGAAGATATTTCCCTCTTCCGCATCCTTAAGAACGTAAATGAAGATTCAAAAAAATTAGCCAATCAAGGACAAATGCTTGGGGCAATGCTTGGGATTGGAATATTAGAACTTAATAATGAACACATGGGTATTTTTCCATTCCTTAATTTAATTCCTGTGTTATATGAAAAGGGTGAATCATCATAGTGACCCCTCCTTAATCCATAGGAGCAGTATCATTAAATGTGAAGATTTGATTGTTAGATTCGAAATGAGTAAAGTGTCTCATCCAAATGGCACAAAATTAAAGTGGATGTCTTCATGTGGAGGGTTTCCATACTCGACGTCTCTTTTTCGATTCTTCATTCATTACAGGCGGAACATATGGTATGGTGTGATGACATGTTTTAACTGGGATCAGAGGGGATCATTCAATTTGTTTGTTCAACCGAAATTCCTTAAGGAATCATTCTTTAACGCTATGTGACATTCCATAGGTTTGATTTTTATGAGTATGGTAGATACCTTATCTATTGTAGGCTTTCGGATCTAATGAAATGAATAATTAATGTCGCCTTTAGGTAATCATCTCAATAGGGGTGTTCTAGATATGTTATATTTGTAGGAGCTCTTTGGTTTATTTTGGCATCCTACTTTAGTGTCTAGAATTTTTTAAAGTGTTCATACACTAGAAAATTAAGGAACTAGAAATTTGAAGCATGTACATGCATCTAAATTTTTTAACAGGAAAAATATCTCTTTTTTTTTTTAACAATAATAATAACAATGTAAAATAATGTTTGAATTTACTCAAATAAAATGTATCAGAAAGTAAATATTTTGATGTTACTATAAATATTTATCAAACATTTCATTCTCATTAACATTTTTTTTTCAAGCAGAAAAAACTCTGGTCATATATTATGTGCTAGTTCAATCAATATTCAAAGGACCATTCATACAGTTTACCAATAGGAACCTTTGTCAGTTCACAATTATAGGGATACCGAAAGTTTAAAAACCTGATTATAAAAATCGAAAAACAGAGGAATAAAAAAAAATTCATCCCCTGGTTCCTAAAAAAAACATTGAACAAAATCCAAAAATACTTCCAAAGTTCTGAAACTTTGTCCCTAAAATACCCATCCTAATACAGTGGTGTTCCTCAGCAGGAAAACGTCCCTTTCCAGCCTTCAACAGGTAAACGCCCTCTGTGACGCATATAAAGACAAAGAATATCATTAAAACTACTAAAAAAAACAAAAAGACATTGACAATGAAAACCTGTAGCACAGCATTTTAGAGAAAGTTTATAGTCCTTGTCGTTCTCCTCCCCTCCAGATCAACTAGCTTATAATGCATGTTCCCAAAATCCCCTTGCAAGATTTTTTTGGATAAAAATTCATTCATTCCCTTTTTATCTCTATATTTGTGATTAAAGTGTATATCAATGAACATCTTACGGGTCATACTAACTATATTAGATCTAAGACTTTTGTGATCCATAAAGTGGATAGATTCATTTCAAATTAATCACATCATCAGAATTTGGTGGAAATTTGAACTATCTAATGTGATTCATCATCATGACAAGGTTAAAAAGCCCAAAAATCTTTCTGAATAAATAGTATAAATGCATCATTGTCTAGAATAAGTCTTAGACATGCTCTATTCAGAATCATGCATTCCTCTTTGACAGCGTAAGAGTTATGTGCTCGTCCACTTCTTTAAACTCGTTGATCGGTAATCCGACTTCATTCCTGGACTTGGAATTTTTTACGCAGCATGCATAAGACGTTGTATCTCCATATATGCAGACCTATGCATGGATTTTTATCTGCTTCAAAATTTCCCCCCTCAACATCAGGTGATAAGTCCATTGTTGACAGTGTAGACCTTGTTTTGCATTCATACAAAAACACTGAAAGGCATCCAAGGATAGTTGAAGGTTTTTGTTCCATTGTTCAACTAAATTATGAAGCTTCAGAGTCTGTCCCCTCAGCATCAAGTGATCAGTCCATTCTTGTGAACATTGACCATGTTCGGCATTCAAGCCCTGACACCGAAAGCCTTCCAAAGTTCAATGAAGGTTGCAGTTCTGATGTCCAATCAAATAATGAAGTCGTGGCCTTGGTTAGATTTCAATGCTCAGGGAGTAATATTCTCAATGACATAGATATCCCTAAAAGTATTAATCACAATAAAAATAATAATTTAAGCATAAATAATAATTATAATTATAATATTAATAACAATCATATTCACAATAAGGATTATATATCGATTAAAAATAACAATAATTTAAATAATCTAAATAAAATTAGTAATAGTAATGACATTAGTAATATTGACATCATTAATAATAGAAATAATAATGCTAATACTAACAAGAATGCTTATATTGACAACCCTAATATTATTAATTTATCTTTTATGAAAAATGTCATTAATCTCTCTAATTCCAATTTTGACTCTTATGTTTTTAGTCTCTTCAATAAGGGGTTAATTTCGCCCTTACCTCAAAGAAGATTCCCTTTTATGACATTATTTGTAGCATTGAATATGGCATTAAGGATCTCCCAGATATTGTCAAGGAGACTATTAGGAAATATTGTTTCACTGTTATTAGGAGGGCCAATCCTCCCAAAAGAAAATTGAGCAAACTCGAGGTTCTTTGCCTTAAAACCCTAAGGGAAAACCCTAACATTGTCATCCTCAAGGCTGATAAGGGTGGTGCCATTCTCATTTTGGATAAACATTACTATGTTAACAAAATGGTAAACCATCTCTCCAATAGTGGTAGTTACATTAAGCTAAAAAGGAATCCCCTTAAATCTATTTCTAAGGATATTTCCCTCGCCATTAAGTCAGATCCATCCCTTAATCCTCTCTCTAGGAAGCTTATTGAAAGCAACCCCCTCACCCTCAGGATTTATAGTCTTCCAAAAATTCATAAATCTGAAGCCCCTTTAAGACCTATTGTTAAAATAATAGGTGGTCCCTCTTATCATCTTGCAAAATTCTTAGCCCAAAAGCTTAAGCCGCTTGTGGGTCTCACAAACTCCTAAGTTAAGGACTTGGCTTCCTTTATCAGAGAATGGAGGGACATCAGGTTGGAACCTAGGGAATTCTTGTGAAGCTTTGACATTGTTTCCTTATTTACTAAGATTCCCATCTAGGAAGAAATTGATGCCATTAAGTGAATCTCGTACCAGGACATGTCCAAATTAGTTGGTCTCTGCCTCACCTCAACTTTCTTCAGTTTCCAAGGTGAGTACTATGAGAAAACTTGTGGTGTTGTAATGGGGTCCCCTCTCTCCCCTATAGTCACTAAATTATTCATGGAGAATTTTTAAACGAATGCCTTGGCCTGTTCTCAAATTTTCCCTAGGAAGTGGAAGAGGTTCATGGATGACACTTTTGTTATTTGGCCCCATGGTCGTGAGAAGTTATATATGTTTCTGGGACACCCGAATTCCCAATTAGACTTAATAAAATTAAACATGGAAGTAGAGGTAGATTTTTTTTACCCTTCTTAGATATCTTTCTTTCTAGAATGGATGATGGTTCCATTTCTCACCAATTTTTTTGCAAGAAAACTCACACGGAATAGTATCTTCATGTTGGTTCACATCATTTTCCTGATAAAAAATTTAGTGTTCTTTGCACTCTTTCTACATGTGCTATAAGAATCTCTGATGAATATCACTTGGAGTCAGAGAAGTCTCATCTTCTTGAAGTTTTTGAAAATAATGGGTGCAGTAGATCTCAAGGCCTTAAGGCCTTCCAAAAAGCCTATAAAGGTTTAAAAAGAAAATCTTTGCGGCTTGATCCTATATCTAAAGTTCATCTCCCCTTTATCCAAGGGACCATGGACAATATTTCCCATGTCCTTAGAAGGAATAATGTTTCCTCGTCATTCAAGCCTTTGTATACTATTAGAAATTCTCTCAGATATGTCAAGGACCCTATCGACCCAAAGGACATGAAAGGTGTTTACATGGTTCATTATTCCTCTGGCACTCCTTATATTGGTGAAACAAGTCGATCAATTAGACAAAGAATCCAAGAGAATGCATCAAACATTAGACACAATCTATCATGCACATCAGCTTTTGCTGAACATGTGGAAAATTCATGTCACCATGTTTGCATTGATGACTCCAAATTCATTGCTAGGGTGGATCACTTCCTTCATAGGAAGCTTAGGGAGGCCATTGAGATTGAAAGGCATGCTAAGAATCTCAATAGGGATTATGGTTGGAAGTTGAGTAAGAGCTCGACACTAACTCTTTCTAGATGATTTTTCTCCCATTCACTAGGTATCTTTTTCTTTTTGGTCTTTTTAGGGTTTTATTTCTCTTCTTTCTTCTTTCTCCTTGTCTGCGAGTTTTTTCCTTTAACCTTTTTTTTCTCTCCTTGTTTTTATCTTATTCATTCTCCTTGGTATTATCTTATAATTATATTATATAATTATCTTATAATGATAGTATATAGTTAAAAGATAAATCAGAATCTATGTTAAACCAAGAGATTTAACAAATTCGTGGAGATCACAAAAGGAGTGATGGAAGCAAAAGGAAGGCTTAGGGTTTCCCGGTTTGGGTTCAGCATTCATTCTTCCACTTCCTCTCATGGCATTTCCACAATCAAGAGATAGACCTGCACACTCCCCCTCAACGGCATTGAGACTATGGGGAAGAAAGCATGAACTAGGGGCTTCTCACACCCTGCGGCAGTTGACCCTCGAGACCCCATCATCCGCCTTGATCGACGGCCATGGTTTGCGCCGATGGCACCTCACCCGCATATATTTTCTGTGCGAGGTTTTTGCAGCAGAGCTTGTGTTTTGTGGCATGGTGGCAGGGGTGGATAACTGTAGTCGTCGGACACTAGACGGGACAAGAAACTCTACTTCCCATGTATATTTATGCCCACTCCGTGGCATTTTGAAGGTTGCATGCCCGACGCTTAGTGTTTTTCGCTAATGTGCACTGGCCTGTCTTCAAACCTTTCTTTCTATCGTGATTTGGAACCAGACTCCTTTTGGCCCCTACCTCTATAGACAGAACAGAAACAACTAGGGGTCGACATTAGCGTCACTACAAAGGAGAAACAGGTAAGCTCAAATAGACTTCACATTTTTATAAAACCCCCTATGGGGAATCCTTTATTAATTTGGCTACAGGATACTGATGGGGTTATAGACCTGAAGAAACACATTAGGATAGCCTCTGGATATCCATGCAATATACAGTCCCTTATCTATTGTGGGAGATCCTTACAAGATTCCAGCACACTCAAAGAATACTCCATGTGCCCTGCATCCACCATTTATCTAAATCTGCAACTGAGAGGTGGATCAGCTGTGCAGAACATATCTCAAGGGCCTAGGGGACCCAACACATCCAAAAATGACTACCCAAAAGGTCCATTTTACAGGAGCATATTACAAGGGGAAAACAAAACTGCATCTCCAACAACACTAGCAGTGAATGCCCCCAAACCGTACATTGTGGAACAACTTAATCATGTGCCATAATTTCAAATAGATATTCCAGAGATTGATGAACATCAATCCATATTTGAATCTCAAGTAGTAATCTGCAAATTTAATTGCTTCTGGCCCAAACCAATGGAACTATTTCATTGGATTTTCACTAACTGGACTGTGGAATGTGAAATCCATCTCTGTTCAAAGGGCTTTTTCATTGTCAGGTTCCTATCCTCAGAGGCTAGAGACAACATTCTTAAGGTTGGATCGTGGTTCTGGGGATTCACTGGACTATTCACCACACCATGGCTTCCATATTTTGATGCGAAAACTATGGAGGTCACCAGAATGTCGGTCTAGGTCCAGCTATACAACCTCCCACTTCATTTATAGAATGAATTTGGTCTTGCAGGCATAGGAAACACCATTGGGAGATACATAAAAACTGACACCCAACACTTGGAGCAGAGGATCTTCACCTTTGCACACATTTCTGTGGAAGTGGACCTAAGCAAAGGGATTCGAGAAAGCATCTAACTGATTCACAAACAACAAAAATGGACGCGGCATATTGATTATGAAAACACTACATTTAGATGCAAAATATACTAGAACACCGAGCATTTCAAAAACAAATGCCCAGAAGCTAAAAGAGACGACATAAAAAATAAAAAGACGGGGAAATTAACCAAATGCTGGCAATTTCCATCAGCAGAACCAGAATAGGAGATGAAAGAAGAATAGGGTGCACCCATCCCAAATTAAAACAACCATATAACAACTAAACTGGAGACACAAGAACAAGAGATGCAAGAGCCTTTTGAACTTACCACCATGGCTTAGATGATAATGGACCACAGGGCACCAGAAAGTGGTAGAAACAAAAAAAAACACAACTCAGATACTTCAGATTCAGATAAGGACAATGGAGCAAAATAGTAGAAAATCAGCTCGCCCTTATTTCCACCATGCCAACATAAGGTCCTTGGCACAAGGTCGAAAAGAAGAAAGGGAGAAAATTTTGATTTATCCCCATGTATTAAAGGTTCTATGATGTAACTTATTAGTTTGTCTTTGACAGTTACTAGCTCGTGTAACATGTAATTTTGTTTTCATTAATAAAATTACGAATTTTTCCTTGGAAAAAAAGATAGTATATAGTTTCTTATGTATTATATTAATTAAAATAATATTTATTAATAAATAATTAGAAATTTGTCCCGAGGGCAGCTCAATTGGTTATCTGAGAAATGTGAAATTGTTGTAACTCGAAAGACCTAGGTTCAAATCCCCTTGTTTTGATCCGAGCTGTGGCGAGAACGACAATTCATAGCCCCCAGAGGCGTGCTAGTAGTTACGTGTCACGCAGGCTCCTCATTCCTCTAGATTATATAAAAATAATAATAATAATAATTAAAAAATTTAATAAATTTTATTAGAAATATTTATTAATATTTATAACCATTTAAAAATAAAAATTTTAATTTTTGATTATTATATTTAATTAAAAGGGAGAAAATAAAATTTTTATATATAACTAATTAACTAATTTTTTAACGGCTATTTTTCTGAGACTTATTCCAGACAATGATGTATCCACACTATTTATTCATTTAGGAAGATCCGACTTTTCACCTTGTCCCTGTGGCCAAATGGACCACTTTGGCTGGTTTGAAACGTCAACCAAATCCTAATGATGTGATTAATCTGAAAGACATATATATATATAAAATCATATTAGAAATAATTAATAATTTTTTTATTCCATTTAATATTATGGTATTGGTATGGATAATATTATTCTCTGGCTAAAAAGATATAAAAATAAAATGTGTAAATTTAGCTTATAGTAAACTCTTTAAACTTCAAGAATATTTTGTTGAGATTTTGTATTTTATTTTTGGCTAAAAATATCATAGATAATGCCAACAATAGTTGTTTGTTGCTAATTTGATGGCATCAAATCTTGAAGAGGAGATAATTATTCCTATTTTGTTGTGATAGGATGCAATTGAATTTATCATTCAGTTTCTTCACTACATCCATAAATTGTAAGCCTATAGAGGCAAAATATATGAGATATGAGGGATGAGAGGAAGATGAAGTGAAGATGTGAGAAATATGTTGTTTTAATCTCTTATTGAATAATAAGAAAGTCGATACCTCTGTTTGGTGGATGTAGCCCAAATTGGTTGGGTGAACCACGTTAAATATTGTCTTCGTTTTTATGTTGTGTGTGTGATTGTTTTTAGTTTTCCACCGTGTATACTCTATGAATTGGTATCAAAGAATTTAGGTTTTAATAGATAGATTTAAGAGTCACTGCCTGCAATAATCAGATTGCTAAAAGAGGAAAAATCAATTTGTTGAAAGAGCTACTGCCTGCAAGACCGATTTGCTAAAATAGTTGCTGCCTGTTCCAAAGGGCACTGGGACGATTACAAAGCGCAAAGGAGGATGTTGGAGGATTTGTTATGTAGGCTGACTTAAAGCTCACTGATGTTTGGTATCAGAGCTCCAACAGATTTGGAGCACATCGCAGAGAGATGCAACATAATTGAAGTGGTTGTGGCAATCAGAAAACATGGGTGGCTGCTCAGAAGTCATGGATCCCATCTGCGTTAGCAGGAGAAAGTCGATTTGCAGCAATTGATTTACTTATTCCAAGTTATAACCATTCGACATTCTATTGAGCTTTGGGTGCTTGAATATGGATGACAACACAGAAGGTTTTATATTTTCTTAACGTTGTTATTTTTCATTAAATGAAGTAATTTTGATTCATTGCATTGATGAATTTTCAAAATAAGTTTGAGGTAGTGTTTTTCGATTTTTTTCATTGAAATGTCATTCGATTCATTGCTAGCAGCTAGTATTTTCAATTTACAGATTGTAGGATTTTTATCAAATTGTTAATTTTATTAAAAAAGGAAATAAAGGATCCATAGAGAAGAAGTTAAGTTAAACATGGCAAAAACACAAAGTGCTCGGTTTGAGATCGAGAAGTTTAATGGGAGGAATAACTTCAAAATTTGGAAAGTCAAGATGCATGATTTGCTTGTACAACAAGGTGTGGCGAAGGCACTTTTGGGAAAATCCAAACAACCTTTCACCATGACAGATAACGAATGGAGTTACATCGATGACAGAGGACTGAGTGACATATGATTCTGTTTGGCAGATAATGTTTTATTTAACATCGTGTCAGAGACAACAACTTCCGGTTTATGGACAAAGTTAGAAAAACTGTACATGACTAAATCCTCAACCAACAAGATTCTTTTGAAAAGACAGTTGTACAGCTTGCGCATGAAGGAAGGTACATCAATAATCGATCATTTGAATACTTTTAGTACTCTCTTGGTGAAGTTAGATAGCAGAGAAGTAAAATTTGATTTAGAAGATAAAGCTGTAACTTTATTATGTTCTCTGCCTGAGTCATGGGATCATTTTTTTACTTCTATAAGTCTTAGTTCATCAGAAACCCTTGAATTTGATGATGTTTTTGGAGCTATGCTGTCTGAAGAAACCAAAAAAAGGTCAAATTTAGAAACCTCTACATCAAAAGCAATGATGGTTAGAGGTCGATCTAAAGAAAAATGCTTCATTCAGAAAAACAACTCTAGGTCAAGATCGAAAGGGAAGAAGAGTAAGTTAAAATGTTGGTTTTGCGGAAAATCAAGACATTTGAAGAAGGACTATTGGAAGAGACAAAAAACATACAAAGGAGACTCTTCAACATAAAATAAATAAGCAAACATGACAGATACAGGTTTAGGTTCGACATCCGGTTCGGGTATAAGTGATGAAGTTTTATCAGTTAATTTTGCAAATTATGATCAACGTTGGCTATTAGATTCTGGTGCGTCTAATCACATGTGCATCCATAAACAGTGGTTTAAATATTATAAGTTAATTAATGATGGATTATTTTATATGGTTAATGATGTCTCATGTAACGTTGTGGGAAATGGAAGCATCCAGATTAAAATGTTTGATGGGACAATTAAAATCTTAACTGATGTAAGACATGTGTTTGAACTAAGAAAAAATCTTAATTCTCTAGGAGTGTTAGACACAAATGGATATAAAATTTTTATTAAAGGTGGAGTAATGAAAATCTACAAAGGAATCTTATTAATAATGAAAGAAAAGAAGGTTGGAAATATTTTTCAGTTAGAAGGAAGAACAGAGTCAGATCATGCTTCTAGTGTATCTAAAAATGATAGTGATTATATTCGATTATGACATCAACGGTTGGGCCATATGAGTGAAAGAGGATTAAAAATTTTATCAGATCGTATGTTACTTCCTAGTTTAAAATATTCTGAGTTAGATTTTTGTAAACATTGTATTTATGGGAAACAAAGCAAGTAGAAATTTAAAAATGGAAAACATACTAGTAAAGGAATCCTTGATTATATCCATTCTGATGTTTGGGGTCCATCTCCTACAACCTCATAAGGAGGATCATCATATTTTGTATCTTTTATAGATGATTTCTCTAGGAAAGTATGGGTCTACATGTTAAAAATAAAGTCTGAAGTATCCACAGTTTTCAAGTAATTTAGATCATTACTAGAAAATATCACTGGAAGAAACATTAAATGTTTAAGAACTGACAATGGTGGTGAGTTTACTTCAAAGGCATTTGATAATTATTTCAAGGAATTTGGGATCGAAAGACATAGAACTACTGCTTATACTCGTCAGAAAAATGGAGTTGCTGAACACATGAATATGACTCTCTTAGAAAGAGCAAGAAGTATGCTAAGTAACACAAATTTGCAGAAGGAATTATGGACAGAAGAAGTATCTATGGCTTTCTATTTGATAAATCGATCACCATCAATTGCAATAGGATGAAAAATTCCTCAAGAGGTATGGAAAGGTCATCCTTGTGATTATTCTAAACTGAAATTTTTTGGTTGTGATGCATATGCTCTAATTCTGAAACATTAGTGTTCTAAATTAGATCCTAAATCAAAAAGATATATCTTTGTTGGATATGGTGATGGGATTAAGGGATACAAGTTGTGGGATCCTACAACTCAAAAGATCATCATTAACAGAGATGTTAAATTCAATGAATCTTCACTTGATAATCCAGATGTAGATAATAAATTGAAACAGGAAAATGTACCTAAGTTTCAACATATTTAATTTGAAACCAGTTCAAATTCTAAAGATAGTAAAGATGAACAAGTTTCATATGAATATCATGAAGAAGTTCCTATAGATAATAATCAGCAAATTTTGGAAGAACCAGAAACATTTTTAAGAAGGTCCACAAGAGTCAGACATCCTCCTAAAAGGTATGATGATTATGTTACTTCAGTTGCTTTAACCACTAATGATGATGAACCTTTATGCTATCAAGAAGTTGTAGAAGGTTCTAATAGTGATAAGTGGAAAGAAGATATGAAGGATGAGATGAAGGCATTAGAAAAGAATGCCACATGGGACCTGGTAGAACTTCCTAAAGACAAAAAAACTGTAGGATGTAAATGGGTTTACAAATTGAAAAGGGGTTTTGATGATAAAGAAAAAAGGTACAAAGCAAGGCTAGTCATGAAAGGTTTTCTCAGAAAGAAGGAATTGACTTTCATGAGATATTTTCACCAGTTGTTAAAATTGTTTCAATTCGGATTGTGTTAGCATTAGTTGCTTTACTTGATTTAGAATTACAACAACTAGATGTTATACTGCTTTCTGACATGGAGATTTAGATGAAGAGATTTATATGGAACAACCTGAAGGGTTTGTTCCAAATCGAAACAAGAAATTTGTCTGCAGGCTCAAGAAGTCATTGTATGGTCTGAAGCAATTGCTGAGACACTGGTACAAGAAATTTGATTCTTTCATGATGAGAAAAAATTATATAAGAAGTGAATATGATAATTGTGTTTACTTTAAGAAATTAAGTAATGGAATATTCATTATCTTAGTATTATATGTTGACGATATGCTTTTAGCAAGAAAAAGTATAACTGAGATCAACAAGTTAAAGGCTCAGATGGCTACGACGTTTGATATGAAAGATCTAGGAGCGACAAGACAAATTTTGGGCATGGAGATTTTCAGAGACAGAAGAAATGGTAAGTTGTGGTTATCACAACAAAAGTATATTGAGAAAATAATCTTAAGGTTTGGTATGAACAATGTGAAGCCAGTTTCAGTCCCTTTAGCTTCCCATTTTAAGCTTTCTTCAAGTTTATGTCCTAATACAAATGAAGAAAATGAATATATGTCTCGAATACCATATGCTAATGTAGTAGGAACTTTGATGTATGCGATGGTTTGCACTCGACCAGATATTTCACATGCAGTTGGGGTTGTCAGTAGGTATATGTCAAATCCAGGGAAAGAACACTAGGTAGTAGTGAAATAGGTGCTTCGGTATCTGAGAGGCACAAGTGATTATTGTATCACTTATAACAAAAGTAGCGAATTTATTTGTGGATATGTTGATTCCGATTTTGCAGGCGATTTGGATAAGAGAAGGTCAACTTCAAGATATGTCTTTACTCTTGCAAGTGGAGCTATTAGCTGGATGTCAAAGCAAAAAAACATTGTTTCTTTATCCACTACAGAAGCAGAATACATAGCTGCTTCACATGCTTGCAAAGAACTGGTTTGGTTGAAAGGTTTGTTTGCTGAGTTTGGTAGGTTGCAAGACAACATAAAGTTATTTTGTGATAGTCAAAGTGAAATTAATTTGGCAAAACATCCAGCCTATCATAGTAAATAAAAGCATATACCTATAAAGTACCATTTTGTAAGACAGGTTATCACTGAACGGGGAGTCTCTCTTAAAAAAATGCATACAAAGGAAAACTGTACAGACATGTTCACAAAACCAGTTTTATTAGAGAAGCTATGATGGTGTCTGGCTTCTCTTGGCTTGCGGAAAAAATGAAAATAATGAACAGGAACGAGGAATCAAGCTAATTGTTGTCAAGGTGGAGATAGTTGAGATTTTGTATTTTATTTTTGGCTAAAAATCTCATAGATAATGCCAACAATAGTTGTTTGTTGCTAATTTTATGGCATCAAATCTTCAAGAGAATATAATTAATCCTATTTTGTTGTGATAGGATGCAATTGAATTTATTATTCATTTTCTTCACTGCATCTATAAATTGTAAGCATGTAGAGGCAGAACATATGAGATATGAGGGATGAGAGGAAGAGGAAGTGCATATGTGATAAATCTACTATTGTAATCTGCTGTTGAATAATAAGAAAGTCGATACCTCTGTTTGGTGGATGTAGCCCATATTGGTTGGGTGAACCATGTTAAATATTGTTACACAGAAATTTGTCACCATCCCTACATTTCCCCATCCCACGCATTGGAGGGCTCATTCTGTGACCTGTGAGCAGTAACATAACTTGAAAACATTTTCACAGAATTCCCCTAGACATGTGCTTTCATTGCTCAAGACACCCTTGTGAAAACCCTAAAAATAGCCTTTTCATCCTCGCGCGACTAGCCATACTCGTGCCAATGGGGAAACATCGAAGAGGCTGCCAATTGGCGCTCTGTCTCAGAGTCGCACTTGCGCCAGGCTTAATAAAGGGTGTTTTTTAAAAATAAATGGTGGAAGATTGACTTTAACCAACTCCTGAACTGATCTCTAAATTGAGTTGGGACATTTGGCTCTATATTTCCATGTAGAGGAAGTAGTTTTCCACCTCCCATGGAAGCTTCCTTGACGATAGGGAAAATCCCATGATTGTAGGGATCTTAACTCCCCTTCCTCCATCTATATAAGCTTGCCATTTCCCTTTGCAAGCTAATCTCCAAGAGCCTTCATAGCCTAAAGAATGCTGCAAGAGCTTTGATAGTCCTCATAGTGCCAAATCCATAGCAAGGAGATTGAAGATTGAAGAGAGAGGCTTGTCCCTATTCCCGACAAGCTTTACCAAGACGTATTCCACTGACGACCCACCGAAGGAGGATTTCAGCGTCAGAGCTAGGTTGTATCATCCTTTGTTTCATTAATAATAAGCGACTACGATTATAGTTCCACTCGTATTGTTCATGCTTGTTTATGAGTTGTGTCATCTCTGACTGACACATAATTTCAATTATATGGTTTTATGCTCGTATGTTTGTTGTGTTTCTTGTACGTATAGGTGTTCGATCGCATCAAGTGGTGGAATTGTGACCTGTCGGAGCAAGGGATCGAGAGCACTATCCTCTCCACAACAACAACAACGTTAGACCTGAGGTAGGCCTTCTATCACGCTTTGATTTTTGCAATTAGGAGCTTGCATTGTAGTGTGTTTGATTGTTGCTAGACCCGATCTGGGCTAGTAGGGATCACCTCTATCCACAGAGGGGATTTGCCTCCACAACAAATTGGCAACTCCACTGGGGAGTTATTTTGTTGTTTTCTTTATAAACTACAGACGGAGCCTGAAGTTAGCCAGATACCTTTTGAAATGCTCTTGCTTTGCATTAGCGAAGTAGATCAATGTTGCTTCTGTCAATCTCTGGTTTAGTTTATGAACTGAACACTTGGAGTATTGTCTTGTCTCTCAGTCATTTCTTGAATTTCCTTGCTTGATCAGCTCTTTTGGCTGGCTCTTTTCATGAGTTTGGATTTTGGTTTAAGCTCCACCATCACTGGTCTGTTTCTTGGATTTCTTATTTTTTATTTTTCCTTAGTAAACTTGGCTGGCACGCTTTTCAGTGTGACAGTCATGCCCACTGGCGCATGTTGTCAGTGTATTACTCGCGCCAATTCCATTCTGGTGCTAGTTTCAGCCTTACAGTCACGCCAATCCTGTAAGGTGCTAGGGTTTACTGGATTTTGAGCCTTCTGAGACTGATCTGGGTGTTTGGTCTTGATTTTTCGACTGCTCGAGTGTTCTGGGGCCTTGTTTGACTAACTGTGACCTTCTTCCTTCAGTTGTTTTCCCATTTCTATTGATTTTACATTTTAGCCCTAGGGCATCTAGGTGCTATTGTGCGTCGAGCCTCCCTTGGGAGTCTTTGGTTTCTGTCTATTCAGTCAGCTTTGTGATAGCTTCTCTGCACTCGTTTGGTGGTTTTCTATCATTTCATTACATTATTTGAGTGATTGGCTTCTTTTTCATTCGAATTCTGCTTTGTCTCGTTTTGGGCCTAGATTACATGGTCCAATTGAGTCTTTGGGTGTCTTTTGATTTGAGGGACTTTTTTATTGATTTGAGATCTGATTGTAGGCTTGAATTGAGTGAAATTTGACTGTTTTTCTCTTTTTTTTTTGCTTCTCAATTGCTTGTCTCATTAGTTTTCATCTTGTTTAGTGCTCTTTCTCTTAAACATTGAAAATACAAAAAATCTCTTTTGCGTTGAATTAGTTGGTGTGAATTAGATATTTTCGGTGTTATTAGTGATTAGTAACTTTGAACGAAAAGCTTTTAGTTTCCATTAGCTGAATTAGAGATATCATTGGTTGTTGTCTGATCATTTTGTCATTGTGTGAAAAGCTCTTAACTCTCCTGTAGTCAGCTTTCATCGAATGAAATGATATACTGTGGCATGTAGTGTGAATTTAGGAGATTTCGAGACATCACATTCGCTAGGGCCTGAAAAATGAAACATAATTGAAGATAAAAATTAAAAATTCATTCAATTTACACTAAGGCAGCATTAAAACATTAACGAAATATTTAGAGGTTTAGGCTAGAGACATGTTCCGGCGTCTTTAAACCTAGTAGCTGTCGTTCACCTCTTGGCTTTATACAGCACTAGTACGGACTTGTGCTCCCCATACCATCACGTATATAAAGGGAGACCCCACTAGTTTTCTAGCCTTTATCCATAGGATACTGAGTCTGCCGCCCTATACCTATGATACACTGGACACAGCATTCGAGGAGATTGCCTGCACATACGTCAAGTCCTTGGTTGATTTCTCTTTCATTTTGAAACCAAGGTGTATATTGTAGTTCACGATTATTTGGTACACCCTTTGCCTAGTATTCCTGAGCAGTCATTTTGATCTTATCTGACTCTTTAAATTTGAAAATATCACCAAGCGCTTGTCCTTTCATGCTTGCGTCAAAACTGAAAGAGATAGAGTCATATTTCATCTGTTTCTCAACTCTTAAAACATGAAATGGTGAACTTTCTAAGTTTCAATGTTGTAAAATAAATCACCCGCGATCACACTCCCTGTTAGATTTTGCTCGTTGGCCTTTTGATTGTGTGCCTTGGTTCTTTTTCAGCCCGTGTGTGTGTTTGATATTTTTCCTGTCATTATTACCACAGTGGCGAAACCCTCAGTTTCGTCTACTGGTAGTCCATATACGGACGATTTTTCAGAGGTTTCTCAATCCTCTGCTAAACTTTAACAGCCAATCATTTCCAAGTTTCTCGATGGGGGACCAGTTCTATCTGAGCTTCCCTTTCAAGGACCAGTTGAGTTCAATTGGCCCTTATCCGACCCTTGGTCTGGATTTGGAGTAGGGGAACATTTCCCTCCTCTTACATCGGGTTCACCTTTTTTAGCTGTTGTTATTCCTTCTAATCCTCGCCGTCTATTACAAGATCTAGCAATAGGTTCAAATATGAGTGAATCCATTCATTCTGCTAGCAAGGAAATCCCCACGTCTGATGAATATTACCAGTTATTCCCAAAATTAACTCAGAATTTATTCCCAGAAGACAACGCTGAATCATCTGTTATGTCTTCTCCCTGTCCCTCACTGCCAGCAGGGTATAGATCCTTAGGTCAGATTATTGTCGTCACTGCCTCTATGGGGGTATCAACTCCTTCTACGAGGCTAGTTTTTCCTTCATTGGGGATGTCTCCACAGACACCTGTCACATCATCCCCTTAGTTCACTTCTATACCCATCAAGCCCACTGTTTGTGTGGCTTCATCTACACCTGTTGTTACCACTCAGTCCATAAGGACCACATCACTTCCCGAAGACGTCTATATAGCTTTTGCTATGCCAGAGAACATCTCTCCTGAGGAGTATCGATTGTCCTTACAACAATCGAACCCCAAGTCAGACAATCCTCTCAAGATCCCAACCGTTCGTATTTTTCACATTATGCTCAGGATGGTACAACCGTGTACATTTTTCCATATCAGTACGATGAGCATGGGAACCCTTTACGTTTACCTGCTCCTGAGGCTCAATTTCATGCTCAGGGTTTACCGTATAACCAGGTTGGGCAGACTTCTAACCCGCAAGGACATCCTTTTCAAGGCCAACCTTCGGGCCAGCCTGGCTATCCTTACGACCCGCAGGGTTACTGTGCGAGCCAACAAGGGTCGTTATACGGTTCGTAAGGACAGTATTACAACCCTTCAGGTAAACTCGTGCAGCCTCTTCCTAGAGTCCAACCGGGGCAACCTCAAGGACTCACAGGTCAACCGGGGTACCAACCCGGGCCAGTATACGGTCTTGGGGGGCAAGTCCAACCTTCCCAACCCATGCAACCACAATATCCTGTTGCTCCAAATGTTGCACATCAGCCATAACCATATTATGGTTCTGCTGTAGGTCAAACCAGTTACCAGCCACCACCTGGCTCCATTCCTCCACTAGGCCAACCGGTTCATCAAGCACAACCCGGTGTTCCACCACCAGGCCAACCGACCCATCCGATACAACCTGGTGTTCCTCAACATCCAGGTCAACCTACGCAACCGAAACAACTTGTTTACCGGGGTCAACCTGTTCAACCAGGGTAGCCGGTTCAGCCAGGTCAGCCTGTCCAACCAGGCCAACCTACACACTCTTTCAACCCTGCCCAATAGCTGATTTACTTGATGCCACAACCGAATCAACCGGTGCACCCTAATTATCAGGCTCAACAGGGTCCCACCTATCAGCAGCCGCTCAACCTCAAGGCGGTTAGTACCCTCATGGTCAATCTCAGCCAACTTATAATCCACCCCAAGGTTCCCATTATTACACTCAACAATCCAGCTACACCTATACTCAGCAGCCAAATTCGCAGACTACTCAAACGGGGCCGACTCACAATCAGGGTCCATACTATGGCTATCAAGCCCCATACACTGGTTACCAGCAACCGAATCAGACTAGTTACCAGCAACCAACTCAGGCTGTTTACTAGCAACCGAATTAGACTGGTTATACACCCTATACCCCCTATGGTCAGAATCCTACCGGACAGAACCCATGGGCGTAAGGATATTCTCAACCAGTGTGGAGTACAGGTACTGGTCCTTATCGAGGATCGGGCATGCCGTTCAATCCACAATTGCCGTTCTTGGGTACCTTGGAACTACTGGACGTTTCTAAATTAACCAATGATCCGATTCTGCACAATCCCTATTGGCCTTCGGTTCCAACCAAGGTACCCGGCAACTGCCCAAAGTTTGAAGGTAAAGCTGGTGAAGAACCCCAAGCTCATGTAATGACTTACCATCATTGGTGTTCGTCCAATTCTTGGGTCGATGATTCAATTCGTCTACGTCTCTTCCAGCACACTCTTACCGGTGCTGCTGCTAAGTGGTATATTAAATTACCCCGTGGCATCTTTCAAGATTTCAATACTTTAGCAACGGCTTTTCTGACTCACTTTCAGTTACCAGTTCACTATGAATCCAGGACGCATCTCCTGACTTCATTGAAGCAGGATAAAGCCACCCACATATCCGATCATATTCATGAGTGGTGAAATCGCCGTAGGCTGATCAAGTTTGATATACCTAATCAACTACTAACTCATTGGTTCACCACGTCCTTCGTTAACAAAATCGCGCAAGATATTGCTATGGGTGCATGTGTGACTAAAGAACAAGCCATAGTGCATGCCCAGTATCTTGATCTGGTATACTCTCAGTCCGGCATGCTTTATGATATTCTGACTGATGCTCCACGACCGGGAACCTCTAAAGCTCCACCTACCCCAGCAGTGGATGGGGTTATTGGTTCAGTGTCTCAAAATTCTCGAAAATCTTCGAATGGGAAGCATAAGTCTAATTCTTCCAATAATTTTGCTCTTCCTGCCCCTCTAGATTCTAGAAAAACTGCAGATGTTAACGCCGTTCAGGCTAATCCTACGGAAAAAGCCTCCAAAGGAAAAAAGAAGGGCAAAGAAAAATAGAAACTCGACGCCCCAAAGTCAGAGTCTTCTAAACCTCAGACTGAGGACGGTTCCCAACGTAAGCCGAAGTACCCCTGCCTTATTTGTGAAGGAGATCACTATACTAAAGATTGTCCTCGACGATCTGAAATTAGTCAACTTCTCAAAGGCTCTAAAGGGACTCTGGTAGTTCTTAAAGAACCGTTCCCGTCTCAGCAGACCCAGATGGTTGAATAGCCGTCACCATCTGCACCATTTGGGTCCCAAGTCTTTATGATGAATGGTTCTACACCTGTCTCCATCGCTACGCATTCGAAGGATTATACTGGATCGCGTTAGGCAGCTGGAAAGGAAGTTGTGGATTGTCCACCTCCTCCACCTGTCTCCGATTCTTTGGAAATTGAGAAGCCTACTACTGAACCTATTGTGAGGCCACTTTCTAAAGGTGTTCTACGAGGCCTCAGCACTACAGTATTGTTGAGGACTCGGCATAGGCACCTTCTACTATGTCCGCATTGGAAGTCCTTCAAATTTTCCCTTCGCAATGGAAAAATTTGTTGTCTGCAATGGGTGGAATTGATCCCACTGATTATAATCTTCTCACCTTCGACTTAAAAAACTTTACCCCCCGACTTCCACATCAAATTGCTCTCATTATTCAAGTTGGGATGAACGGTCTTAACATTCATAGGGGCATCATAGATGAAGGTGCTTCTACCTATGTCATGTCGTCTGCCTGCTGGAAGGCCATTGGCTTAACTACAACTTGCTTCTCGGCTGCAGTTAGACTCACGCTATGTTATGCGTGACATCCACCCTCTTTCAACTTCTTAAGTTCCCTCATGAGGGAAAAATTGTTACTATGGATCAGTTTTCTTTCTTCACCTCTACCTCTGAGAACAACGTTCCTTACATGGATAATATCCCCAATCCCCCTGACAGTGTAGGACCCAGTCTCTTCAAGGACCCTGTCCTCATGGTTATTTTTCCCGCACCGCCACCGCACACCATTCAAGTTAATATGATATCTAGGTCTAACGACCCATGGATCATCCCTTCGCCTGAATAGGTGACTGATTTTGGAGAATCAATGCCTTTAACTCTAGTAGAGATCAATGACTGTGAAATCGTTGCTGCATCTGAACCTCCCCCTCCTCAACATGCTCCCTCGAGCATAGCTTTAGATATCTATTATCAATCACCCTGGCTCGGTGAGGCTGACTCGCCTGATCCTCTTAAACATAATTTTCCTTCTGATGAAGCCATTGTTGAAACAATGTCTCTTGAGGAGCTGCCTTGGAGTGATAAACATCATCGCTCCTCCTTTATGCCTAACATGGGGGCGATGTCAGATTTTCTAGAGAGTTTTTCATCTCAGGTTCCCACTCCACCTCTCCAGACGCCCATATTGACACATGAGGTCTTCTCAGAGGGAAACCTAAGAAACATTACTCAAACCACTTTGATCGGCATCTCCGTTAAACCGAGGATAGTTGAGAACATACATGTGGGAGTAACTTGTTCTCCTGATGAGATACAAGTTTATACTGATCTTTTCCGAGAATTCAGACGTGTTCGCCTAGTCCTATGAGGAAATTCCTGGGATTGATCCCAGCATAGTAGTGCCCGAGATTCCTACCTATCCTGGTGCAAAACCCGTGCGCCAACGCTTACACCCAGTGCATCCTCGCAAAGCCGCTGCCATTAAAGCAGAAGTTGAAAAAATTCTGAATGTGGGCTTCATTTACCCGATTCCCCTCACAGAATGGGTCTCAAATATTGTCCCTGTAGATAAAAAACAGGGTACTATAAGGGTCTGCGTTAATTACCATGATATTAATCACGCCTGTCCTAAGGAAAACTATCTTACTCCATTCATAGATAAAATCATTGATGAATGTGCTAGGAGTGAGATTTACTCCCTGATGGACGGATTTTTTGGGTATAATCAGATAAATATTTTACCTACCGATCAACACAAGACTCCATTCATCTGTCTGTGGGGTACCTCTGCTTATAAAAATCTCCCGTTCGGCTTGAAGAATGCTGGAGCTACTTTCCAGCGTGCTATGTCTTACGCATTCCATGACATACGCCACATCGTTTAGCCTTATCTAGATGATTTTCCAACTCACTCAGCTCGGTGGGAGGACCACCCAGAACACCTCCGCCAGATTTTCCTTCACTTTCGATGCTATAATATCCGGCTTAACCCTCATAAATGTGTATTTTGCATGGATTCTGGCCGTCTTTTGGTGTTCATAGTCTCCAAAGACAGAATTCGCCTTGACCCTCTAAAAGTCAAGGCTATTGTCAATCTCCCATCACCCTCCTCGTTATATCAATTACAGAGTCTGCAGGGAAAAGCTAATTTCCTTCGACGCTTCATCCCGAACTATGCAAAAGTTGCCAAATGTTTCACACGTCTTTTAAAGTATAACGTTCTCTTCTGTTCGGACGAGATTTATCAACAATCCTTTGAGAAGCTTAAGACGTTACTTGTTAATGCTTCATTGCTTCATCCTCCAAACTATCACCGTGATTTCACTTTATATTTAGCCGCCCCATTTAGCACCATAGCTATGGTCCTGGTGTAGGATGATGATGATGGCAATGAACATGTTATCTATTATCTATCATGGAACCTTATTGAAACAGAGACACGTTACGCTCATGTCAAGAAACTAGCATTAGACGTAGTGCAAGCTGTGCAGCGTTTTTGCCACTACATCCTACTGTGTACAATAACCGTGGTTTCAGATTTCAACCCCATGACATATATTCTATCTCGACAATTATTCGGGGGAAAATACTCCAAATGGATCATTATCCTTCAAGAGTTCGACTTAGAGTTTACCACTGCTAAGTCGACCAAATCACTAGTTTTTACGGATCTCATTTGCTCCCTCCCGACAGACTCCACCCCATCGCATTCCGAGGATCATATCCCAGACAAAACACTCTTCGTTATTAGCACTCATGACCTTTGGTACGGTGACATTATTTTCTATCTTCAAACATCAATGTTCTAGTCTGAGTTGACTAAAGATGCCCGACGTCGGATTCGGCATAAGTCTCAACCCTACCGCATTGTAGGAGATACATTATACCGAGTTGGAGTAGATTCAGTGCTCCACCGGTACTTGACCCTGGAAGAGGCTGAAAGAGTCTTGAATGATTGTCATAGTGGCACCTGTGGTGGTCACATGTCTAGATATGTCACTACCCAGAAGATTCTGCATGCAGGTTACTTCTGGCTGTTGATATTTAAAGACTGTATTGCTGCAGTCTGAAAATGTCATGTGTGCCAGGTTTTTCAGCACAAGATGCACGTGCCACCTCTCCCTCTACATCCTGTCATTACTGTCGGCCATTTTGCGAAATGGGGCATATATTTCATGACGTGTAACCCTCATTCGGCCGAGGGGCACACATATATAATCGTCGCTGTCGACTACTTTACTATGTGGGCCGAAGCGATGCCTACATTAGCCGCCAACGGTAAGACAGCTGCCCAGCTTATTTTCAACCACATTATCACACGTTTTGGGGTCCCTCAGGCCATTGTTACCGATCATGGCACCCATTTCTGAGATTATATAATAGCCGAGCTAACATCGAGATTGGGCTTACGACATGATAGCTCAACACCATATTACCCCCAGGAAAATGGCCAGGTTGAGGTTGTGAACAAGGTTTTGGTCACAATGCTTCAACGAGCAGTTGGTATTCATAAGTCCAATTGGCACCTCCAATTGTTCTCAGCTCTATGGGCCTACCAGACGTCAGCGAAGAGTGCGACCAAATTCACACCATTCTAATTGGTGTATGGTCTGGAAGTAACTCTTCCGGTCGAATGTGAAATTCCTTCCTTAAATTTGGCTGTGGAACTTTTACCTGATACTTCTCCTGAAGAAGAGCGTCTCTTGTATTTGGAATGGCTGGATGAAAGCCACCGCTTGGCTGCTTTAGTCATTGAGGCACAAAAGAAGTGGGTCAAATCTCACTTTGAATCAGTCTCTCCACGTTCCTTTGTCGAAGGGGACCTTGTCCTCCTATATGACCAAGCGCACAACAAACTTGGAGCAGGAAAGTTCCAACCCATGCGGCATGGGCCCTACATAGTAAAACGAGTATTGAAAAATGGGGCTTATGAGCTCATTGATTACGAAGGAGTTCCGTTGACGCAGCCTAGGAATGGGCTGTACCTTAAAAAATACTATGCTTGAAGTTTTCTTTTGGTGTGGTGTGTGTACATAGGTGTGTATATTCATTTGTGTGCATGTGTGGTGTGGTGTGCGATGTAAGCATCTCTCTGCTGATCGGGTCTTCCTGATTGTGCAGATGTCTATTACTCCATTTATGGGTTTCGCATATGGTGCCTCCCGCAGTACCAGGAATCTGTCCTCGGCAGCCTGGGTAATCTATGATCCTGCTAGTAAATTCGTTAACCTGCAAGGTGTGTGTCTGGGTCCTGCTACAAATAATATCGCGAAATATAGTGCCGTATTAGAATTATTAACCGAGACTATGGACCTCAGCATTCATGAATTACTTGTGTATCTAGACTCGCAAACTGTAGTATTACAGCTTAATGGTCATTATTCGGTTAGAAACCCATCCATTTTACGTCTGTATCTGCGTATTCATCTATTGGAAAGGAATTTTGATTATATCACATATCAACATATACCTAGGCACATGAATACATTAACAGATGCAGTAGCTAATTTGGTTTTAGATAGACATTTGTGCAATTTATAAACAAAAAAATCATCACATGTAAAGAGATCCATCCAGAAATAGGTATATATATATGTGTGTGTGTGTGTGTGTTGAAGTGTTTACATAGTGTGCATCACACAAAATAAAAAAATATACATGTGCGTCTTAATACAGCCGGAGACGACATGTCTCTCAAAAAATATGCAGGAAAAGCCCTAATGTCTAATCTGCATGGTGCTCGTGGTAACAAGCCACCGCACGCACTAAGCATCTCAGTAGTCGGTGGAGGCGACTGGGCACCCCCACAGTGTGTCACTGGTATGCTAGCAGAACATCTGCTAGCCATGCATAGTCTGGGATCCTCTGGGCGATGCCCTCTAGATTGTGAATCAGTTCGCCTCCCTCGCCACCCTCAGCTTGAGGGTCATGTTCGGCATGGGTTCTCCCCGCAATGGGCGACATGCCTGCGGCTTTCTCTGGGCTGACGTCTACATACACATAAAAATGTTATAGAACAAACATGTATTACCAAAAAAATTCATAAATACATAAAATCAAAAAGAGAATATCATACCCAACTCCTCATCCCAATCCTCCCCCTATGGGAGCGGAAGGTCGGGATCTTCGGTGAAATCGGTCCCAACATAGGGCCAATCCTCGACCAAAATCAGCTGTCGCTGCAACCACCCAAAAAATTCAGGCCTCCAAGACATCTGTTGGCCTCCTCCTGACCTGGGCATAAGTGATGCCCAGCGAGACATCCTCGGCTCTCGTGGTACCGGCTCAGCAACTATGGCCCCTTGGCCTTGAAAAATAGGTAGTTTTTCTAGGATGAACGACATCAAAATGGAACTGTAGCCAAAATTATTTAGTTTGAATTGCTTGCATCTTGTCAGTTGCCTCTTGATATTGGTTTTCACTGCTGTAGCCCAATCGAACAATGTAGGACTCATACACTCAGAGGCTAGTATGAGTTGGGCCTTGGTTGCCTCATGCGGTGCCTGCGATCCTGCAGCCTGCGCAATGATGTGTAGCACTACTCTGAGTGCTAGATCTTGGACAGTGTGGATGTCCACTTTCCCACTTCTTGATCTGGTTCGTGCCCCTGGGCACACCCTCTCCATTACTTGTCCCATATTTTCCCCGAAAGGTCTGTTGTCCGTCATAATGGGTATTGGGCCTCTCCGCGACAACCTGGTGATGAAATATATGACTGAAACCTCAAGTTCCAACACTTGGTCCCAAAGTTTAAATACTTCTTCATTTTCGTCCCATATACTCACCAAGTATTGTAGCAGCTTAGGTTGAGCTCGCAAACATGGAGTAAGAAAGAATTTTTTGAGTCCACAGTTCTTCAGTGCAGTCATACAGGCTTCATTTTCCATAGCCATTTCATCTTCCTCCCCATGTTCCCTCTCCTTCCATTCAATAACCATTGTGCTCGGTTACTTGCATCAAACATGATAAAAAACCCTTATTATATCTCTGTTATGCTTGAGAATCCATATGGATGGCTCACTATTTATAAATTTAAAGCGGAAAATTATGTCGCGCCATTGGCGCAACCCCTTTGTGAGAAAAATTCCATTGGCACGGGTCCGTGCCTGATACCTGTGCCAATGGCGGAGCCCTAAAATTTTAAAGAGTCTCCTTTAGAGATCAACTGTGCAATGGAAACTCATAAAAAATGGATTAAAATGGAGCTTAGGGGAATGCCTTTTACCTGGAACAAACGAGGAGCTGAATGACGTCTCAGATCAGTCGCAATCACCGCCTCAATTTTGCACACAAATGGACCATTGTTGCTCTCCAAGTGAGGTAAAAAGTAAAAGTAAATTTGTTTTACGCTTTGAAGCCTATTTATAACTTTTTAAGTCAAAAATTAGGTTTTAAGTATCATTTTTTCCAATATTTTAATATATCTTGTCAAAAATGGATTTTACACTTGCCTTTCTATGCAGCGACAGGTTTTTACGCGACTTGGAGAGTGATACGAGTTGTATTTTATACTTTTTTGGACTCGGTAAAAACACGAAAAAGTCATTTTGGAGTCATCTTTCAGCTCTTTTCTGACTCTCTAAACATGAAAATATTGTTGAGTCTCTTGTCATTTTCGAACTCGTTAAAGTGGACACGAAACGACATCTACCCAATATATGTTTACCCCTTTTTCGGGCTGGGATAGATTACTTACGAAAAAGGAATACCCTAGCCTATCGCAACTAGGAGGCTTTCTCAGATATTTTTTTCTACCTTTTTGGGTCTGAGAAACTATTTACGAAAAGGGACCGTTGGATTTTACTTTTCCGTTGTCTTTTCAAACTCTCTAAACATGAAAATACGCCGAGTTCTTCCTTTGTCAGACTCTTTAAACCCTGATGACATTGGATTCAGTCATAATGACGATATTCGAGTTCCTCCTTCCTAGGGCTCGTTAAATGTAATAGGATGGAATTATATAGCAAGCATATAGTACCGTCTTCAAGCTTGTGTAAAAATAAAGAGGTACTCGCTAGAAATGGTGGGGAAAATGGAACTAGCATCATTGTTGTGTCGGCAGTATGTCGCTCTTGAACATGGCACTTGTCTGCATTCGTGTCAGGTTGGGGACATCTCATATCATTTTTTCCACTTGCCTCCATGGGTTTGGGTGATCCCTTTTGACCTCTCATCTTCTCTTTGTCCCGTCATCATGACCTCTGATCTGTCGATGTCAAATACTGCCAAATCCACTGTTGTGCTGCCGATATGTTCAAGAGAAGTTGACCTCTATAGATTTCAACCTTCCTCTGATTCTCATCTGATCCTGATTCACAAAGACATTATGTTCCTCTGTCTCGCATCGATGATGTGGGAAAAACTATGGCCCACCTTCAATCAAGGTCATCTCCTGTTGACTTCAACTCATTATCTTGGAAGCTAATCTAAAGACTCCATTCTGGTACCTTGGAGCCTGCATGCCTCAATGGTAGGTTCTTCGTGTTCGACATGAGGTTTTTGTCATTGGCCTCCACTCGAGTGATTCTATGGGTGTTCGACGCCAACTCATTGATTCACATGTCGTAGATTGTACCTGTAGTACCTTGAGGACCATTGTCATTAATGGTGGTACCTCTCATGTCTGTTAACAACATTCATCATTGGCTGGTAATCAGGCGATGTTCTTGCATGTTCGACTTTAGCTCACATATTCGCATGCTTGAACTTGTACTTTGTTCAGTTCGAGATGGAGCGCAAGACCCTGGATTCCTGTCTGTTATAATCCAAGCTGCGATTTTGTGGATTATTATGATTAGTTACATGACTCACTGATTGGATGGCTGCAACCATACCTGAGTCTATTTGTCGATCCTCACTGGATGGCTGCGTCCATGCCTTGGATCTGCATTATTGTATACTCTGCTATGGATGGCTGTGCCCATACCGCATATATATCATGTATCTGAGATATCAATTGTATTTCTCTACGCAGGTTTTCCAACGGCGGTGTTTTCAGTTGGACACGTTCTCGTAAAGCATTTCACCCCTCTCTCTCTTTCAGGCCTCATGCTTTAGGGGGCATCTGTTACACAACAATTTGTCACCATCCCTACAATTCCCCATCCCGCGCATTGGAGGGCTCATTCTGTGACCTGTGAGCAGTAACATAACTTGAAAAAATTTTCATGGCATTCCCCTAGACATGTGCTTTCATTGCCCTGAAGACAACTCCTTGTGAAAAACCCTAAAAATAACCTTTTCATCCTTGGCGTGACTAGCCAGTGTTATACCCGCGCCAATGGGGGAAATATTCTAAAGAGGGCACGCCAATTGGCGCTCTGTCTCAGAGTCGCACTCGCATCAGGCTTAATAAAGGGTGTTTTTAAAAAATAAATGGTGGAAGGTTGACTTTAACCAACTCTTGAATTGGTCTCTAAATTGAGTTGGGACGTTTGGCTCCGGATTTCCGTGTAGAGGAAGTAGTTTTCCACCTCCCATGAAAGTGTCCTTGAAGATAGGGCCAATCCCATGATTGTAGGGATCCCAACTCCCCTTCCTCCATCTATATAAGCTTGCCATTTCCCTTTGCAAGCTAATCTCCAAGAGCCTTCAGAGCCTAAAGAATGCTGCAAGAGCTTTGATAGTCCTCATAGTGCCAAATCCATAGCAAGGAGATTGACGATCGAAGAGAGAGGCTTGTCCCTATTCCCGACAAGCTTTACCGAGACGTATTCCGCTGATGACCCGCTGAAGGAGGATTTCAGCATCAGAGCCAGGTTGTATCATCCTTTTTTCCATTAATATAAGTGACTACGATTATAGTTCCACTCGTATTGTTCATGCTTGTTTATGAGTTGTGTCCTCTCTGATTGACACTTAATTGCAATTATATGGTTTTACGCTCGTATGTTCGTCGTGTTTCTTGTATGTGCAGGTGTTCGATTGCGTCAAGTGGTGGAATTGTGACCTGTCGAAGCAAGGGATCAAGAGCACTATCCTCTCCGCAACGACAACAGCGTTGGACCTGAGGTAGGCCTTCTATCGCGCTTTGATTTTTGCAATTAGGAGCTTGCGTTGTAGCGTGTTTGATTGTTACTAGACCCGATCTGGGCTAGTAGGGATCTCCTCTGTCCGCAGAGGGGATTTACCTCCACAACACCTGTGCATCAAGGCCTAGAAGCCTTGATGAGAGCCGAGAGTGGTTGAACTTCCATAGGATTTGAGTCTGTATTTTTAGTGTTAGCTTCTTCAAGTTCTAAAGACAGAGTCTTTAAAGGACCAGGTAGCCTTTGGATCTCATCTTTTCTCAAAGGTGACATATCCACTAAATTCCCCTATAGTCAATCTCTGGAACAAATCTAAATATAAGTTCTTCTTTGTAATATCCATTTATGAAAAATAATAAAGAGAAGTTTTCCATATTTTTTTGCATGAGTGATAAATCTTGAATGTCTACTATGATATTTTAAATATTATGTGATAGGAGAGGTTCGTCATAGGTTCACCGAGAGTCGAGGAACGTCAGCTCATTTAGGCATGAGGTCTTGGAAGAGCATTTTGTGAGAAGACTCAGAGGTTCATGTATGGGTTTTTGTATCACAGCAGAAGAATCAAAAATCTTAAAGTAGCACAACAAGCTTCATTTCTCCATCGGAGGGGTCTCTGGCATAGATCTAAATACAATTTCTTCTTTGCAATATCCATTTCTGAAAAATAATAAAGAGAATTTTTCCATATTTTTCCGCATGAGTGATAAATCTTGAATGCCTACTATGAGCTTTTAAATATTCTGTGAGAGGAGAGGTTTTTCGTGAGTCGAGGGACGTCAGCTCGTTAATGCAGGAGGTCGTGGAATAACATTTTGCGAGAAGACTCATAGGTTCATGATCACAGCATAAGAATTAAAAAGCTTAAAGTAGCACAGCAAGCTTCATTTCTCCATTGGAGGAAGCCCTTGCTTACAAATTGGTATCGGAGCCAGTAACGTTAGTTCAACCGGGTATCAAAGTTTTAAAGTCTGAGATTATCTTCCTGCTCTACATCTGCAAACATCTGTTCGAGCTGCTTGCATCACGAAGAATTTCTGAAAGTTTAAGTCAGAATTTTGGAAGCATGTGCATCAAGGCCTAAAAACCCTTGTGAGAACCTAAAGTGGCTGAACTTCCATAGGATTTTAGTCTGTCTGTTGAGTGTTAACTTCTTCAAGTTCTAAAGGTAGAGTCTGTAAAGGGCCAGGTAGCCTCTGAATCTCATCTTTTCTCAAAGGTGACATATCCAATAAATTCACCTACATTCAATCTCTGGCACAGATCTAAATATAATTTCTTCTTTGTAATATCCATTTCTGAAAAATAACAAAGAGAATTTTTCTGTATTTTTCCGCATGAGTGATAAATATTGAATGTATACTATGAGCTTTTAGATATTCTGTGAGAGGAGAGATTCTCCAGATGTTCCTCGAGAATCGAGGGACGTCAGCTCGTTAAGGCAGGAGGCCATGGAAGAGCGTTTTGCGAGAAGACTCAGAGGTTTGTGTATCACGGTAGAAGAATAAAAAAGCTTAAAGTAGCATAGCAAGCTTCATTTCTCCGTCGGAGGAAGCCCTTGCTTATAAATTGGTATCAGATCCAATAACATCTGGTTCAACCGCGTATTTTCTAAAAAATTCTAATATAGAAATGGACCCAGGAAGAAGATATGTATCTTTCAGAGAATTTCATCAAGAAGAACACACAAAAGAAAATTCTAATCTGGAAAATTTATTTCACTCAGCTTCTACTTTTGAAATAAATTATGTAGATCAAGAAATAGTTGAAATTCAGCCTACAACACATTGGGCTCTGCCTTCCATAAGTATGACTAGTGTATATTCTGATTTATCTTTTTTTCATTTAAATGCCATAACCAGAGTCACAGTAAAAGAATGTGTCAGCCAATTCCAAGAAAATGATGATTCTATTCAGACCATATCCCTTTTAAATCCCAAAAAGCTACAAGAAGAAGCCAAAAGACATGGCACATCTTATTTTCATCTTGGTTGTATAAGGGTGGGTATCAATGCTTTGACCCACAGAGGATTGAACACATGTTGTTTAGCAACCATCAGAGACATTTCCCACAATAAATACACAGATTCACATGTTGGTGGGATAGTTGCCCCATTATCCAATGGTCCTGTCTGGCTTTATTTTCATCCCAACATTTCAGTATATGTGTATGATGAACATATCAAAGGCATCCTTCAGCTAAAAATTAAAACATCTGGTTTTGATATGAAGAATAAAATAACTAATATTTATGTCCATACTAGAGGATGTTTTAGACACACCAACACCCTCTATCCTGATGTCCTTCATACACCAAGAAAATAATCCAAGTCCAAGTCTAGCAAATTGGTCATAATAGGTGCTCATAATAAAAAATTTGAGCATCAAAATATAAAATGGGAAGATCTTAGTATTCCTGAAAGTTGGGCGGTAGATCTTCCTAACACACCCAAAATCCATAGTATAACCACAACTTAGATACAAGAAAATCCCTCATCATTGTGTTATCTTTTCCAAGAAGGTTTACCGTTGATCACAAAAGGCTTTGTGATGTTGATTCTTTACATAAATACTTTGGCCATAAGTCTTCAAAGTTCTGTGTCGACCTTGCTGATAGTCGACCTACATCATCATCATCTGTAAATATTCCTCCATCATGTATTCATGCAGATTTCTTTGAGTTAGCTCAGTTACTTCATTTTCCTTCTTTAGAAGTCAAATGTCTAGCTTGTAAACACCTAGTATGTTTAGAGACTCTTGTTAAATTGGTCACCCACCAAAATCATAATGTCCAAACAGGAGAAGCTCCCCCATCCACAAGATTAAATACTTGTCCAAATCCGAAATGTGTAGATATACCATTTCCTCATGACACAATGATGGTTATCCATGAGCTACCCTCTCTAGAAAATGAAGATCCTCGTCTTACTGAAATCTTCATCAAAATGTGTCCACCTGGTATGCCTAGATATGGGTTGGGATATCTAGAGCAGCTTTACAGTCTGGTTCCAAATTCCAGATTGAAATCCTACTCCCCCAAATTGTAAAAGGCCTTCAAAACCATAAATGTATAAATTTTTTGATATAATGGAAGGGTGTCCTAAACAAAAAATTGACACGCAATGGATAAAAAATATGTTGAATTGGGATATGTATACTCATCCTGAGGCTAGAGAATTCAATTATAACACTACTACAGAACATAAAACTGGACTTTCCTTGGAATGGAAAGACTACATGGAAATAAAAAATTCTTGGATCTCATTCTATGCTTGGAAAAAGATAAGAGATCCACCTACTGTATATATGGCAGATGCAGAAAGCTCATCTGCACAAAGACATTCATGGACAACTTGTGATGGTAGCAAGCTTGAAACCACTTCTACTTTTCCTCCTTATAAAGGAATCTTGCTAGGAGAAGAAGGAAGCTCAGAAAAAGTTATTCCCCTTGTTCTTAAGGATGATTCTACTCTTGGCATTGATTTAAGAATACAAAAAGTTAGTGAGAAAATAAATTGGACAAGCACTGCTTTAAAAGGGTTAGAAATGAATGTTGCAAAAACCCAAGAACAAAAGGAATGTTTCAACTCTTTGGAAGTAGCTGTGAAAAGTGTGAATCAAAGTCTGAATGATGTCAATTTTCTGTATCTGTCCTAAAAGGATTTGTAATAGAGTTTGTTGAAGGAATAAAAAATAGAGTGAGATTGAATCACTAACCTCCCAGAATATCATACAAGAAAATTTAGAAAAAATTGACAAATTAACTATTGATCCTGTTAACACTCCAATAATTCTCAAGGGTTGTTTATATTTTGGTTAAAGAATATTAAAGGTAACCACAAACCTAATTTTAAGCCTTAGGATCTAGCCTTCCTAATGCTCAGAGAGGGCTCTCTCTATATGATTTATCTTTGTTGATTTTAGTTGATTTTAGGCTAGTTATGTAGGATTATTTGAGTTTTGATTTTGGGTTTGCTTTGGTGGTGGAATCATTGGTTCAAATGGATAGTTGCAAGTATGAATTCCATTGGGCTAAAGGAGTCACTGTATCAAGCAGTTAGATCAGAATCAAGGTTATAAAGGGAAATTTTCACAGGGAAAGATAGTTGAGTTACTTCATATCCTTAGGCTGATGATGAAAATGGTTTCAATCAGGATGAGAGAGCAATTAAGGGTTCTCAAATTTTGATAATGAGTGAAAAGATAGAGGTCAATCGAAAATATGGAGAAATTAATAATTCCCTAATCTGGATATCAGTAGAAAACATGTAAATGACATAACAGTTCAAAACATAGTGTTTTTAAACATATTCTAAAATAACATTCATGTCATACATTTAGAACTAGAAAAACATACAAGTATTGTGAAAACTTCAGATAAAAACAAAGAACATTTTAGAATACTTCAATGAAATGGCCCAACACATGAATCTTGTAATATGATCTCTTTATTGCTTTAATCCAGTCTGCTGACTTGAAATTGGTACAATCACCCTTAGGTTCCAGAATAGTACAACTATAGAAATGTTCAACAATTAATCCACACTCAATACTTCAAAATGTGAAGTATTTATACAAAAACTCTTACAAAATATCCTAAAACAAACTTAAGAATTATTCAAGGAAAAAGAAATATCTTAATGCAAGAAGATAGAGATAGCTATCTAACTAATGCAAGTTGTCCCTGTTTTTATTGAATTGATTGTTTTTTTGTTGATATTTTGTTGTTGATTTATCTCTGGTTGTTACTCAATGAAGGTTGTTTGTTAGGAAGTAGAGTGCCCTTTACGTTGGCTGTTTTAGCTCTGCTTTATCACCTCTGATTTGTAATTTCTGTTTAACTTTAACTCTGACTTTAAACTTATACTCTGATACTCTGATACTCTTTAACCTTTTGACTGTTGTTTTACTTTTCATCCTGGATATTTTTTTTACCTTTGATTGCTCTATTTTTTATTGTAAATTTTTTTCACAGTAAATCAATCATCTTTTCCCAAAATTCTATTTCTGGTAACTTAATTTTCACCATCCTCCTGAATATTTCATCTGCCTCTGTATATTTTGAAAATGTTGGGTTATTGACAAATAGGTGTTTTACCTCATGTTGCAAGTAAAAAATATTTTCAAAATTCTTGTAGAGGACTTTCCCTGTTGGAATTCCTTCTGAAGAAGGAAGGTTGGCCTGATCTTTGGCCACTTCTCTCATATTTTTATCATAATCATCTTGCTTCATTAATCTTTCATGAATGACTAATGGATTTGGAAGACCTTTTTGTCTGAGAGTGTAAAACTTCATCATGAACCTTGTGATGGAAACCTCCATATTCTGGCATTTTTCTTCTAGCTGTATCATTAAATTCATTTTTGAAATCACCTTCCCAACTTCTAGGATGGTTTCTATTCTATCACTGATTCCAATTTCTTCTAGTTCCTGCTTATTCTTGGAATTAAAGAATTTGATGATTTCATTTGTCTCTTCAGACTTCTTACCAAGTTCTTCTTTTATCTTCTGGATAGCTTCACCTGCTGCTTTGACTAAATATTTTTGTTCATAGATAACCTGTATGGATGGCCAAATATCATTAAAATATTCAATGATTTTGGCCCATGGCTACTGCTTGACTTGTGCCATTGGTTCTTTCAGTGTCAGTTCTTGCGCATAATCTGAGCAAGCTTCTTTTCATCTTCCTGAATTTTCAGCTATTCTTTAAATATATTAATTTCATTTGTCTAAATAGACATTTCCTACATTTCTTTTACTAACTTACTTGACTCATCCGTAGGTTGTGCTGTTGTTGTAGAAGAATTTGCTGCTGAAGTTATTGCTGAGGTGACTAGAAGTGATGTAGCCATTGGGACTATAGCAGCCAATGATTTTGCTAATGTAGAAGGTGTATTTGTTGTGACTACAGGAATTATAGTGACAGGTAATTATTATGTTGCCTTTTTCTCTTGGACCAACTTGTCCATTTCATTCTTAATTTCTTTTATTTGGGTAGTTAATTGAAGGATGAAATTCATCATTTCATATTTTTGGTTCTGACTTTCTAGAATTTATTTGGCCTGAGGATGTTCTGCAGGAGGCATTTTAAGCTTCTTTCTTAATGCAGCAATGTCTGCATTCTTATTTTTTATCAACTCTTCTGCAACTTTGACATTATTAGGATCATATCCTACTTCAATTACTAAATCTTCCAAAGATTTAATTCTATTGTCTTTTTCCTGTGAAGATGCCTTTTCCAATTTGAGTTGATCTCTGATGTTTGCAATAGTGTTTTGCAGCTTCTGTACCCTCCTGGCCTTGGTGGTCATTGTAGAATATATCATCTCCCCTGCCTTCTTATGAAACTCAATTTCGTCCAGAGGATGAATATCCTTGCCCATGAGTTCAATTTTCAAAATATATCTTTTTGTAATCAGCAGATGACTTGGTAGTTTTAACTTTGGGTTGAAGAAATGTCATCTGCATCTTTTTATTCTTATAGTCAAAGGTAGAAAGTAGCTTGTTCTAGATTCCAGGAGTCTGTTTCAGATATTGGAAATATAACTCAGTTTTAATTTCTTCATTTCTAGCTTTGATGTCTTTGTATCTTTCTTTAATATCCATCTCTTTCTCTGTTGGTTTGTTGGATGAGGAAAATTCAACACTATGTTTCTTCTGAATCATCTGAGTTTTTAATACTGAGGGCTGGTGTGTTTCTTCAGAAACTGCAGGAGGAGCATTATATTTTACCATTGCATATGTGTCAATTACCTCAATTGTTTCTACTCCCTCATTTACATAATTCAGTTTTTGTTTCTTCCTGCACATCAATTTAAATTTAGTTTCTGTGGTAGTCTCGAGTGTATGATCCTTCTTCTCTGATTCTTTTTGAGTTTCTATCTTCTTGGGTTGGAGTCTGCAATATTTGACTAGTATCATGTTGCTTCTCTGCCTCTGTCAAGGTGTTCTCCAACCATTCAGATTGGTTGGAGTATTTATCAATGTCTAGTTTCTTCTCATGCACATAAGGAGTTAATTTGAATTTAATCCTTAGTTTTCTTATTACTCCTAGAGGATCATAATACCACTAAAAACTGTGATTGAACTTGAACTTCTGCAAATGTTTTTCTGCCTATCGTCCTGCATATCTACTATTGTAAATAAAAGGGCCAACCTGATTCTTAATTTTAAATTGTGTTTTCTTATTGGTTGCCAACAAATTAACTGCATCATGATTTAGGATCTGCATGATATACTCAAGGGAAAATAACCTCATTGAGAGGTATTTTGGCAGTTTATATAGAAGAATATTTTATCCATATACCCTAATTTTTGTATGGTTTTGATACAGGTACCAATCTCCTATCCTATTATGCTCTGATAACTGCAGGACCTTCTTAATTTCCTCACTGATTCTTGGCTGCATGTTGATGTTCATCATATTGACTATAGGATGAATAAAATAATCAATGAACTCTGTGTAGGTGGACTGTGTGGAGTCTTTTCTGATAATTGGAGTCCAAAATATGACTGATTGTGGGCTACCTTCAACATCAATATTTTGAAGGTTGATTGTGTAGGTTTTAACCCTGAACATAAATTATCTACACACGAATCTTATAACAGAAAATAAACAATAGTGAGAGCACGAAACATAAAACAGATAAACTCGGAGATTTTCCCCTAGATCCCAAATTGGGATGACCAGCTTGATTTTTCATTATATTCCTTTTAGTGTTACAACACATATATATACATACTGAAGCATATATAAACCCCAATCCATTAACCCTGGATTAGAACATAACCGTAGTTTCCTTGACCGGATCTACAAAATACCAGGGGCCGAAAACCATCGTACCCGAAAACCATGTGCAAAATCATGCAGAAAACATGGGTGGGTCCGCCTATGAGTGGGTCTGCACACCAAACAAATTTTCGTCGGGGTGTTGCCCTGGACCCCAACAGTGGGGGCCTCCCCACTTTTGACCCCCTTGCTGCACCCGGCACAATGTACAGCGTGTGGGGCTAGTCGTGGAAAGAATATAACACACACCCAACATTCTCCCACTTGTTGTTTTCTTTCCACAGAGGGCCACAGGAGAGCTTAGTCATTGGGCCAATTCTTCAACACCCATTGTTTCTCTACACCAAGAGAACTTCTGAGTGCTCACATACTTTGTCAATGCATCTGCAACATTCTTCAAAGTGTCCACCTTTACCAGCAACACCCTTTTAGCCTCAACCATATCTCTAACAAAGTGATATTGAACATCAATGTGCTTTGTCTTTGAATGGTAAGCAGGGTTCTTAGCCAAGAAAATTGCACTTTGGCTATCACAGTATATCCTTATAGCTTGTTGTACCAACCCCATACTTGAACACAATCTCTGCAACCACACTTCTTCCTTGCTTGCATGATTGGCTGCTATGTATTCTGCCTCTGTAGTTGAAAGAGCCACTACAGACTGTCTTTTACTCATCCAACTGACTGCGCCTCCAAATAGGATAAACACATACCCACTTGTAGATCTTCTTTGGTCCAGATATCCAGCCCAGTCTGCATCAAAAAAACCACGAATTTCCAACATTCTTTCCAATCCTAGTCTTCCTTAGTAGCACAAGCCATAATCACTAGTGCCACGTAAATATCTGAAAACCCGCTTCACTGCTGTCCAATGCTCCTTCCCTGGGTTTGACATAAACTGCTCAATACTCCCACTGCATGTGCAATGTTTGCTCTAGTATAGACCATTGCATAGGCTACCCACTTCATACATCAGACTACCCACTGCACTTGCATATGGAACACGGGACATATCCTCCTCTTCTTCTTGTGTCTTGGGACACTGTTCAGCAGATAGCTTTACACCTATAGGAATAGGAACATTCATCGGTTTACTATCCTGCATATTGAACCTCTGAAATATTGTCTCGACGTACTTCCTCTGGTTTAACCAGAGCTTCCTCTTTTCCCTATCTCTCTTAATTTCCATGCCCAAAATATAGTTTGCAGCACCAAGATCCTTCATGCCGAATTTGGATAATAGTTGGGTCTTCAAATCTTGGATAATTTCTTTGTCATTTCCAATCAACAACATATCATCCACATACAAGACCAAATAAATAACATGGTCACCAATTAATTTAAAATAAAAACAGTGATCCTCCTTGCTTCTGGTGAAGCCAAGTCCCCGTATATAGGTATCAAATTTCTGATACCACATCCTTGGTGACTGTTTTAACCCATACAGAGACTTCTTCAACATGCATACTAGTTCTTTCTTACCCTTCACCATAAAGCCTTCAGGTTGCTTCATGTAGATCTCCTCTTCTAGATCCCCGTGAAGAAATGTTGTCTTCACATCCATCTGTTCTATCTCAAAATCAAATGCAATAGCAACAGATAAAAGTAATCTAATAGAAGTAACTTTGGCAACAGGAGAAAAAATATCACCAAAATCAATTCCCGGCACCTGGGAATAACCTTTCGCTACCAACCGAGCTTTGTATTTCTCCACCTTGCCTTCTACATTCATCTTATTCTTAAACACCCATTTGCTCCCAATGGGCTTCCTTCCAGCCGGCAACTCCACCAGATCCCATGCATCGTTTTTGTGCAAGGATGCCATTTCATCAACCATGGCCTCCTTCCAGATTTTTCCATCCTCTGAATCTACTGCCTCCCTAAAAGTTCTAGGTTCATCATCAGTTATAGTTAAGGCAAAACCTGAACAGAAAGCAAATGGACTATACCTTTCTGGTTGCCTTCTTTCCCGAACTGATCTTCTCAAAGCTGGAGTTTGTGGCTCTTCATCTTCTGAGTCTTCTTCTGTTGTAGAGTCCAATTCATCCTCCTTTAGCTCAAACTCTATCTTCTCAGGTTCCTTTGGTAGGAATTCATGTTTAACAACATCTTTCACTTCTCTAAACACCACATCTCGGCTGTACACAACCTTCCTTGTTTCTGGGTTCCAAAGATTGTAACCCTTTAAACCATCCTTATACCCAATAAAGATGCACCTTTCAGATTTATTATCCAACTTGGTCCTTTTCTCCTTTGGAACATGTACATATGCATCACATCCAAACACCCTTAGATGTGAAAGAGAGGGTTTCTTACCAATCCATACCTCATGTGGAGTCTTATCCTCCAACGCTGATGAAGGTGATCTGTTAACTAAGTAACATGCAGTCTCCACTGCCTCTGCCCAAAATTCTTGTCCTAACCCGGTACCACTAAGCATTCTTCTTGCCTTTTCCATTAGTGTTATGTTCATTCTTTCTGCAACTCAATTTTGCTGAGGTGTGTATGGAGTAGTCTTTTGCCGTGCTATACCACACTTCTTACATAACTCTTCAAATTCCTTCTTGCAGAACTCCCCACCATTATCTGTCCTCAACGCCTTTTTCTTCTTCTTTGTCTAGTTTTCCACCAGAGCCTTAAATTCTTTAAATCTGTCAAAGACTTCAAATTTCTTCCTCAAGAAATATATCCATGTATTCCTTGAGAATTCATCTATGAATGAAACATAGTACACAGACTTTCCCAGCGATGGAACTAACACAGGTCCAAACACATCACTGTGCACAAGTTCTAATATCTTGCTCGCCCTCTTAGCACCAGAAGGAAAACTCACCCGATTCTGCTTCCCATATACACAATGTTCACAAAAATCGAAATCCAGAGAGAAATTAGACATACCTTCTACCATACCATTTCTATGTAGTATCTAAAGGTCCTCTCCAATATGTCCAAGCCTTTGATGCCAAAGCATGGTCTTTTCTCCAGAGACAGCTAGGCTTTCCGCTCCACTTTTAGGAACCACATAACTATTACACCCATCAATAATAGTGCTACCTTGTATCTTGTATAGAGTTCCAATCCGAACTCCCCGCATTAATACCAGTGCTCCCCGAACCATCTTACAGGAATCTTTCTCGAAAACTGTTTTTACACCTGCATCATCCATCTTGCTTACATAAATCATATTTCTGGCCAATGCAGGAATATGCAGAACACCAGGAAGTGTTCTAATCCTTCCACCTTGCAGCTTTAGCTTGACCTTTCCACATCTGACGATTCTGACCTTCCTATCATCCCCTAGGAAGACATCACCATCATATTTTTCATACTCGCAGAACCACTCCCTATGGGGAGTGAAGTGAAAGGATGCACCTGAGTCAATCAACCATGACTCATGATCTACATGTGTATTTGAAGAAGAAGCCAAATACACATCCCCACCTTCATCCGAGGCGGTTTTTGCCTCTGTAGAAGGAGCATCGTCAGATCCCTTTCCTTTCTCAGGAGCTTTAGATCTGCAGTCCTTTTTGTAGTGCCCTTCCTTTCCGCATTTCCAACATACCTTTACAAACTTTCTAGGAGATTTATATCTCCCTCTAGATTTGGATCTCCCACTCGAAACATTATTCTTGTTTCTGTTTTGGGACCTTCCTCGTACAGATAAGGCATCTCCATTTTGGCCCTCCATATTTCTCCGTCTCATTTCCTCCGACAACAAGGCTGAGACAATGTCATCAAAATTCAAGGTAGTTGTATTGCTACCTATTGCAATAACCAGACTACCCCTTGAATCTGGTAGAGAACACAAAAAACTGATGCACTTATCTTCATCTTATGTTTTAATATCAACATATGATAGCTGATTTACCACAGTATTGAAGGCGTTCATATGCTCTGTCACCGAGTCTCCATCCTTCATCCTCAGGTTATACAGCTTTTTCCGCAGGAACAACTTATTCACCAGAGACTTAGATTGGTACAAAGTCCCAAGTTTTTCCCACAAATTCTTCGTCGTAGCTTCCCCAGATACATTCAACAATACTGAATCTGAGACACACTACCATATTGTGCTCTTAGCCTTCCGATCTAGTTTCTTCCAGTCTTCATCTGACATTGCCGTTGGTTTAGTACCTGGATCTACCATGATCCAATGATCTTTATCCACCAGCAGATCCTCCATCTTGAGCTTCCACAACTCAAAAATCTGACCATTAAATTTCTCGATCTCTATCTTTCTGCCACTCGCCATCTTCTTTCACCGCAAGAATCGATCTCACAGATCTCCCACTGAACAGGGTCTACCTCAGGCTCGAGCAAAAAACCCTCAGCAGCAAAGGCGTCCCCCTGAAACTGAAACAACTCTGATACCAAATGTAGGTTTTAACCCTGAACAGAAATTATCTACACACGAATCTTATAACAGAAAATAAACAATAGCGAGAGCGTAAAACATAAAACAGATAAACACAGAGATTTTCCCCTGGATCCCAAATTGGGACGACCAGCTTGATTTTTCATTATATTCCTTTTAGTGTTATAACACATATATATACATGCCGAATCATACATAAAACCCAATCCATTAACCCTGGATTAGAACATAACCGTAGTTCCCTTGACTGGATCTACAAAATACCAGGGGCCGAAAACCATCGTACCCAAAAACCATGTGCAAAATCATGCACAAAACATGGGTGGGTCCGCCTATGAGTGGGTTCACACACCAAACAAATTTTCGTCGAGGTGCTGCCTCAGACCCCAAAAGTGGGGGCCTCCCCCCTTGTGACCCCCCTGCTGCGCCCGACGCAACGTACAGCATGTGGGGCTAGTCGTGGAAAGAATATAACACATACCCAACAGATTGCAAATTTCTTAGACTAAAAATATAAAAACATGTGGAATACAACTGAAGAATACTTGAAAATACCTTCTTCAGGCATTTTGACCAATTGTTCATGAATTGAGTTGGCAAGGTACTGGGAAAAAATAAAAATGGTAACAGGAGGCTGACCAAGTGTGAAAGTGGACAGGAAACCCAAGACTACAGCATCAACATGTTCATCTATAAAATAACCCAGAATGGAAGACAACATGGAGATGATATGTCTGATTCTCTCATAAAATATTGTAGATGGGTAAGGAGGATTTGTCTTGCGAGTTTCAACTGATGAAGGCATGAAATTTTGGAATATCTCAAACCTCTTGGGGAAGTCTAGATTCAAGTATAACTATGTAAGGTTTTCAATGGACAAAGGGGTTTCATTTGGCCTAGGTTGGATCTGTAGCATTTGGTTAATTGACTCGGCTGTAATAGTGAAAACAATTTCTTTTCCAGGGGTTATTAGGGCTCTCTTATCAAGGAAATAACAGGATTGACAGAACCTAATCACTTCTGGGCATTGGAAATTATAGTGCTTCAATTCAGTTCTCTGAAGCTCTTGTGGTCTTTATAGTGCTTCAATTCAGTTCTGCAATGTCTTTGATAACAAATTGGTTGAATTATGGTTGAATTGGGCTTAAAATGAATTCGACAGCAATTCTTTTAGGTCGACAATGCTCCTTCTGCGTGAATGATAACTGAAATAGTAAAAAAGGGTGTAAAGTGCGACTATATGGATTTTTAATCAACAGTGATTAAAACATTGAATGCGCGGGTCAATTTAAATGAAAACAGTTTTCGCAACAGACAGTAGAAATTGCTCAGTGGTTTTCACACTGGCCAAAGGTGGTTGGCGGTATAATTTGGATCGATGCGATTGAATATAAACTTGCCACGTAGCCAGGAGCAGAGCTCCGAAAACCACGAATGTCGCAAGGTCTGGGTATAGTTAAAGAGTTGGCTATCGAGTGTGCGACAAGGCTTGTTGGCCTTTAGATCTTGTCTGTGTTGATCTGATGGATGGGACGATGTGATGGAGTATCGGGATTTGATGGCGTCGGGCCCGAGACTTTAAGCTATGCGTGTTATGAAATATATTCATTGGTAGGGGTTAAATACATTACCAATGGGGTTAGGGAAGGTGGGCCCTTTGTATAGGTAAGGATAATATAACAAGTGGGCCCAAAATAAACCAAAATGTGGGGAATTTAAACTATAGGTTAAATGAGTTGGGAAATCTATATATGCGGGATTTATTTTAATATAGGATAAAGGTATTTTAGGGAATTAATAAAATAAAGTTAGTTTAATAATATATTGTTAATAAGTGTGGGATTAAAAATACACAAAGGATAGTGTTAAAACTTAATATTGGGGTGGGATTTTCATAATGGGACCCAATATTAACATTTTAAACTTGAAAACTTAGGATAAGTGTATTTTAGGGGTATTTATGAATGAAATGGAAATTAATAAAGGATTTTTATTTTTCCAAAGGAAAATATGTTTTGTAACCTAGGAAAAGGGATTTTTGCAAGGGAAAAAGAGTGAAGTAAGGGGAAAGAATAAAAATGAATGGAAAGGGAAGTTAGTAAGTATGAATTGATTAATTTTCTGCTATCCATGCCTTGCGAAAACTGCTTCTACCTACCCATCAACTACCCTAACATTTTTATTTATTTACATGGGTGCATTTGAGCTTGCAAACCCTTATTCATTTTTCATTTAATCAAAAAAATAACTAATTCTATCCTTCTTTCTTCCAAAGGGCTCAGATTAAACTGTTGAGCTCCTTATTTATTCTCTACCTAACTACTGATCTACCAAGATTAAACTATTTGGCTAGATATTTATTCTCTATCTATCATCATGAAATTTAAAGCATGGAAGGTCAAGATTTAGCAGTTTGGCCTTCATGGATTATGACATTTTTAACAAGCTGCACACAATCATTATTTTTGAAAAGTGAAGTAAAAAGTAGTGGCATTTGAATTTGCATCACTTTCATGATCTATTTTATCTCCTTTTTGTTGGGGTTCATTTTCTATATTTTTTTTTTCTTTTTTATTCGAGTCCTTTGATTTTTTTTAGGTCTTTTACCCTCTTTAATTTTTTATTTTTAATATGGGAAAACAATTTTTCAAAAATTAAAGTATGTACATATTACAAGACTAATCGAATTCAATTCAAAATTATGAATCCTATTATTATAGGACCCTAACAGTGGCTCCACATGGGGATGGAATTTCCTAGTGAAATGTCAAGAACTTTAAGATCAATAGCCTTGAACTTTGATTGTGCTTGCCTTGGAACTGTTTTATTAGCTCTGCATTATTCATACTTATGATATTTTGTCTTTCAAATCTTAGAGCCTTCTCTCTGGGCTTCAACTTTGCAAGAAAAACATCCAATCCAATCTAAATTCTATAATTTTATGTACAATGAGTAAAGTAAACAAAATGAACTAATGTTATTCTGGGGAATAGTAATGCTTCAACATTCTACCATTGATAGGTCCAACTGGCAGATCTGATCCATCCAACTCCTTCAAAAATAATGCATTATTATCTCTTTAACAATAAATTACATAGGGACCTTTCCATAGGAAATCAAATTTACGATGTTTACTTTTTTCTTCTCTCCAGGAATCCCACTTAAGAACTTTGTCACCTATGTAAAAATCATCTTCTTTAGCCTTCTTGTCAAATATATTTTTAATATTATCTTGAACAAATTATGACTTGAGATAGACTTCCTCCCTGGTTTGATGCAAGTGTATGGTCTAATTTATCCTTCTCTGGATATCGTTGGTTTATACCTGCATTTCTTGGATTATCTTCATTACTGGTACTGCTAAAGAGGATGGAAAAACAACATCCATCCCATAAACAAGATGGTAAGGGGATGTACCAATTTTTTTTTTTTTGGTGAGTCTATCTGCCCATAAGGCATTAACTAACATTTTATTTCAGGTCTTTTTATTGTCTTCTAGTAGTTTCTTGATGATGTTAACAAGGATTTTATTGGAGGATTCAGCAAGACTATTACCTTGAGGGTAATAAGCAGTGGAATGGACAAGGGTAATTTGGTATTTATTACATAAGTAAATCATATTTTTAGACTTGAAAGCAGTTGCATTATCAGTTATGATCTTTTGGGGGAATCCAGATCTAGATAGTATATTTTTTTCTAAAAATGAGATTATGAGAAAATAAATGGCTTGCCTAGAAGGAATGGCTTCTATCCACTTGGTGAAATAGTCTGTGGCTATCAAAATCCATTTGTGTTGGGCTGAGGATGGGGGGGGGGGGGGGGGGGGGGATTTCACCAATGAAGTCTAGACCCCATTGTTGAAAAGGCATTTCTGTGGAGATGGGTTTAAGGGATAAAGGTAGTAGCTATTTCTTCCCTTCAAAGATCTAGAATTTTTGACAGGAGGTCACATACTTTTTCACATATGCAAACAATGTAGGCCATTAAAAACCAGCCCTCAAGATATTATCTGCAGTTGAATTCCAGTAAAGGTGTCATCCACCGTCACCTACATGAAACTCTTCCATAACTTTATCAGCTTCATCTTTAAGTAAACAATTCAATAAAATTCCACTATGATCTTTCCAAAATAGAGCATTATCTATGATACAAAATTTCATTGCGTTTAACTTCAAAAATCTAGCTTTAGTTCTTGATAATCCAGGAGGAGCTTGTAAATTTAGTAATACAAATATGATATCTGCATACCATGGTGAATCTGAAAAAGCTTCACTGATCTATGGAGTCGCCATCTCTTCATGATCATCTAATTGGGCAATAAAATTTATATCTAAGGCATGATAGTTTGATTCATCCATTAGTTTGGCTAAACCTTGGCCTTTAATGAGTTTGGTGGGCTTAATTTCCACGTCATATTCCAAAATGGTGGCAATCCACTTGCATCTTTTACCATCAAGCCCATTCTGAGTCAGAATTTCCTTTACTACTGAATTTGGAACATATGCTATGATGTGTGAATACAATATGTGCACTCTAAAGTCTTTGAGAGCCTTCACTAAAGCTAGTGCTTGCTTTTCCATTATGTTATACTTCAGTATGGCATCTCTAAGTGATTTGCTAAAAAAAGCAATGGGTTGCTCATAGCATTGATCATTTTCTTGCAGTAAAACTGCAGCAATAGTATGTTCTGAAGCAAAAGAAAAAATAATAAAATCTTTTTTGAAATCAAGACTTATTAGGACTGGTGTTTTTGTGAGGGCATGTTTGATTCAAATGATTGTTTGGCCTCTACTATCCATTTAAGTGTTGAGTCTTTCTTTAACATGTTATTTATTTCTCTAATTATTTCTACTAAGTTTGAAATGAATCTCTTGAGAAAGGTGATTTTACCTAAGAAAGCCTGCAATTCTTTAATATTTCTAGGATGGCTTATGTTAAAAATGGCCTCTATTCTAGCTGGGTCTATCCTAATTCCTTATTTTGATATTATAAGCCCTAATATTTTATCTTCTTCAAGTCCAAAGAGAGTCTTTTTGGGACTTAAAGAAATACCAAATTTCCTACATTTGATAAACACTTGTCTCAAATGATCTAGATGTTCATTGTCAATTTTTGAAAATACAGTTATATCATCTAGATAAATTACAAGAAAATCATGAATTTATTTAGCAAAGGCTATATCCATAGCTCTCTGGAAAGTGGCTCTTGCATTCATTCATCCAAAATGCATTTTCAAATACATGAAAGTACCCCATGGAGTAGTAAATGCAATCTTTGGTTGGTCTTCTTTTTGAACTAAAATCTGGTTGTATCCAGAGAATCCATCAAGCAATGAAATCCTAGATGAACCAACCACCCTATGTAAAATATGATCCATCTTGGGGAGAGGGTAGTTATCTTTTAGGGACACTTTATTTAGGTTCTGAAAATCAACACAGTCTGATTTCCCCTGTTTTCTTTCTAGTAGGAACTAGTTTGAAACCCAATCAGAATATCTGATAGGTGCAAATATTTGAGCTTCATACATTCTCATTACCTCTTTTTCAATTAAAGGCATAAAAACTAGATTGATTCTTCTAAGCTTCTGTTTGAAAGGCTTTTGATCTTATTTTATGGGAATTTTGTGTTGTATTATGCTAGTGTCATAAGAATTTAAGTCTTCACAACTCCATGCAAATACATCCTAAAATTCTTTAAACACAGCTATGTATTTAAATTTTTCTTCTTGAGGTAAGGCTTTTGAAATTTTGATGATTTTGGGCCTTTGGTCTGTTCCTATATTGCATTCTTCTATATCATATCTTAATGGTTCCATCTTTGGTTTCATTGCAACATCATTTGAATCAAAAATATTTTCTAATGGGGCTAATACCTTAGGTAAAAAGTTGTTTTTAAGGTTTAAAATGTCAGAATCATCATCTGCTAATTCTTCTATTTCTACCTTTTCTAGTTTATCTATTTCTACTTGAGTAAATTTAGTGGGTTTAGTAAAATCTAAATTATTTATATCTATATGATTGTCTATTTTATCATCTACTGTATAGTTTGTATCTATGTTACAATTCTGGAATTCTCCCTCAGCATTCATGAAGTGATAGATTTGAGTATCCTATGAAAAATTTTGCCAATATTTTAAGTTGTTTGGTATAGTGGGCTTGTGTCTTGCCTCTGATGTATATTGATGATTTGGTTGAAAAGGCAGATTGTAGGTACTAGAAAAAGTTGCTAAATTTTGTGCTTGTATGTATTGTTTCCTAGGAATTACAAAAATTTCACATTCAAGCAATTCTTTGATCAGATCTAAAATTGTTTCTCTATATTTCCTTAATCTAGGATCATATACAAAATATTCTCCTCTAATCTATTTTACAATTAATTATGAGTCCCCCATGATATAAATTCTTTTGCCTCCTAAATTTCTAACAATCTGCAGTCCTAAAACCAAAGCTTCATACTCTGCCATATTGTTTGTGCATCTAAAATTTAATCTAAAGGCATGACCTTCAGAATGATTTTTTTCCATATTGTGAATCTAAACTCCTGCTCCTGCTCCTAATTTTTTTACTGATCCATCAAAATCTAGGTGCCACATTGATTCATGAACTATGTTCTCATTGTCTGGTTCTTTCTTTTTCTGTTTTAATTTTGTGTTGTTCTCTATACCATAATCAGAATTACATAAAATGAAAGAGTCCATATCAGTAGGTGTAGAATAAATAGGATAGTTTCGAGGTCTTTCTATACTACTAACCATGTACTTCATTATAGTCTCTCTGTAAAGTTTCTTGGGTTGACCAAATACTAAAATAGTGGCATAAGACATGTCTAATTATAGATATCCCTGCATTTTTTCTCCCCATGAGCAAGATAACATCATTCCATACTTAGGAGGGATATAAACTACTAAAATATCCATGACTATACTTTTTCCAGGGTATTGGAATAGAGTGACACATAAATCTTTAATTAAACCTAGACATTTCAACTTATTGGAATAAAATGAGAAAAGGTATTTGTAAGGTCTAATGATGTCTAAATTCAAAGTTTCCATAATGGCTTTTGGCATTAGATTATGAGAAGCTTCTGAATCAAACATAACATTATGTAAAATTTGATCATGAACAGTCAAGCTTATGTAGAAAGGAGGAAATCCTCCTTCTTGGTGTTTCCCATTTACCTCAGGGCCAAATATTAGTTCTGGTTGGTCATCACTCAAATTAACAGAGTCTTCTCCTTCATTCATGTTTAATGTGTCAGTGATCTGTGATTTGTATAAATCATGCTTAACCAATTCTGTTAAAGGAATTAGTATCTTCAGTTTGGCAATTTCAGCTTGGATGTTGAATTGAGCTTGTGTTTTTCCTAACTGAATTATTTATTCTTTAATAACTTCAGTTTGTGTGTGTTTATCTTATTTTTCTACAGTTGGTTTTTCTTTTTTTGTTTGTGTTTCCACTTTTTTATTTTTTTTTATCTTCTTTTCAGGGGCAATTTGAGTTGCAGTGGAAGTTTTCGCAGGTTTGGAAGTTTCAACAACTATTTTCGCAGCAGCTGTTTTAGGATCAACTGATTTTGGACCAACAACAGATGTTTTTGGATCAGAAATTGTTATTTTAGCAAAATTTTTTGTCTTAGCAGTAGCATATTTTTAAGGATCAGCTACTGTTTGAACAACAGTATCTGTAATGTCAACAATTTTAGGACTGGGTGCAATTTTAGGACTAGAAATTTTCTGATTAAGATTTGAATTTTTCTGATTTGCACTAGAGTTTTGTTGGGTTTCCCTAGGGAGGATTTGAAGTACTTTGGTTGTAGGAGCTTCTATTGTTTTCTTTGTTTTTGTTTGTGCAGATTTTTTAGTAGGTGCTTCTACATTCTTTTTACTCCTAAGGTTATATTGCTTATGAACTTCATTTATTGAAAACTCATAACCTTGCTTGTAATCAAAAGACTCTCCAGATTCTAATTGTAACTATTGTAATTCATATAACTCATGTTCTTCTTGTGTAATAAAAATAGTGTTATCATCATTAATTCCCATTAGATTAATCTGAGTGTCTTCATCATCTTCATTTTGATGAGAACTTTCAGCATAGTTCTCTTGGAAAGGTGGTCTTATTGTTTGATCAGGAGTTGATTTACCAGTGTTGGTGTTTTTTCTAAAATTGGGATATCTTATTTGTGGGCCTTGTTGTTGATTATCCCAAGGTGGTTTCCTTTCCATAGTTTCTAGTCTATCCATCATTTTATCCATGGTTTTTTCTAAACTATCTATTTTTCTATCTAATGTAGATGTTTCCTATTTTATTGTTACTCTACGTTCATTTCTCATTCTTGCTCTCTTGGCTAACAAGTTGGCTTCTACACTAAATGCTATGTTTTGCATTTGTTCTAGTGTTTATGGGTTCCTTTCCCTCAGTTGATATGACATATCCATATCAAAACCATCAGGAAATTTAAGTAAAGCTAGATCTGGTGGGGGTTTAATATTTACTAGAATATCATTTTATATATTGTTGAATCTAATAGAATAGTCTTGAACTGTTTCATTAGGTCCTCTTTTTATGTGTTCATATTCAGAAAAAATTTGTAATGAATTATTTTTTTTCTCCCATATACTAATAAAAAATATATGGAAGGCTTCTAAGTCAGCAATATGATTTGCAGGTAAAACTTTGAGCCATTTTTTTACTTCTCTAGCTAAATTTTGGGCAAAAAATCTCATTTGGACATCAGATTCATCAATTTCATGCAGTTCAAAATAGTCAATCATTTTATTAACATGTTGTTGTGCAGTGTATTGACTTGTTGCATCAAATTGAGGGATTTTTCTTTGATAATCTTGGGGCCTGTTATGTAACTGCTATGGTAGGACCAAAGCAGCATATCTGGCAGCCATAGCTAAGATTCGGGCTGGACTAGGAGGTAAATATGTGGTGCTTGGTGATGAGGTTGAGGTACTTGCAGATGAGGTTGGTACACTAGAAGATGTACTTGGAAATGTAGTTGAAGTGTTTGAAAATGCAGCAACAATTCTAGAGGATGAACTTGCAGTATTTGGGGATGGAAATAAAACTATAGGTTGTAGAGGAAGCTTAGGAATGAATGATTCAGTGGAATGAGGTGTAGTGGAAATAATAGATGAGGTGGTACTAAATAAATTTGAATTTACACTCTAAATGACTTTTAGAAGGCCTAGGGGTATAAGCAGATAAAGCAGTCAATTCAAGAGAATGTTGGAAATAAGCTTCATCAATTTCCTTAATCAAAGTAAGAGCATCAAGTTTATGATAAACTTCTAGGGCTTTTTCATTTGAATTAAGTGAAACAATTTCCTTCTTAGTTTCAATAAATGAAATGAAATCAGGATCTGTTACATTATTAGATATGTCACTTTCTGGTTTAGTTTTAAGTAAAGATTGCTTAAAAGCTAAATCAAATTCAATGTATTGTAAACTTGATAATTGATTGGGAAGAGAATTTTCTTTGATAAATGGATTTTTATTACCTAAACTTTCTATTTTTTTGTTTTTCTTTAAAATTCTCTCAGGATTATCTACTATGATAGCAGATTTTGGATCTAGATTAGACCTGGTATAGTAAATTCTTCTGGAAGCCAGAATTTCAAGTTTTAATGAAAATTTTAGTAACAACCCTTTAAAACAATCTTAAGGTGAAAGCATAAATAAAATATTTCCTTTAATATTTATTTTAAACACTGAAGACTGGTTAGTTCCCCAATATGTTCGCCAGGAGGTTAACACTCCAATAATTCTCAAGGGTTGTTTATATTTTGGTTAAAGAATATTAAAGGTAACCACAAACCTACTTTTAATCCTTAGTATCTAGCCTTCCTAATGCTCAAAAAGGGCTCTCTCTATATGATTTATCTTTGTTGACTTTAGTTGATTTTAGGCTAGTTATGTAGGATTATTTGAGATTTGGTTTTAGGTTTGGTTTGGTGGTGAAATCACTGGTTCAGATGGATAGTTTCAGGTCTGAATTCCATTGGGCTAAAGGATTCAATGTATCAAGTATTCAAATAAGAATCAAGGTTCTAAAGGGAAATTTTCACACCGCAAGATAGCTGAGTTACTTTAGATCCTTAGGCTGATGATGAAAATGGTTTCAATCGGGATGAGAGAGCAATTAAGGGTTCTCAAATCTAGATAATGAGTGAAAAGATAGAGGTAAATCAAAACTAGGGAGAAATTAAGAATTCCCTATTCTGGATATCATTAGAAAACATGTAAATGACATAACAATTCAAAACGGAGTGTTTTTAAACATATTCTGAAATAACATTCCTGTCATACATTTAGATTTAGAAAAACATACAAGTATTGTGAAAAATTCATATAAAAACAAAGAACATTTGAGAATAATTCACTGAAGTGGCCCAACACATGAATCTTGTAATATGATCTCTTTATTGCTTTAATCTAGTCTGCTGACTTGAAATTGGTACAATCACCCTTAGGTTCCAGAATAGTACAACTATATAAATGTTCAGAAATTAATCCACACTCAATACTTCAAAAAGTGAAGTATTTATACAAAAACTCTTACAAAATATCCTAAAACAAACTTAGGAATTATTCAAGGAAAAAGAAATATCTTCATGCAAGAAGATAGAGACAGATATCTAACTAATGCAAGTTGTCCCTGTTTTTATTGAATTGATTGTTTTGCTATTGATATTTTGTTGATGATTTGTCTCTGGTTGTTGCTCAATGAATTCTATTTGTTAGGAAGTGGAGTGTCCTTTACGTTGGCTCTTTTAGCTCTGCTTTATCACCTCTGATTTGTAATTTTTGTTTAACTTTAACTCTGACTTTAAACTGATACTCTTTGACTATGATACTCTTTAACCTTTTGACTGTTGTTTTACTTTTCATCCTTTGACTTTTGTTTTACTTTTCATCCTGGATACTCTGTTTACCTTTGACTGCTCTGTTTTTTACTGTAAACTGTTTTCACATTAAATCAGTCATATTTTCCCAAAATTCGGTTTCTGGTAACTTAATTTTCACCATCCTCCTGAATATTTCATCTACCTCTGTATATTTTAAAAATGTTGGCTTGTTGACAAATAGGTGTTTTACCTCATGTTGCAGGTAAAAAATATTTTCGAAATTCTTGTAGAGGACTCTCCCTATTGGAATTTCTTGTGAAGAAGGCAAGTTGGCCTGATCCTTGGCCACTTATCTCATATTTTTATCATAATCATCCTGCTTCATTAATCTTTCATGAATGATCAATGGATTTGGAAGGCCTTTTTTTCTGCACGCGTCAAACTTCATCATGAACCTTGTGATGGCAACCTCCATATTCTGGCATTTTTCTTCTAGTTGTATCATTAAATTCCTTTTTGAAATCATCTTCCTAACTTCTAGGATGGTTTTTGTTCTATCATTGATTCCAATTTCTTCTAGTTCCTGCTTATTCTTGGAATTAAGGAATTTGATGATTTCATTTGCCTCTTCGAGCTTCTTACCAAGTTCTTCTTTTATCTTCTGGATAGCTTCACCTCCTACTTTGACTAAATATTTTTTTCATGGATAACTTGTATAGATGGAAAAATATCATTGAAAGATTCAATGATGTTGGCCCATAGTTGCTGCTTGGCCTGCACCTTTGGTTCTTTCAGTGTCAGTTATTTCTCTAACTTCTGCAATTTTTCATTCAACCTGTTTTTTTTCTGTACTTCATTCTTGTGCATAATCTGAGCAAGCTTCTTTTCATCTTCCAAAATTTTCAGTTGTTCTTTAAGTTTGTTAATTTCATTTCTTTGAATAGACATTTCCTGCATTGCTTTTACTAACTTACTTGCCTCATCAGTAGGCTGTGCTGCTGTTGTAGAAGACTCTTCTGTTGAAGTTGTTGCTGAGGTGACTGGAAGTGCTATAGCCATTGGGACTGTAGGGGCCAATGATTCTGCTAATGTAGAAGGCACATCTGTTGTGACTACAGGAATTACAGTGATATGAACTTCTTCTGATGCCTTTTTCTCTTGGACCAACTTGTCCATTTCATTCTCCATTTCTTTTATTTGGGCAGTTAATTGAAGGATGAAATTCATCCTTTCATATTTTTGGTTCTGGCTTTCTAGAATTTCTTTGCCCTAAGGATGTTCTATAGGAGGCATTTTAAGTTGCTTTCTTAATGCAGCAAACTCTACATTCTTCTTTTTGATCAACTCTTCTGCAACTTTTACATTATTAGGATCATATCCTACTTCAATTACTAAATCTTCCAAAGATTTAATTCTATTGTCTTTTTCTTGTGAAGATGCCTTTTCCAATTTGAGTTGATCTCTGATGTTTGGAATTGCAGCTTCTGTACACTCATGGCCTTGGTGGTCATTGTAGAATATATCATCTCCCCTGTCTACTTATGGAACTCAATTTGGTCCACAGGATGAATGTCCTTGGCCATGACTTCAAAATCTGTCTTTTTGTAATCGGCAAATGACTTGGGAGTTTGAACTATGGGTTGAAGAAATGTCATCTGCATCTTTTTATTCTTATAGTCAAAGGTAGAAAGTAACATGTTCTGGAAGCAGGAGTCTGTTTCAGATATTGGGAATATATCTTAGTTTTATTTCTTCATTTGTATATTTGATGTCTTCGTATCTTTCTTTAATATCCATTTCTTTCTCTGCTGGTTTGCTGGATGAGTAAACTTCAACACTGTGCTGCTTTTAAATCATCTGAGTTTTTGATACTAAGGGCTTGTGTGTTTCTTCAGAAACTGCAGGAGGAGCATTAATTTTTACCACTGCATCTGTGTCAATTACCTCAATTGTTTCTACTCCCTCATTTACATGATTTAGTTTTTGTTTCTTCCTGTACATCAATTTAAATTTAGTTTCTCTGGTAGTCTCTGTAGTGTATGATCATTCTTCTATGATTATTTTTTAGTTTCTATCTTCTTGGGCTGGAGTCTGCAATATTTGACTAGTATCACCTTGCTTCTCTGCCTCTGTCAAGGTGTTCTCCAACCATTCAGATTGGTTGGAGTATTTCTCAATGTCTAGTTTATTCTCATGCACATAAGGAGTTAATTTGCTTTTAATCCTTTTCTTATTTCTCCTAGAGGATCATAATACCACTGAAAACTGTGACTAAACTTGAACTCCTGAAAATGTTTGTCTACCTGTGGACGTGCATCTCTATTGTTGCAAATAAAAGAGCCCACCTGATTCTTAATTTTAAATTGTGTTTTCTTTTTGGCTGCCAAAAAATTAATTGCATCAGAATTTAGGATCTACCTTATATAATAAAGGGAAAATAACCTCATTGGGAGGTATTTGGGCAGTTGATATGGAAGAATATTTGATCCATATACCCTAATTTTTGTATGGTTTTGATATAGGTACCAATATTTTGTCCTGTTATGCTTTGATAATTGCAATACCTTCTTAATTTCCTCACTAATTCTTAGCCGCATCCTGATGTTCAACATATTGACTATAGGATGAATAAAAGAATCAATGAACTCTGTGTAGGTGGACTGTGTGGTGCATTTTTTTAATAATTGGAGTCCAAAATATGACATACTTTGGGTTACCTTCAACATCAATATTTGGAAGGTTGATTGCAAATTTCTCAGATTAAAAATATAAAAACATGTGGAATAGGACTGAAGAATACTTGGAAACACCTTCTTCATGCATTTTGACCAATTGTTCATAAATTGAGTCAGCAAGGTACTGGGAAAAATTGAAAATGGTAGCAGGAGGCTAACCAAGCGTGAAAGTGGATAGGAAACCCAAGACTGTAGCATCAACATGTTCATCTATAAAATAACCCAAAATGTAAGACAACATGGAGATGATATGTCTGGTTCTCTTAGAAAATATTGCAGATGGGTAAGGAGGATTTGTCTTGGGAGTTTCTACTGATAAATGCATGAAAGTTTGGAATATATGGAACCTCTTGGGAAGTCTAGATTTAGGTATAACTGTGTAAGGTTTTCAATGGAAAAAGGGGTTTCATTTGGCCTAGATTGGATCTGCAGCATTTGGTTAATTGACTTAGCTATAATAGTGAAAATAATTCCTTTTCCAGGGGTTATTAGGGCTCTCTGATCAGGGAAATAGAAGGATTGACAGAGTCTAATCACTTCTGGGTATTGGAAAGTCTGTGGGACAACATAGTTTGGAAAATTAGAGTCCCAAATGAAAACCTCATCTGCTTTTTCTATGGATTTGTCATGGATCCAACAATGGAGCTCAAGAATAATAAATTCAGTGACTGTGTCATTAATTTTGAAATATATATCTGCCAAGGGCGTGTGTTCCACATCTACAACTGGAGGTTTTAGGGGAGTTACATTTACAATACCTTTAGAAGCCATTTAATTAGTTTTTATCGATTGATTATTCTTTTAACTTTGAATAACTGATTTAGGCCTTTAGGAGCACCTCAAAAATATAATTTACAATTTGCAGACTGATTTAGGATGAAACAAGGGTCTATCTTCTGACCTTCAAAGGTTTAAACTGATAAAATTATACTCTTCTGTGATTAAAAACAGTATTAGGCCTTGGGAATCCTGGAAAAATAGGTCCAGGGTTTGCAGAAAAGGATTTGAAAGCAATAGGGCTTTCTTCAGGTCTGCAGATGGCTTCTAAATGATTTATTTAATCAAACTGTACTTTATATGACAAAAAGAAATCTCAGTATCTCAGAATTTATGTGAAAGGGAAACTAGGGTCTGCAGAAAAGGATAGGGAAGGAAATAAGTGCTTTTGGTCTGCTAAAAATCCTAAATTGATTCAATTACTTGAATTACTTCCTTAGCTTTAGAAACAGGCCTAATCACTGAAGAATACATGGACAAAAATGAATATTTGTTGTTTACATAATATTTCTGAGGCAACGGAGGTTCTCTGAAGCTCTTCTGGTCTTTATAGTGCTTCAATTCAGTTCTGTAATGTCTTTGGTAGAAAATTGGTTAAATTATGGTTGAATTGTGCTTAAAATGAGGTAGGAAGAAATTATTTTAGGTTGAAAATGCTCCTTCTGCGTGAATGATAACTAAAATGGTAAAAAATGGTGTAAAGTGCGGCTATATGGCTTTTTAATCAACAATGATTAAAACATTGAATGCGCGGGTCAATTTAAATGAAAGAAGTTTTCGCAATGGGCAGTATAATCTGCTCAGTGGTTTTCGCACTGGCCAAAGGTGGTTGGCGATATAATTTGGATCGATGTGATCGAATAGAAACTTGCCACGTAGCCAGGAGTGGAGCTCCAAAAACCACGAATATTGCAAGGTTTGGGTATAGTTAAAGAGTTGGCTATCGGACGTGCGACAAGGCTTGCTAGCTGTTAGATCTTGTCGGTGTTGATCTGACAGATGGGAAAATACGATGGAGTATCGGGATTTGATGGCGTGGGGCCTGAGACTTTAAGCTATGCGGGTTATGTAATATATTCATTGGTTGGGGTTAAATACATTACCAATGGGGTTAGGGAAGGTGGGACTTTTGTATAGGCGGGGATAATATAATAAGTGGGCCCAAAATAAATCAAAATGTGGGGAATTTAAACTATAGGTTAAATGGGTTAGGAAATGTATATATGCGGGATTTATTTTAATGTGGGATAAAGGTATTTAATGGAATTAATAAAATAAAGTTAGTTTAATAATATACTGTTAATAAGTGCGGGATTAAAAATACACAAAGGATAGTGTTAAAACTTAATATTGGGGTGGGATTTTCATAATGGGACCTAATATTAACATTTTAAACTTGAAAACCTAGGATAAGTGTATTTTAGGGGGTATTTATGAATGAAATGTAAATTCATAAAGGATTTTTACTTTTCCAAAGGAAAATATGTATTTGAACTTAGGAAAAGGGATTTTTTGCAAGGGAAAAAGAGTGAAGTAAGGGGAAAGAATAAAAATTAAGGGAAAGGGATATTTTTACAAGGGAGATGATTTTGAAGGGAAGTTAGTAAGTATGAACTGATCAATTTTCTGCTATCCATGCCTTGTGAAAACTGCTTCTATCTACCCATCAACTACCCTAACATTTTTTCTTCATTTACATGGTTGCATTTGAGCTTGCAAACCCTTATTAATTTTTCTTTTAATAAAAAAAAATACTAATTCTATCCTTATTTCTTCAAACGGGCTCAGATTAAACTATTGAGCTCCTTATTTATTCTCTACCTAACTACTAATCTACTAAAATTAAACTATTTGGATATATCTTTATTCTCTATCTATTAGCATGAAATTTAAAGCATGAAAGGTCAAGATTTAGGAGTTTGGCCTTCATGGATTGTGGCATTTTTAACAAGTTGCACACAATCATTATTTTTGCAAAGTGAACTAAAAAGTAGTGGCATTTGAATTTGCATCACTTCGTGATCTATTTAATCTCTTTTTTGTTGGGGTTCATTTTCTATATTTTTTTTAATCTATTTTCTTTCAGTCCTTTGATTTTTATTTTTTAGGACTTTTACCCTCTTTACATTTTTTATTTTTAATATGGGAAAACAATTTTTAAAAAAGCAGAGTATGTACATATTACAGGGCTAATCAAAGTCAATTCAAAATTATGAATCCTATTATTACAGGACCCTAACAACTCCCAAAGTAAAATAAATTCCAAAATCAATTTTTTTTACCCACCAAATACCCATCCAGCATCCAAAGGCACCAATAGAAAAAATTGTGTTCTTATTCCCAAAAGAATAGAAGACTATCAAAAAGCCTCAGCCTACTGGAGAAATTTCTCTACTTTTCCCATAAGAAACATATGAAGAAATCCTTCAAACAACATGACATCATATGTTTCCTATTTATGAACCCTTGTCTAGCTAGTTCACTAGATTCCCATCACCAGATCTTAGTGGCAAAGGCAAGATGCCTGAAATTCATACTTTCCAATTAGGAGCATATAAAGAATGGAATATTGACAGGTTAAGTGCAAGACAAATCAGACAAATGATAGACCAAATGTACACAGAGTACAAACTCATGTGTATGAGGCGAAAGTCAGAAGTTGAATCTTGCAAAACACTCATACAGTGTTTTATGGGAACATTGCAAAGATGGTAAGAGGTAGAATCATCTCCAACTCTTATACAAAAAATGGAAGAGCAGGTGGTTAAAGATGAAGCAGTTGATGTATTCCATAATGAAGACGCCACACCCAAAAACAATATGATTGGAGCACTAACATCTTTCATTTTTGAACAATAGTGCGGGCCAACAATAGAAATGGAAAATAAGCATGAAATGGTTCTTATGAACTTTAAGTGTAAGAAGATGTCTCAGTATGAATATTTCCACAGAGAATATGTGAAGTCAAAGAAATCCAAAATTATTTATGGAAACAAGTATACTTGGTAGCACTCCCTTCCAAGTTTGTGGAATATATCCATCACCAGGAGATATTCTCCTAATATTTTGAAACTTATACATGCGGAGAAATTTATTGTAATATAACAAAAACATTGACTGGTTTGTGTACATGATTTAAGGTAATCAAGTCATTACAGAAACTGTCAAGACTTCCTGAGAATAAGTCAATATGAAATAAATAGGGTTATCCATTGATGATCATATTGTACAAAAGAGAAAGACCAGAAAACATCAGAAGAAAACCAAAAAAATAGCTCAGAGAGAATTCCACAAGAAAAATAAGAAGTATTCTCAGAGGAGATACTATAGAATTGTGCCAAGATCACACTATTATGAGCCCAGGGATATACATTTAAAATCCCAGAAAAACAACACAATTACTTGTTGGCTTTGTGGACAAAAAGGGCATGCTGCAAATAAATGTCCACAGGAAAATGAATCAAGGGCTAACAGACGCAAGAAGTCTCAAGAGTTTTCCAAAAGAAAGGGAAAGAAAATGGTCACATTCCAATGTACAAGGTGTGGTTCAAGTTACCATAAGATAGAAAATTGTCCCAATATCACTTTCAAAGAAGAAGGAGATATGATGAAACAAAATTGTTGCAACTCATCCTCAACAACAACAAGTAGCCAAACATGCACAGACATTGAATACGCTGATGAACAAATCAATGCATACATCCGAGAATTTGATTTCACATATTCAGAAGACAGTCATTGTAGTATTTCTGAAGACATCTCTGACTCAGGATCAGAAATTGAAGAACCAAACTCAAGAAAGCTGCCTCAAAAGGAAAAATTGTGCATGGCGCATACAATTGATGACGAAGAAGAAAAAGTCTTGACTAGCATCAAAATGCTCAAAGAATGAGAAATGAAATAAAAATCCTTGAATTCTTTCTGCAGACTATGCACAAAAATCAAGTACCTCTAAATCTACTTCATCTAAAGCTTTATTTGTAGATGCTTCCTATGAGAAAAATACAAAATCATTCCAAAGATTTCAACAGTCTACAAAACCTAGGTCTATGACTTTAGGAGAAGTTAGTAAATAAATTCACAATCTAAAGAAAGAAGTTGCGGAGCTAAAGAAAAATGTCTCAAATTTAGAGAAAACTAAAACAACACAGGATTCAGAACCTCTCAAGAATCCTAATGTTGAGATCTATGAAAAGGAACACGCAGAATTTCTAAACTTTGGAAGTATGAAAATAATGACCATTCAATACCAACAACACCATGTGTTGTTATATATCAACATTGAAGGTCAAGTATTTTCCCTCAGAACATTGATAGATTGAGGAGCAGCTATTAATGTTTTGAACAAAAATGTAATTCCAACAAAATATTGGACATCATTACATAGAGAAGTTATAGGATTAGGGAACAAAATTTCAAATATGAGGTTCCTAAGGCCACAGTATGTTTTGAAAAACATTGTATTAGCCTAAAATTTGAAGTTGATAATATTCCCGTTGACTACATATTGGGGAATGTGTTTCTTTTTGTTGTAGAGCCACATGGTTCAACAAGATTGTTTCATGGGTCAGCTGGTTACTTTATTTATGTTCCTGATGAGAGAGGATATTTTCAGACTATCACTTTGCCTTATATCTCCACACCCAGGTATTTTACTATGGTCCAGGCCATGCAATAAGTAAGTTTGAAAAAACAAATATATAAGAACTAAAACACTTTAAATCTTCTCTAAGGATTGAAGAGAACATTCAATCTCCTAATATTATGCAGAGAGTTACAGAATTAAAAAATCAACTAGAAGAAAAATGTTGTGCAGAAGATCCTAATTCCTTTTGGCATAGGAAGCAATACAAAGTAGAATTTCATTATAAAGAAGATTACGAAGGCAGGCCATGCAAGAGTATAGAAATTCCTATGAATAATTAGTATAGAAAACTTTTACAGAAAGAGATTTTTAGCCTTCTGCAGTGAAAGCTCATCAGAGAGTCCAACAGGCCCTAGAACTGTTATGGATTCTATGTCAGATATTCTGGACAAATCAGGGGAATTCCTAGACTGGTCATCAACTACATACCCCTAAATACAGTTTTAGCAGATGACACCTACCAAATTCCACACAAGGGTAGTCTAATAAGCAGAATAACAGGCGCCAAAATATTCTCTAAGTTTGACGTTAAATGTAGATTTTGGCAGGTTGTTATTAAAGAATAAGACGAATTCAAAACAGCATTTAGTGTCCCTTCAGGACATTATGAGTGGAATGTCATGCCATTTGGGTTGATGCATGCTCCTTCAAAATTTCAGAAGGTAATGGATGAAGTCTTTAAACCATATTTTGATTGGCTAATCGTATACATTGATGATGTCCTATTTTTCTATAAAAGTGTTGAAGGACACTTTAAACATGTTCAAATATTTCTACGGGTTGTGAAAAATAATGGCCTGGTTTTGAGAAAAAATAAGTTAGAATTGTTCAAAACAAAATAAAATTTCTAGGCCACACCATTGAAAATAGACAGATCACTTTAAAAAACATGCCTTGGAATTTGCTGAGAAATTCCCTGATAAAATTATTGACAAAACCCAATTACAAAGATTCTTGGGATGCCTAAATTATGTCAATAATTTCTATAAAGGTTGTGCAAATGAAAGAAGTCTGATGAATCAACGACTGCAAAAACAGCCAAAGCCATGGACAAAGACACATACTACAGTAGTCAGAAGAATAAAATCCAAGGTAAAGACATTACCTATCATTTTCTTAGCAGATGAAGAACTATTCAAAATTGTTGAAACTGACGCCAGTGATCTAGGATTGGGTGGAATATTGAAACAAAAAAAATATGGAAAGGAACAAGTAGTCCAATTTGCCTCAGGGACATGGAATCCTTCTAAAAGAAATTATTCTACTATAGAAAAAGAGGTAAAGGTTGCTTGGAACTATATAGATAAATTTAATATACATCTTGTACATAAAAAATTGCTACTGAGAACATATGCCTCTGCACTCAAGAAGTTCTTAACAAAAGATATCAAGAAGCTTGGTGAATCTAAGTTTGCCAGATGGAAAGCACTCTTTTCAAATTTTGACTTCCAGGTGGAACACATAAAAGGATCAAAGAACTGTCTACCTGATTTCTTAAGTAGAGAAAATCTAGTGCAAACAAAAAACCTTATGGTCATTATTATAGAATGGGATCCTAATGCACAAAGTGAAGCATATAGAAATATACCTAATAATATCGGTTGGTTTGATTATATCAAATAGTGGAATCCCACTTGGAAATTAAGGAACACTAAATTCCTTGTGCAAATTTGCAACCACATACAGATATCCAACACTTGGTACCTGAAAGAAATATATATCCTAAGTCTAGTCGATGGATACATGATATGGTCTATAAACCTTCCATATTGTCTTCCCACCAAGCTGAAGAAGCATTAGTTGAAATTTTTCATGATCTATTTATGGTTTGGAACGAAGGAAGCTCAAGAACCAATACTTTTCATAATTATTATGTCATCAAAAATACAAGAGATCCTCATTTCAGTGAAAGACTAATGTGGCCGCACCACAACCCTAACCTTATATTTCTTGACACTATATATAATTTTGCAAGTTACAAGAAATTATGGTGGGATGTATTATGCAGAGAGAAAAATGATGAAGCCCACTATACATTAATGAAATTTGGACCAACTTTCATCTCTCAACTTCTTCACCAACCCCAGTGGCTTCAAGAATGGTGGTCATGGTTCAGATTGAATAAAATTTCTATGGACCCAGGACAGTTCACATTGTATTATCAAACAGAATGTATAACACACATGGATTTTTTTGAAACTCCTTGCTTGGTTCTTAAAGATCTTGAACAATATCCTGAAGTAAAAAACCTTGGCCATTACATGAAGCATCATCATCAATGGGCTATTATGACAAAAATAAATTATCAGATTGTATTAGGAAAGCCCATGATCATAAGACGAATATATACTAAAGCATGGGATACAACAGGAAAATTTACTCTCAGGTTTCCGGGAACAAGCCTTTCGAGAACATACCAAAATTATCTAGCAACAAGAACGACAACATCACAAAGATCGTGATTAATTCTAGTCACCTGACAATGAGTGTGATTGTTTTCCATGGGATTTCCAACAAAATCTCCACTGTGTAAATATGGATTCTAAAAATACTTTTGTAAACTACTTTTCTGTGGGATTTCTGATGCAATCTGATCGAGTGTCAGTTTCTCGGTGCTGGTCCGATTCTTTTCATCTAACCAGCAACGACCAAGCATTGTGTGTCATGGGAATAATTCTCGTCGTCGACGTTGAAGAAGATTTCCAAGCTCTCTTAACTGCTTTGCATTTTTTCGTGGTATTTATGCAAGTTGCATAAAGTTGATTCAAATAAAATATATTAAATGATGCAAATCAAATTTAAGAAAATTTGTCATTTTGGTATGTGTTATGTTAGTAAGTAATGTGATTTTCTGGAAGATTTATGATAAATTAGATATGGATCACAAAAGTTTACACTATCAAATATTACAAGTTTTTATTTATATAAAATCACTTGTATGTTTTCATCAATATTTATATGGTAAGTAATTATATTTATTGGATTAAAGTTTTACCTTAATGTTTTTCTTTTTCTTTTTCTTTTTTTGTAAGGTAATTGAGAATTACCTTAATTGGAAGGTGTTAGCATATATTTTAAAATATACAAAGATAGATAAGAGTGTGTTTTATTATTTAATAATATGATACAATTAATTATAATATTCTGTGACCTTTGGTTTTACTTTCTGAGAGGTTTTTTTTGGACTCTTCATGACTCTTTAGGACTTTACTTTAGGCTTTTTTCCTTTCATATAAGTGAACATTCCAAATTTAAATAACCTCTAAGAATTATGTTTCCAACATTTTCCCCTAAATTTGAAGGGGTGTATGTGAGTCCAATAAGAGGGTTGAAATATGAAGGTAAATGACAACCAATAGTTAGATGTGCTCTCTGAATCAGGTAGTTTAAGGGTGACCATAAACCGAACGGGGTAACAGATGTTGAATTCTTCTATCGATGGTGGTTTAAGGCTAGCCATCAAATTTCAAACTTGACTCAAAGTAGTTCGTGGAACAATTCTAAATTTGTATACCAGTTGATGTCTTTTTTGAAATGGAAGTGCTCCCCGGTGTGATCACAAAATTTCATCTAGCAGAAGTAATAAATCTTCTACTAAGTGGTAGTTTAATGAGGATCACAAACCAACTGGTAGTTTTGGGATGACGACAATCCAATCATTCTCATAGAACATCGGTTTGTCTTTAGCTATAGCTGCGACTCTCGCTTAGGCTACCTCTAGCTCTAGTTTGTTGGCTCTAGTTCCAGTTGTTTCTCACGCTTGCTTGATATGACTTCAAAACTAGTAGCTAAATATTAATTCCCCCTTGTCAAATAGAAGGTGAGAAGACAAAACTATCTCCAAAGAAATATGTGCCATTACTTAAGAATGAATTCTTTGTTATGACTTGATATTATAACATCCCAAGCACATAACCCCATTGGTATTGTAATTTTACTTAATTATGTTATTGATCCTTGTATGGGAATGTAAATGTAATGGGAAAAATACCCAAAATAATTGTAATTATAATTTAAATACCAACTAATAAAGCAGTAAAGCCTTAAACAATATGAACCATTTTAAGCCATGAGGAGAGGGAAGCGAACAAAAGGGAATTGGAGCTCAATAGTTGACAATGGATTATTGGCTAATACAAATGTTCATAAGGACCAAGATTGTCAAAATTTCCCCAAGAAAACATCTAATGGGAAGGTGTAACAATAAATACCAACAATTATGGGAGGAGTGGGAAATAGTACCATAATTGCTTAAGAGTATGGAAAAAGTACCACTTGAATAATTCACCAAAAGTCTATGATGTAACCAACATGGGCATACTTAACATGTAATCCCATCAAGGAAGAACTCAAGGAAGGATGACCCAAAGAAAAATAAAGAAGAAAGGGGAAAGGAGAGAGTCTCATGTGCGAGGAAAGAGAAGATTCGAGGACAAGAGCATGAGAAAGGAGAATGGAGTGAAGTATAGCATGAGTGGGCGTGCAAGAGGAGAGAGAGGAACATATTGTAGGGGCATAGAGAAACCAATTATGAGAGGAGGGATCTTGTGTGAATGAGAAGGGAACCTCATGCATGATTGGGTTTTCCTAATTTTGGTAAGCAAGGTCATGGGTCAAATCTTAGCCTAAGCTAGAGGGTCGAATAAATTAATTAGGATTATCTATTTTATGCACAAATATGTCAGAGGGAAGCAACAAGGGACCCTTGGAATAAGTGAATGGATCCTTTTGTGTTTTGTGAGCCTAGAATGGCCATATGCTAAGTGAAATGTTGAAATCCATGCATTTGAGAACCCCAGAGAGGCATCAAGGAACTCTTGGTTGAGAAAAGGGCTCTCCTTGCATAATGTAGGTTCCATTATGACCATGTTGGGAATGAGAGTAAGCCCTAGCTCTATAGGATGAAAGACTCCATATTGATGGTTGAATAAATGAAGGAAAGTGGCCTTCATATTTACACCACTAGTAGCCTAGGAGATGTTGCCCTTGGGGTGCTTGCTATGTAGAGTAGTTGTGTAGATCTAAAATGTGAAAGGTCACTTCATTTTAATTTCCAGTTGTCTACAAGGGTACTTATTTGTTTGATTCTCAGTTCTCAGAGACAAGTTCTCTTTTACTACCCATGCCCTTTTCGTTGTGTGTTTCCTCTTTCTGCTACTCTAATGCTTGTATCACTACTACTTGGTACCCTTCTGGATGTGGGTTGTGGTTCCAGACTGATCCACGACACCTCTATCTGCTTGGTTTCCTTATTGAGCATGTTCATCCATATTTGGATAGTTCTCCATAGTTTCTTCTTCTTCTTCAAGAAGATGAGGGTCAAATACTTTCCATCCCTTTGGCTTATCGGCTTGCCTCTTTTTATTTTGGGATATTTTTTGCATGTGGGAATGTGTTCTGTAAAAGCCATGTTTGAAAAAAACATTGACATTCGAATGTCGTGTTCTCGTAATCTAATACTTGGATCCACTGATTTTTTTAATATTTTAGTTGAATGTGGTCAAATAGATCATTGCTAAGGTTTATCTCTACACAAATTATGACAAAATTAAAGATTCCTTTTTTAGTTTCCTAGTGTATTATGACAAAATTAAAGATACCTTTTTTAGTTTCCCAATTTATTTCCAATATCCTTTAGGACCTAATGGTGCCAAAAAGGAAGAGGGATATTGGATAATCTCACCTATATCGACATTGTTGAAACCACCATATTTGTAGCAACAAAATCTGGGAACCATGGAGAGATGAAGATCCCATCTCTTCCCCAAAACCATGGCACATAATTTAGGACATACTCTAGATCTTTCTGTGTATCGAATTGAACAAGGAAGAAGCCTTTGGAACATAAATTTATATCACATTTGGGGGTCCAATTAAAGGAAACCCACTAGTGTGATTCATTAGATATAGGCCAGAAACCATTGAATTTTCATATAACAACCCTAGATTGGAGATAATGAAAAAAGAGAATTTATTGAAAAAATGCAGAAAGAAATTATCAAAATGATTTTTCTTTGATTAAATTGAGAAAATCTGAATTTCCACATCAGCAGTCAACTTGAATGATGTTAACTTTAGTGACATGGCTTGTATCACCCAGCTTACTCAGTAAATTCGAGTTGGATGAGTTAGAGTTCAGTTAAGCATGTGTGATTGCTAATTTGTAGCAATCAAGGTCAATTATCTAAGGTTGTTTTCAGATAAACTATTTCCAATTGTTGGAAGAACTAGTGGGGGCTCAAGTTATGCAGTGGGACTTCAGTCAAACTCATTGATCATCCAGTTAACTGATTAGTCAACCCAAAATAGATAGCGCATGCAGAGAATCCGAGTTACCCAGTTGATATGGAGATTCCAAGGCAGTGTAACATCAATTGTGGACTAGTTCTGAGTGTACATGTGTTGCATGCAATTAGATGATCAAAATAAAGGAATTGTGTAATCAATTAGAAGAATTTACTAAATAATAGGGGATTAATTCCTTAAGGAGCAGCTCAAGGAAATGGGAGCTCAAGCCAAGGAAGAGATTGACTAAGTTTGGGTCAAAGGCCTTCAATGAGAAGAAATATAGGTTGTGCACTTTCAGGGTGATGTCAGTTGAGAAAATCAATTGCAATCCATCTCTATTAAATCTGATTAATACAAGAGGCATTGGGGTTTTTAGCATATTTCTTTCCCGAGATAAAAGTACTTGTTGTATGTTTGTTATTTATTCATGCATGTCTGAATTTTTTGTTTTAAATTGTCAAATAATGCCCACATAATAGGTCTGTGTCTTGTGATTTTGGTTAAAACTTCATGAGCAGTTGCAAATATACAACATAATTTTACATAATTTAGCTTTGGAAGGTTAAATTCCATGGTTGGTGCTTGTTCCATTTGTTCTACGATGTAGGGTTCTGGATTATTTTGGATTTGATTTGATGGGATGTGAGCCTTCCCTTGCACTGCATCCTTGGAAGATACATATCAACTAATTTTTTTGGAGCAAGAAATTTCCTTGTGAGATACTGAGATGTATGTTTTCATGGTACCCGTAGCTCCACCACACAACCTCATAAGCATGATGATGGTGACATTTCTTAAACTACCATATTCGTGAAACGAAGGGAAATCCATTAACTACTTCCCTTTGTGTAATAAGCATTGCAAATTCATAGGGATGTTGATCTGGTGCTTTATCATTTGTTTTACATCCACCACAAGATCAAATCCAGGCACCCATAAAAGAACCGAGTTCCCACTTAGGGTCTTAATGAAAATTTGAAAAACCTCCTCCATATCCAGATTTTCAGTCTAAGCTCCTTTGATTTGAGGGGAAACAAATCGAAGGAACCACTAGCATATGTGAAAATCTTGATGCATAGACCATGCACTCCTAAAAATCCGCCTTGCTAAGATAGAAACCAAATCCCATAATACTACGTAAATGAGAATACCCCAATTTGGTGGGTAAGGGATTTGAAAAATAGGGGCCTAAAGGGATAGCTCGTCACCGTCACCCCGATAAAACCACAACACCATGAAAGATAGATATTATAGATTCATTTAAAAAAAATGTTCCTTGTCACCTGGTTTGTGGCGAACCCATTTGCATTGTGATTTGCAGAAGGACTCAATCGCTTACCCTAAGAAAAATATTATAGGCAACAGAGAGGATAGATATTAATCTCCCAACATTCGTCACTAAGATGGATGTAAGGGACTGCACCTTCACTCCATGGCTCGTGATCAATGGTGTCGCTCGAAGAAACCCTATCCTCAACTCATGTTCTCTATCTCTCACTCTTTGATGATGATTTAAAGATGACCACAAATTATATTCTAGTAAAATAAATAAGTCTTCTACTATATGGTGGTTTAAGGAGGATCACAACTGAACTAGTGGTTTTTGTATGACCACAAACTAAATCATGCTCATGGAACATTAGTTTATCTCTAGCTACAACTCTGACTCTAGCTCAAGTTAACTCTAGCTCTAGTCTATTGGCTCTAGTTTTGGTTATGGTTGAAGCTTTCTGGACATGACTTTGAAACTAGAGGTTGACTATCAATTCCTTGCATCAAATAAATGATGAGAAGATGAAAATACCTCCAATACAAGATTTTTCAATAGTCAAGAATGAATGAATTTGATATTATGAATATTGTAACATCCCCATCACTTAACCTTGTTGATATTGTAATTGTACTTAATTATGTTATTGGTCCCTATATGGGAATGTAAATGTAAATGGGAAAAAGAACCAAAATAATTGCAATTATAATTTAAATATCAGCGAATGAAGTGGTACAACCTTGATATGATTTTGGTAATGTTATAATAATATATTAATTTGAGTCTCTTGAGTACTTTTTATTTAATATGATTTAAATATTTTTGTGATTGAATATTTTACTACCCAATTTTATTTAGCACCATGAAGTAGACATGCTAACAGTGATAACCAAAGAAAAGTCACCTAAAGTTACCATGAGAGGGGAAAGGTAAGGGATCTATGGGAATGTTATATTCCTAGTTACATATGTTTCCTACCCACCTTGCCATTCATTTAATATTTACCTTTTTATGGTGTTAAGGTGAACCTAACCTATACTTTATAGAAGTGGGAGAAAGTGAATGTAATCTTACTTAAATTTATTCCATCATTTCTTATATTCTTGGAGTTTGTCTTGTGCTTTCTTAAAACCAAAAAGAAGTTGGAATTAAGGTCTCATTATCCATCTCTCACTCATAAAAAGAAAATTAAACTTAAATGGAAAGTAGGTGGGGGTTTTTCGAGAGGAAATAAGAAGAAAAAAAAGATCTCTTGATGAGAAAAGAATCATCTTGCAATATGTGAAGAAATAGCCATGAAAAAAAAGTCATAAGAACCCTACGAGAAGTGAAAAACTGAGAAAAATATTGTTGGAGTAATCAACATTGGCCTAGACATTTTTATGCACATGCTAAAGAACATTGTAGGGAGGTTACTTAAAGAAATTGATGAATAGAAAAATTATACTCTCCTTGTGTTGTGTGGGGTGGGCATTATGGATATCACTAGTTATTCTTTCTTTAAAATCTTAGCCGTGAAATACTAGTTGATAATCTTCTTTCTCTATGAATTAAGAAACTAGCCTAAATATTTTGCATTTTCTTTTCATCGTGGTGGTATCATAATCTAGGGCACGACCTATTGTATAAAGACCATATGCAATAGAGCCTACAATTGGGTAAAAAAACGCTCTACCTTCCTCACTTACTTGGTGTTCAGAATTCTACATAAATAAATACTTTATCTATTTTTTTTAAGAAGTTTTCATTAATTTTAGTGCAAGAAATATTGAAATGTTTTAAGAATTTAAACATTTCATGGTCGTTCTAATATGAAGCTAAACATTCATTTAATTTTTGGAAACCAGGTTCCTATTAAATATCCATGTTCCTCAAATTTTATTATATGTAATTTTGTTGCTATATTTGGTATGTTTTTGTACCTTGTTAGGCAGTGTAGCTTGTGCCATTCCTCACTATTTATCTTTTGAGGGGATCTCCTTGACACTTGTAATCAAATATTCACAATGCAATGCTTCTTAAGTATGTAGTTAAATTTTTGTTAAATGAAATTAAATGAAATGATATTTTAATGTCCATGATACGAAAAGTAGTTTATGGGATTATGAGTTCCTTGTTTTTCGTTTTTTGCATTTCAGTCCTTTTCTTATTCAAATTGATGATGGGATGGCCCAACTTTCCAATAATCCCATCGCTGAAAAGACAATAGCAAGAAATCGATGCTAACATAATCTCATAACTTTTTGTGATGCCTTTGAACACATCACATTCCAAAATGAAATGTTTTTCCGATTCCACTGCCCCAGACATGCAAAATGTACACACCCATTCTTCCCAAGCTTCTTTAGGCCTTTTCCACCATCTTGTTTCACACAACAATAAGAACCTTTTCCCTCCACGGAATATTAGATCCAATGTACTCTTTTTGTTGGACATTATACATAGGGTTAGATTTATTGCATGTTTGGGAATAGTAAAAGTTGTGGAAATATTTGTATATGTTTACGAGTAAATGGAATTGATTTATTAAATTCTCATTTTTAACATATTTTTTAATTGGTGTTAAATCCTTTTTTATTTGGCTTTAAATTATATGGATTATAAGTGTAAAATTTCATTTTTAGCTCTAAGCATTTATTGGTATGAAACTTTTAGATTTTGTATTCAAGTCTAATTTTGTACTTAAAAAATTATTTTTCTCAATAAGAAGTATGTTGTTTTGAATTTTGAATTTATATTTGATTTTGTATTTTCAATTCAAGTTTATTTTATTTTCAATAATTTTTTTTATAAGTATTGATGAGAAGTGTTTTTAGATTTTTAATTTAAGTTTGATTTTCAATTTAAATTTTATTTTCAACAATAAATATTTATATGTATGTATTTTTGAACATTGAATCCAAGTCTGATTTTGTATTTAAAATTTCATTTCTTAATATAAATATTTATGGGTTTGTATCTTCGAACTTTGAAGTCAAGTATGATTCTGCTTGTCTTTGTTTTTCAATTTCTTTTTAAGTCATAAATATTTATGAGTAGTGTCTCTAGACTTTAAATCCAATTTTAATTTTGTATTTAAAATTTCAATGTCAACCATAAGTATTTATGGATATATTTTTCAAGATTTTGAATTCAAGTTTTATTTTGTATTTGAAATTGGCGTAGTCTAACTTATAAATGAAATGATCTTTTTTAGAGCATATTTTCTAGTTAATTTTAACTAAAATCTTCTTCTTCTTCTTCTTTTAATCTATATAATTTGAGTGTCCCAACAGTTTTTCAGGTTCCGAATCTATTTATGCATTCAAAAATGTATTTTAAATAACAAAAAATCACAATCTTGTTTGAACTTGTATAATCATATTCCGATGAAAAAAACATTTCATCTATAAATTAGATTACACCTTTAAATTTTCATTTTTAGTCACAAAAAATTATGAATATGTCTATCTAAACTTTCAATCCAAATTTGATTTTGTATTTAAAATCTCATTTCCACCCATAAATATTTATGAATATGTTTCTCCCTATTTTGAATCCAAATTTCATTTTACGCCTAAGTACTTAGAGGTATATTTCTTTAGACATTAAATCAAAAATTTCTTTTAAGTCCAAGATTTCTTTTGTATTTACGATTTCATTTTCAGCTATTAGTATATATAGGGTATGCATTTCTAAAACTTGAATTCAAGTTTGATTTTGTATTTAAAATTTCATTTTCAGTAATAAATGATGGATGAAAGTTCAACCAAGATGTCATATCTTAAATCATATATTCATATTTTGGAATTATGGGATTTAAACTTTTGTACTTTTACATTTAAACTCATATTAGGATCCACCGCGCTGGTGAATTTAAATTTAATTTAAACTTTATTTTTTATTTAAATCTTATGTTCAAAAATGTTTCCTTATGAGTGAAATTCAACACTGAAAGTTATTTTAACATTTAATTCAATATTGATGAACTAAATAATTGTTTTGAAATATAGAATAAGAGTAAGCTCCTTATCTATCAATCAAATATTTTATATAATTATATTAGCATTGTAGTTTGAAATTACTTCTTTGGTATAATCAATAACAAGTAGTGAAGTTTGACATTTAATTCAATAATGATGAATTAAATAACTGTTTTGAAATATAGAATAAGAGTAAGCTCCTTATCTATGAATCAAATATTTTACATAATTATATTAGCATTGTAGTTTGAAATTACTTCTATGGTATAATGAATAACAAGTAGTGAAGTTTAACTATGCTAAATAAATAGAAAACAATGTCAGTTTTTTTGAGTGACTGTGTCACTTTATATAAATAAATAAAAGTATTTTTCAATTATATTCTTGCTCTAAATTGAAGACATGACAATTGATGTGACATTTTTAGGCACAACAGTTAGTTGTGGAAATTATCACAAGAACGTGGCAAACCCACATGGTCATTCAAACTAATATGGTATTTCTTAGAATTCATAATTGTGTATAGGGATTTGAAGGTGTGAAAAGCATATCGAAGAAATTCAAGATTGTTTTTCTTTGTATACTAGAAAGTGGGAAAGTTGTAGGAAGGAGTAGCATAGAAGTAAATCACTAGAATACCATTCAATGCAAAGGAAAATATTTTAAATTAATTAGGAAAATATTTTAAATTAATTATAAAATAAATTTAATTAAATATCACTAGATGCAAATTAAAATTAGTACGAAGAACAATTTTCAAAATATTGGAGATGTAGTAAATAGAATGGACATGTTGTAGACCACAATTAAAAAGATGGAGCTAGAGAAAAATCATGCCAATAGGAGGAATCAATAAGAGGCTCACCTTTCCCTTTTAGTTGGTTCATTTACATTTCCCTTTTAGTTGGTTCGATTTCTCTTTTAGTTGGTTCATTTAGAGTGATTATCTTGATGGATAACTATGATGCTATAATGTAGTGTAATAGTTAACTCAAGTTATGAAACAATCATTTGTCATCTAGTTAAAGAAGCAAGATAATAGTTTGAAATCCCGTAATGAACCTCATCATCACTATGTTTTGAAATAAGCAATATTTTGATATGTTTTATTTTTCTAAAATGATTTATACAACTATATATTTCACATATATATAACAATAAATGAAATTTATAATTTACTCATCAGAAGATGATACTTCAAATATTTTGAAAATTTATTTAGTAATTTAAACTCTTTAGTATTACTTTGCACGGTTATATTTATACACTTTAATCACAATATTATTTTAATATAAATACATAGCCATTCATGTTTTAAAAAATTATAAAATGACATAAATTGTTTATAATTATTAAAATTCCTTTCAAAAATTTTATTAATATCTAAACAAATTTATTTAAAAGTCACTATAGCAATTTATTTACTATTATATTTTTAAAATTTAAAATAAATAAATAAATAATTTACATATAAATTAATTTATATTTACCAATTTTAAAAAAAAATCAAAATAACTTATCTAGTTATGATATCGATATCTTATTTTTACTTTGCACAAAACTATTTTGAAAAATGAAAGTTCTCACTACATATATTCATGATTTACTTCTTTGAAATCAAAGTGGAAGTTCTTTCTATATATATATATATATATGAATGATCCATGCATGATGCTATTAATGTCAAGAACTCACACAATTATCAATACGGATGGAGTTAATATGCAACACTTCAATATTTGTAGATAAGTTGGTGTGGAAATTTAATCGACTTACATGTAATGTATGTTTCAGTTTTTTTTTCAGAAAGAAAAAAAAAACATTGTCTATTATATAGTAAACAATACATTTCCATCATCTAATCCCATCTTGGAATATACTCCACATAGTGGATAGATACATGTTCATCATATTACGTTCCTCCATCCATAGACAGAAAGAACAACTTCAAAATTGTTGGCAGTATTCATTCTGGGACAGAGTCCATCAATGGATATAAAAATGTATTATCAGAGGTTCATATACAAAACAAACATAAACAAAATAACATCAAATAGTCCTTTCATGTGCTTGATCGAGCCATATTTCCATCTGGAAGTTAAAAGACATAAACATAAATCAATTGTTGAGTTAGTGGGTTGTAAACCCCGACTCTTTCAATCATTCTTGTTCAAGCAAAGGAGTTGTACAATCTCGCTTGATGTTGGCACAACGTCAAGAGAAGTTTTATAAATCCTGTGGTAGATCTCTTACTGGCTCGCTTGCAGAAGATAACTTGTCGTTGAGTTACAGGCTTGCTTGTTTCGGCTCGTTTGTAGTAGTATATAAACCTAAAGAGAAATATTCATAGAATGGGGACGTCAAAGGTTCTAAAAGGATGTCCATATTGGTAATGTGAAACCTACAAATTTCCAAAATTAATACTAGTTCCCCTTTTAGAAATCCCATCCGCCCTATATTTTTTTCTCTGTAAATGTGAGTCAGAGGGGGCTCCTTCATCTTGATCCACAATTTCTTGGTTCTCAGATACCATCCCTGACAACCTGGAGAGGAGAAGATGGATTTCCTAGGTATAGCTTCTATGATGATTTTAGAATCCCCATAGATATGGACCTCATTCAGCCCCAAGTTGTATGCTGCCATCAAACCACTCCATAAAGCCATCAACTCCGCTTATTATTGGTTCCATTCCCACCATTCCAACATATGATAATTCTCTCAGCTTGAGAAATTCTGATCTAAGCCTCGCAGCCAATCATTCCATCAAGACATGCCTCATCAAAAAAGATCATCGGAAGAGAGATAGGATGAGGTCGAATACAACAAGATAAATCAGAAATTTTGGCCATAGTATGTACTCGACCATTAATCCAATTCGTAATAGCAGCATGAATTTTGGGGATGGATAATGACTTACCTTCAAAAACATACATGTTCCTAGCTAGCCATACTTCCCATATGAGGAAAAAAGGCAGTGATTAGAAATTGCCAGGGATCTTGTCCCATGTGTGAAAAGTGTCCATGAAGTCCGTCAGTGTCCACATGGGATCCATTAGATAAAAACTGAATAGTTTCCAAATTTGAAGCATGATGGGGCAGGAGAAGAATGGTGGTCCAACGTTTCATCATGGTCATGGTAGAGGGAACATCGACCCAGGTCAGAAAGCCCCCTTTTTTGTGAGCGAATCCCATGTTAGTATCTTTTTCCGCCATACTAACCAACTGAATAGGATAATCTTGGTGGGAAATCGCCTGTGCCAAAAATTCCAGAAATCGGAAGGAGTATTATCATGCAGAGATTGTAGGGAAATGTAGGAATATATGTCCTTAACCACCAGAGATTCCCCCTTCATGGCCCCCTCCCATGTGATCATGTCTCTACCTACCATTAAACACAAGCCAGCCGCCTTCATTTTACCAACAAAAGTGTTCCAATCAATTGCATCCACGCCCTGGAGGCCGATTTGGGTAGAATAGTTCCATATGGGCGCACCATGAGCCCAGTATTATATGATCTATGACAGATAAATGATACCTCGATGAGCAAGCCTATGATCTATATGCTGCTCCATGAGTGGAGCCCCAACCACCCCGAAAATTTTGTCACAACATAATAAAATATTATGGCCATTCCCAAACCTCCACGATAGCCTATCCGCAAATAGTGGCATAATTTTCCTGAAGCCTTGCCAAATCACAGAGATTTCTCTTGGGAAGGATAGCTGGTCACAATATATTTTGTGTAAAGGATCCCCCAATAAGTATTTACAGCTAATGATATTAGACCATATTCCATGTCCACTAATAGCCCTCCATAGGGATTTGTTGAGAAGAGAAAAATTGAATGCCCTAGTATTTAAAATGCCCCATCCCCCATGTTTTTTAGGAATAGATAAATATTCTATCTTACATAAGTGATACCTCTTCCCCATAGAAGCACCTGCCCATAAGAACTGAGATATTATTGCATTGATTTGGTGTACAGTTTTTTCAGCCAGAATATAGAAGAGATGTCCCCAATATACAATAAATTGGGAGAGGACTGCTTTAATCATAATGAATCTGCCTCCCAGGGTCAGCCATCTATGAGTCCATGTAATATTACCAAATGGGGAATGCAGCAATATATGAAAGATATGTAGGAAAAATAACGCAGATCATCAAAGTAAGAGTTGACCCTTATTTAACATTTACAACAGAAAATTACATGTACAATGAGGCCCATAAGATATGCAACAGGAATTATAAGTCTCCAACATAAGAAAATCCTCAAAAATAGGTGTTGCAATCACATGTGTAGACTGAAAAAGGCTTGACAACATTATTTTATTGAGTTGTATCAACTGTTGATTACACTTAAGATCTAGAACAAATCAGTGCATGAAAAGTCAGATCTATAACAGATCCATACACTAGATAGGCTCTCCTTCAAATTCCCCTTGGGGTTTTCAGCAAAATATCATGTACAAGGAGTAGATATGAGATCTAATCTGCAGATCTGCAAAAATATTCAGATAATCAGGGAATATTCAGATCTGATCTGATATATACAATATAATGATCCTCTTCAATGGATCTCAAAGGTGAAGGGCAGATCCCCAACACATGAAAATCACTCCTCCAAAAGATGTTCCAAAAGACCCTGCAACAACACCTACAGAAAAATGCAAATCTGGAAGTAAAACTATGTTGTATGGTTTAAATAATGTTTGGCCACATGCCAAAATCTGAAAATGTAGCTCCAATGATCCAATACTCTCTTTCCAATAGGATAGAAGCCTTCCCCACTGTAAAGGAGCACTAGAATAGTCTAGATCTGAGTAGATCTAGCCTCCACTTGCTACAGCTTTCAAAGACAACCAAACCCTCAACAGGATCTGCGTTGTAGTTGGAAGAAGAAGCTTGGCCTCAAGCCATATAGTGGACTATGCAATACAAGGCTCTTCCAAGAGGCCTTTCAAGGAAAGAGGTGGGATTCCCGATCAGGAACACCTAATGCTAAACAACATTTGCAATATAGGCTAAACAGCCAAAGAAAGCTTCATTAGGGAAATTTTGAGGTCTAAATTGGGCCTCCTAAGGAAAATGTACAATCAAAATTCACTTTATGAGAACCAATCACATTTTAGGGGATAATATCATCCCTAATGGTTGAGGTGGCATTGCTTGAGTTAAAGGTACTTACTTGTCACATTCTCAATGGTGGATAAAAACTCATGGTTAACCATGGTAGTGCTCTAAGTACTTTTAAAGTCATAAAGTAAAGAACTCATAATAAATGTCATTTCACACTTTTTGAATAAAATACTATTATTTTCATTTCATATTTTTTGAAAGAAACAATGCATATCCCTACACAATCTTCATGTATTTACACAATTTTCAATAAATATTATATTTGTATATTTTCAAATATTTACTTATAAATCAAATCAATTCAATATGTAATATAAAATTCATACATGAAACAATATATTATATTATATTATTTTTATATAGTATATTAATTACATGTTATTATATAATGTAAATAATATAAATTTTAATTAATAACATATTCTATAATTAAGAATTTATGGATTTATATTTATATTTTATTTTAAGTTACTTAAGTACAAAGGACAAATGCATTAGTTGTGCAATGATAATGATTTTTTATTGAAAATTTCATTATTATTTATAGTCACATCAATACAATTGTTTTATTAATTTTATTTTGGTACAACATTTGAATTGAATTTAACCATGGTTACATGGATTTTGGTGCAAAAAGTGAATTTCAAATTCATAAATATTATTTTATTGATTTAGCTATTATTTTATTATTTCCTTATGAGGCCCATTTTAGACCACAAAATTCCCCTAATGAAGCTTGTATGTCTAAACAGACAATACACCAAAATCAAATATCATTCAACAACCTCTTCATGCTGCCATCCTATTCCTTTTATAAGTTGAGAGCTTGTAAACCCTAAACCACCTTCAATGAAATAGCTTCTTTCACACAAGCCATCTCCATCTAAAATTGTGATGTGCCTCATTGATGGCCACTCCTCCAAGACAGTGTTGTAGATTTGGTCATGGTTGACCCAGTCAAAATATCTAGCCCCTTTCACACCTAAGGGTGCTTGCTTACATAGCCCAGATTTAGCCTTGTTCACATGTGGCATTGATTTATTCACTGTTTAGGAGTATTATGGACCTCCTTTACATTTTTATTCTTGAAACAGAAAAGTAAAACAAAAATGAATATTCCCATTAGCATAGGACTAATTGGGAATATTACAGTCCTCCCCTCCAAAATTTTCCTTGTCCTCAAGCAACTGATAAGGTGAATGTTGCAACTCTTCTCCTCCTCCTCCATTGGTGACACCATCATGTGGTAAGCTTCCTCCATAATCTAAGTGTTCACCAATCTAGCCCTCAATGAATTGTTCCTCCAAAGTTCTCATGAGATGTAAATAGTCCATCCCACAAGGAGTCAATAACTCAAATGAAACAAACATAGCTTGCCCAATGTCCTCCCTGAAACATGTAGCATAATATACATGGAGAACCTCCATCCCATAGGGCACACACATACCTCCTATCCTCCCTCCATACATTCCCATAAAAATCACAAGTACATCATCAATGTATGGGAGCAAAAAAATATTCATAAAAACAGAAATTTGTGCATAAGGAGGTGGGCCATAGTCCCACATGTGGAACCAACGCAGTGAATCTCCTGCCTGAATCAGATCTAGATGTGGTAAGTGGTTTTCCCACCACTTACTTGCTGCCCATGTTATCTCACTATGGCTGAAAGTGTGAGATATATTTTGTGCCTTAGGAAAGCACCCATCATGATGAAAAATCTCCCTTTGTCCACCAAGGGAGTGGCCAAGTTCAGAAATTTTTGTGTCCCAATGTTGGCCATGAAATTTACAAGATACAATACTCCTCTTAGGAGTCATGGCCTGCATAAACATAGTGAAAGAATACATACAGTCAGAAAATAAGACATGATTTACATGAGTATGTTCTTCACCAACAATCCTCCTCATACAAATGGAGTGGTGTATGGATCATAATCCTATCTCAAAAGAAGGAAGAGATGGCTGAAACAACTCTTCATAAGCTCTTTGTAGCAACTTCTACTTGAGCTTGGAGGTTCTAGATAAGAAGATCCTACCATGACAATAGATGACTGCTCCTTATACTAAATAGCCCTCTCCATGCAGTTGGTCATCAAGTATCATACAAGAGTGAAGATCCTTGGAATAATCCACAACCAATTAGGATTTCCAATATGGATCTAAACTGCCCAACAATGACAGCGCTGATGATGTATCAACAAAAATGTCTATCATGCTTCTGCTCTCCTAATTGACATCTCCCATGCCAAAGGTATGTGTTGGAAGGCCATTCCTTCCATTATTCTCCTCCCACAGAGAAAAATCAGAAATGAGAGTGGGTGATGATGATAAGGGAAGAAGATCTCCCTCCTCCTTGAGCCTACCCAAACCTCCCAGCGTTGTATCATTGTCTTCCAATGCTCCCATCCCTCTTGGATCTGAATTTGGAGCATCATATGGTGAGATATCTCCCATAAAAACTGATCTGTAATGGAAATAAAAAATTTTCCTTCCATTTACTTACCTTAACAAGGCGGGGCTGATTTCCGTCCGACCCGAGGAAACCTTTGCACGCCTCCGTTACCTTTTGGGAGGCTAGGTGGCCTCCCAAGTGGTTTGCCACTAGATAAAAGTGTCCCATGCAGCAACCTCATGAGCATGATAGATGGGACTGTAAGGTCCTTGCTTCCACTATGAAAATTCATCTCTATTCTTTGTGTGGAAGTGGTATGTGAGGGATATGTATGCATGTCTTTGATCATTTGAGTTTCACCACTCTTCTTGTCCACCCATTCCATTTGCAAAGCCTCCCAATCAGTGGTGACTTTTCCCAATGTAATCAGCCATTGAACACCCAAAAGCACATTGGTGTCAGGTATGTCAACCACAAAGAAGTGATCAAAAAATGTATAAGTCCCCATGGTGACTGAAAGTGATGGTACATAATGCATGCATTGAATTTTTCTATCTCCTGGGACTAAAACAGAGAATCCCTCAAAAGTATCAGTGGGTATTGCCCTTCTTTGCACTAGATGGACATCAATGAAATTGTGAGTTACCCACTATCAATCAAATACACAAACCCTCTGATTCAAGATGGAACCTTGAACTCTTAAGGTCAAGTACTTAGGTACTCCTCTCAAAGATGCAAGAGCCCCTCCAATAGGAGCAAATGCTCCATCCCCATTTCCTGATGGTGTTAGCTCTCCTCCTGTAGTGTCAGCATTGTGACCTCTTCTTGGTTCATCTTCTTCCTCCTCCTCAACATCTGAGAATATCTCTATGTAATTTTCTTTTCCAGCAGCACATCTATGTCCAGGTGCTCACGATTCTTGACAAGTGAAGCATAACTTATTCTTTCTTAGATCTCTTCGGAATTCATCATCAAGAGGCTTCTTGTATGAGCTCTCCTTTGAAGGAGCAACTTTTTCTTCCTTTCCCTTTGAAGGAAAAGAGGGCTTATGCTGAAAAGTTTCCTTTTTTTTTGGCAAGGCATCCTAAAGATCTCTAGCCCTTTCAATAGCATCATGCAGGGTATTGGGCTTGGTAGATTTTACCAACCCATGAAGAGGTTCATATAAACCATCAATGAACATGTAAACCCTTCTAGATGCAGACAAATTAGGAACCATAACAGATAATCTTAAAAATTCAGAAATTTAAGACTTTGTATTAACTGATTGTTTTAACTTTGCAAGGCTCATGAATGGTGCCTTTGGATCTCTTCTGTCAAATCTCTCCACCAGCCTTATAGTGAACTCTGAATAAGCAGTCACATTGACATGACCCAATGTAGACAAGCCATGGAACCACCAGTCATGTGCTTCACCTTCAAAGTGCAATGTTGCAATCTTGATAGCCTCCATCTCTGGAACCTTGTTCAACTGAAAGTAGATGTCAAGTTTTTCTACCCATGCTTTGGCAGAACACTTGGATTACCCATCAAAGCTGGGTAAAAATAATCTTCCCATAGAGTGATGTCGATCATGATTCTGAGTGAATCCACCATCTCTATGATGATGCCTTGGTCTTCTTTTTTCCTTGAGGTGAAAAAACTCTTGAAAACTCAAGTGATCTTTGAATCTCTGATTTTGATACATATTCTTCAAGGAATGCTTGCTCTTGAAACCCTTCATTTCCCACAGCCAAAAAGGTAGGCATGGTAGAGCATTGGGAAACTTGTGGTTGATGCACTAGTTGATCATTCCAGTGATGAGACATGCCAGAACTTTCTCCAAGATGAAACCATTTAGGGGATTCTTTGATTTTGTCCAATATCATCTCTTTGATCTCTCTAGCAAGATCTTGCATGGCTCTCAAAAGGATCTTAGCAAAGTCCTTTCCTTCTTCTTCACTTCCAGATATAGGGGCTTTTCCCTTGTCTTCATTGTCATTGGTGTAATCAAATTTCCTCTGTCTTCTCTTTAGATACCTCTTCTCTTTATCAGTAAGAGGCTCTTCTTCTTCAGAAGACATATTGCCTTCTTAGACTACACAGGCTATGCCAAGATGATGCTCTGATACCACTGTAATATTCCCAAATGGGTAACGCGGCAATATATCAAAGATAAGCAGGAAAAACAATGCATATCATCAAAGTAAGAGCAGGAGGCCAATATGGAGACCCTTATTTAACATTTACAACAGAAAATTAGATGTACAATGAGGCCCATAAGATACACAACATGAAATAGAAGTCTCCAACAGAATCAAATCCTCAAAAAGAGGTGCTGCAATCACATGTATAGACTGAAAAGGGATTGATAGTGTTATTTTATTAAGCTGCAGCAGTTGTTGATTACACTTTAGATCTAGAGAAAATCAGTGCATGAAAAGTCAGATCTATAACAGATCCATACACTAGATAGGCTCTCCTTCAAATTCCCCTTGGGGTTTTTAGCAAAAGATCAAATTCCCCTTGGGGTTTGCAATCTAGGGTAAACAGCCAAAGAAAGCTCGTATGTCTAAACAGAAAATACACCAAAATCAAATATCATTCAACAACCTCTTCATGCTTCCATCCTCTTCCTTTTATAAGTTGAGAGCTTGTAAACCCTAAAACACCTTCAATGAAATAGCTTCTTTCACACAAGCCATCTCCATCTAAAACTGCGTTGTGCCTCATTGGTGGCCACTCCTCCAAGACAGCGTTGTAGATTTGGTCATGGTTGACCCAGTCAAAAGATTCAGCCCCTTTCACATCTAAGAGTGCTTTCTTAGATAGCCCAGATTTAGCCTTGTTCATATGTGGCGTTGATTTATTCACTGTTTAGTAGTACTATGGACCTCCTTTACATTTTTATTCTTGAAACAGAAAATTAAAACAAAAATGAATATTCCCATTAGCTTAGGACTAATTGGTAATATTACAGTCCATTTTGTGATTTTGAATTTGAACTTTTCCACTAGCCACTTCCAATCCATCACCTTGTATCCACATCGTTTTATTCTGTATCCAAGATATAATAACCCTCCTTTGCATGATTTATCTGGATTCCAAGAAAACCAGCAATGAAATTTATCTCTACAACATCACCATATTCATAAAGTAGGAAAGACTTCTCCTTGTTGATGTAGAGTCCTGAGGCTACTGTTTGGTCAATTTAGTGTGTCCTAAATTGCTGCATTTAATTTTTCAATCCGAGATTCGTAAGCTGATGAAGTGCGGCGCACTATATGTGCAAGATAACCTATTTCTTAACTTTTTGTCGTTTTTGGTTTTCTAAGGTGAAATGGAAATTCTAAAATAAAAACAAGTATGGTTATGTTTGTTCAAGGAAATGATATCCTCTATAATGATTTACCAACTTGAAACTTAAAAAGGAATTTGAAAATTACAATGACAAAACTTGAAAGGAAATGAAAATGTGTTGCTGAAATGAAAAGGTGCTGCTAGTCTAATAAATCAAAACAATGAACTAGTGAGCATGAAACCAAACTATTCTTGCTGCTGTCTAAACACAAAATAAATTATGCTGAAAGAAATCCAAAAGTTGCAATAAAGTAAATCTAAATCAAATTACATCTGTTGGAAATATGATGCAGGATGTTGTCCTTGATGGCAACCCACTGAATGAAGATGAAGACATGCGACTGTTGACATGTGTTGTCCTTGATGGAAATCCACCTGATGAAGTTATGCTTGACTTGATGGACTTAGTAAATGATGTAAATCTGATGTGATATAATGTTTGTTGACAATATGATGCTGAGTGTTGTCCTTGAAAGGCAACCCATCTGATAAAGATGATGACCACTTACTTGATGAAGTTGTGCTTGATAGAATATGTTCTTGATGAAGGAAATCTGATGTATCTACAGTGAGTACAGAAGGCAATGAAGAAAGGATTTCAGCATGTGCTAGATTCTATGATGAAAAAGAGTATGTCTCTAGGTATACGCGGATTGGCCTAGGGGAAATCGCGTATGCACGCGGAAAAGAACGTGCCAAGTCGCGTATGGGCTAAAGCGCTCAAAAAGTGCAAAACCAAGGGTAACCACCATGGTATTGACCCATGGTATTGGGTAATGATCCGCCTAATTGACCCCGTCCAGGTAGTTTTGGGCTCATGGTATTGTTTTGGCCCATGGTATTGAAAAAGGGGCTCATGGTATTGAAAAAGGATAAACCTATATAAGGAGAACAAATTCATTGTGCATAACATGGGAGTGGGTGCAAGATGTCTGAGCTTGAATGAATACTTCTCTCTGAAGTATATCTGAATGGAAAGGGTTACACTTGAATGATAAATCTGAATGTATGATGCACCAATGATGAAGAAGGGGATCTAGATCTGAATTGCTCTTGTATTTGCTAGATCTGATTATGGAAGGCTTAGATCTGCGATGAGGCGAGCATCTAGGCGAACATCTGTCTGAAGCAAAAGGGTAGATCTGAACTGAATATCTGATCTGATGAAGTATGCTGCTCTGTAATGATTGAAGATCTATACGCTACTTCGCCGCGGAGGAAGCACGTATATACGCGGCTTCAGCGAAGAGAAAGCGTGTATGCGCAATAAAATATACACTGAGGTATACGCTGGTTTGTGTGGACGGAAGCGCGTATATACGCGACATCAGTGAAGTGAAAGCGCGTATGCAAACTAGGGTTTGCTGAAGCAAAGGTTTGGAAAGGGTCCAGTCTGGAAATATGATGAAATGTGGCCTGCAAGTGGTGTTCTATTGAAGTTGTTGGATCCAGTGTGAAAATTGATGAAACGTGGTCCAAGGTGGTGCTGAAGGTTGTAGCCTTCATCGAGATTTCAACAGCTCCCTTCGGTGAAATTTATTAAACGAGATCGGGGGGTCGTAGCTCCCTTCCAGGAGAGGCTGGTAAACGAGTCAGGAGGTTGGAGCTCCCTTCCAGGAGAGGCTGGTAAACGAGCGCAGGTGGGTGCCTGCGTGCTGGTCAAGTCTGCGCCAGCACATATGTTGTAAGATGTTTTCTCTATAATAAAATATTGAAGGCTGAGCAACTGCAGCGGTGGTTTTCTCCCGATTTGGGTTTCCACCTAAAAATCCTGGTGTTCATGTGTGATGCTTTGTGTGATGTTTTATTATGTTCTTACTGCACATGTTTACTTTTTATTGAACATCTGATGAATGAATGATGGAATAATATAAGTGAAGATTTAATGACAGATCTAAATCTCTGTGTATACGCTAGTTTCATAAAGGGGATCCGCGTATATACGCTAGTTTACTGAAGGAAAGTAGCGTATGGGTTTTTAAGGAATGAAAAAGTAAAAGATTTGATTATGCAGTAAATACTGATTCACCCCCCCCCCCTCGCAGTATTTTCCCAACAACATCAACTTGTCTTCTCAATTTATCTTCTGATCCTTCATCATTAGTCCAACTATGATTTTCGGAAGTAATCATAAACAACTTGAGTAACTGATATCTAACTTGCAGAAAGTAAACTAATATCAAACCATACATTCATGATTCAATCCCTCACCATCAGTCCAGCTGTGGCTTTCGGAGGCAACTGAAGATTTCATGCACAATTTAATATATCTAATTTTACAGAAAGGAAACTAATACTAAACTACACATTTCATAATACAATCCCTCACCATCAGTCCAGCTGTGGCTTTCGGAGGCAACTGAAGATGTTATGAGCAGCTTAATATATCTAAATTTGCGGAAAAGAAACTAATACCAAACTACACATTTCGCAATACAATCCCTCACATCGGTCCAGTGTGGCTTCCGGGATATTGAAGATGTTATGGCGGTTTAATATATCTAAATTTAACTACGAAGCAAATAAGCAAAGCTGAATTAAACAAATGATGCGAAATTAACGAAACTAAGAAAAACAAATTAGCGAAACAGAACAATGTTAATTCCATGTCATTATTCAAAAAGTTATGCAAATGCCGGGATACTATCCTATAACTGAAACAAGAACACATAGAACAACAGTGGTGATTAATAACATAAAACATGAAAGGCAAGTGAAATGGAAAGCATGAAAGTTTATAAACAGAAATGAAGCATATATACCATGAAAGATGCAATGTATAAACATGTGAATGGATTATGGCACAATGAGCTTTAAAGAAATAAAGTAAGAACTATACAATAATGCACAAAACCTCGGCTGAGCAGGGGCCCTCTACACCAGCCTTGGCAACAATCTTCAAGTACAAATTACGTTTGGAAACAGTATTCTTATATTAATATGCAGTCATAACAGTAAGGTGGTATTACGGCACAAAGGCAGCGTAATTACATTACAGAGCAGACTAATAAAAGATAACAGAGACTAATCGAGACTAACTCCATATGCGTATGCAAATGCGTTATTTATAACAAAAGAAACATAACTAATTCCTAAAGTTTATGCTGGTGGAGAACACGTAGACCATTACGTCCACGGATCTAGGATCATGGCCATATTGCAAAGTAAATCTATGAGGAGTGGATGTTTGAATGCAGCTATGGAGCCATGTACATATGTCGACTTGTCCTCCGCAACTCAGAAACGGCCATATGAACCTTCACGTGACACGAAACAGAGTCTTGTCACCGTGAGACTCTATGGTTGACTTCCATTTGGACGCCTTTGACTGCAACTTATTTAGATGAGTTTGCTCGAGCCAATAGGACACGAACCATGTCCACACCATTTCTGACTTACCCATGTGGCTCGTTTTTCCTGTAGACACTTGTAACATAGAGTTTCACAAAATGGCTGCGGAAAGTTGCAGCAGCTGCGGAAAGTGGCAAGATTCCGCAGCTAAATGAACAAAATCTAAATCAAACAGAAGACACAAAAATATAATTAAAAACCATGTTAGATGCTCTTTTGCAATTAATATACAATGATATTGACAACTTGGGAGGTTCAGGTGAGTGAAAAAGGTATAGAAAAGTGTATGGAAAAAATGCAAATTTGAGACTCAACATACCCCCACTGTGAAGGTGTTGCATGTCCTCATGCAACCAAAATTTTGATAATCCTTCCTCAGTTCATATGCCTTGACACTTCAGCCAGCACATCCAATCCTCTCCTCCTCTTCCTTAGTGCTGCCAACATTCTGGGCTTCTTCATTAAGCACCTAAATTTGATATTAACCAATGCTCTGCTTAACTTCTGGCATTTCCTTTTCAATTTTTTGTTCTTCTTCTGCCATATTCCCAGATGTAGCATGGTATTATCATGAATGATTTTTTCTAGTTTACCTTGTTCCTTCAATGTCTCATTTTCATTTTTGATGTGTCTATTTAAAAGCTCTAACTCAAAGATTTCCTGTTTTAGTGATTGGACTAAATCATCATGTACTGTATGAGGCTGAATGGACGAAGTACTGGGACCTGTAGCTGCCTTTTCCAAAGATTCTATAGTCATATAATTCCTACTGCTTGGGGTCTATATCAGGTGTCATTTTCATTGGGTTGTTCCCAAAATGCCGTGAAGGAGAGTTATCTTCAAAATCTGGCTGAGAAGGGCTCACATCAACATCTTGCTGAGAATGGGATGGACTATGTTCAATGTCTGACTGAGAATGAAATGAACCAGGTTCACTAACTGACTGAGATGGACTATGGTCAGATGGGGACTGTTCAGATGTCTCCTCTCCCAAATCAATAAAATGAGGACCCTTCATTTGCGTTTTCCTCAATTTCCCCTTAAGTCTGCTGCTTCCTCTCACACGCTGTGGTACACTGTCCTTTTGTTTTTGTTTTCTTTTCTCTGTCTTCTTGGCCAAAGATGATTGTTTTTGAAGATAAATTAATCTTTCAGATAACACTTGGTGATCTTCTTCTTCGGAAGAAGGGGTTTTATGTATAGCCTCAATAGTTTTTCTCTCTTTTGGTGTTATTGGCTTCTTACCTTTGATTTCTTTCTTCTTCCTCTTTGACAGTCTCTCTTCCCTATCAGTTCTTTCAATTGTAGTAGTAGGAGTATTTTGAATTTCATCAATTGTTCTTTTTCTCCTACTTCTTCTTGTTGTGCTACCTTCAGGAATTTCTTGAGTAGGAGTAATTTGGGTTTCATCATTTATTCTTTTTCTTCTACTCCTTCTTGCTGTGCTACCTTCAGGAATTTCCTGAGGTTCCTCAAAGAAATTTCTAACCAGAAATTGTTCCCATGTGTCTTTCTTCTCTTTTAACTCCTTTTCAATCAAAATTTTTACAAGGCCGTGGTGATATAGATGGGGTTCTACATCTCCTAAATGTTTCTGAACAGTCACGGACATTTTCTTCAAACTATTGAATAGAAAATATGGGAGATTGAGAGTTTGATTATCTAGAAAATTCATCAGTAACCTGGTATGGTACATGTACATGGACCCAAAACGGCCTTCACATGTAATGAATTTCTGAACAACTAGCAGCAAAGTAGCCCATTCCTCTTTCAATGCATGCACATGAATTCCTCTTTTAAAAATAGTTATGTCCATACCTTGATTTCGTAAGATTGTTCTCCAGGCTTCATCACTGATACTTTTATTCTTAAACCAACGCTCACCCTCCTGAAGAAGTTCCGTGGCAGATGCTATAGATGCTTCATTGACCGCAAACTTAAGGTCTCCAATCTCTACTTCCAAGCCATTAAACGACCTTGCGAATGCCTTTGTCACTTCTTTATGATAACCTCTGAATTTCTGGATAAACCACAGCCACTTTGCTTTCTTCAATATATCCCTTACTTGCGGATATCCCTCCATGAACTTAGGTCCTTCCGGTTCTGCTCTTAGCAATTTACCCATTTTTCTTTCTGCTCTTCACAAATTTGCCTGCGTGAGGGTTCAATGGAAATAGAACGGCTGAATGCATGGAGATGAGCACAATGACTGTGGGTAAATGTCAGAGAGTGGTATACAGACTATAGCGTAGTAGAGAATGAAATGGAGTGAACAGAACAGAGAGGGGTTTTCGTGAGCACAACAGAGATACGGCTGTGAGGTTAACAGAGTATAACACATCCGGCAGTGTTTTGAATTTTGGTGGCTGCACAATAAATATGAGCACGTTTAAACAACAGCTATAGATTTATGCGGCTGTAAGAGTCCGTGGTCAAATCAAATACGTCTCATTATCACCGGTGGAATATTGGAACATGAGTGAAGATCGGGGGTTTAATGATGGAACCGTTTGAGAATGAATGCAAGAGGATAATATGGAGATCGTGAAAGGTTACGGAATTGTCAATATAATCATTGCACATAATGGATGGAGCTTATGGTTCATAACTATATAAAAATGTGTTTTCAATGCTATTTGAAATAAATTTTATTCATACCTTTGGAATCTTTTGCCTTTTCCTTGGTCTTCAACTAATTGCTCTTCATTGGTGTCTTGAATGCTCCATGTCTTCATTTTTTATCCTCTCACCTGCATTTTATTTCATGATTATGGAAATAACATCTGACTGTACATTCTTTTGAAAACAGAGTTGTAGTTGCGGAATCTGCTTCTGGCTACGGAAACTAGAGTCAGCTGCGGAAACAGATGTCAGCTGCGGAAACTGACACAGCTATTATTTTGGTGAATGAACATGAACGGATGATAAATGACTAGATGGAAATGGTTATGAAAAAGAATTTTATTGATGAAATGGAATGAAACAGATAAAATGAAATGGAATGGAGTGAAATGAAGTGAAATGAAATGGAATGAAGTGGAATGGAATGGAGTGGGTGGTCACAAAACTTGTGAAATGAAAGAGAGATTTTTTTTTTTTGGAAAATATAGAGTGTCAGGTGTTCCTGATTTTCACCCTATATTTTATGTATAAGACTGCCAATCAATGATTGGTTTTCAGGCTTATACAATTTTTTTTTTTTTTTTTTTTAACTGAAAAGAGCAAAAGCTAGGCTGGTGGAGAAGAAGAATTCTCCTGTACCAGCCTGATTGTAGAATTTTCTTGAAACATTTTGACAAAATCCTCTTTTGAGAGTGGCTTATGATAAACTTTCAATCTGTGGCCATTCACAATAAGAGGAGTTTGAAACTCATCAATGGTCTTGATTCTTACCGCTCCATTGCTAAAGATCTTATCAATCTCATATGGCCCAAGCCAATGAGTCTGAAATTTTCCTTGGAAATATTTAAACTTGGAATCAAATAACAATGCCCAATCTCCTTCTTGAAACTTCTTCTCTTTGATGTACTTGTCATACCATTTAGCTCTTTGATATTGAACTAGATCAGTTCTTAAAATTGCTTCTTGTCTGATCTCATCTAGCTCATTCAATTGCTCCATTCTATGCTTTTGGGCTTCTGATAAGTCCATCCCCAACTGAACTGCTATCTTGAAGATCTTGACTTGGAACTCAATGGGGAGCAAGACTTCTTTCCCATAAACAAGTTCATAGGGAGAATGTCTTGTTGTATTCCTCCATGTAGTTCTGTAGGCCCACAAGGCTTCTGGAAGCCTTTCTGCCCAATCTCTTCTATGTAGATGAACATTTTTGGTGATGATACTTTCAAGAACTTTGTTTGTGGACTCCACTTGACCATTTGCTTGTGGATGGTAAGGAGTAGATCTTCTGTGCTTGATTTTGTATTCTTCCATCAGCTTCTCCACCAAATTTGATGTGAATTGGCTCCCCTGATCTGTTACAATTTCTCTTGGAACACCAAAGCGAGTAAAAATATCCTCATAAAGAAAATGAACAAATGAATTTTCAGTAGCAGATACTAATGCTTTAGCTTCTACCCATTTAGTAACATAATCAGTGCAAACCAATATATACTTCTTTTGCTTAGATGGTGGATTAATAGGTCCAATGAAATCTAAAGCCCATTTTTCAAAGGGTTCAATGAGTACATGTGTTTGCAATGGCATTTCATTTGAAAGGGTAGGTTTCCCTACTCTTTGGCAGCTGTCACACCTTTTGACATATTGTTTTGCATCTTTGAAGAGGGAAGGCCAATAATATCCTAAATAGAGGATTTTATAGGCCATCCTTTTGTCTGCAAAGTGTCCGCCTCATGGTTCATCATGACATGCCTTAAGAATATCTAGCATTTCGTCTTCCCTGACACATCTTCTGATCACAAGATCTGGCCCTGTTTTAAACAATTCGTTAGAAATCCATGAATATTTTGAACTCTCCTGAATAATTTTCCGTTTTTCACTTGGAAATAAATGCGAAGGTAGTTTCCCTGTAACCAAATAGTTAGCAATATCTGCATACCAAGGAGTTTTAATAGTTACTGCAAACAAGTATTCATCAGGAAACTTATCCTCTATAGGAGAATCTTCTTTAGTATTCTGAATCCTAGACAAGAAATCAGCTACTGTATTTTGTTTTCCTGGTCTATCCAACACAGTAATATTGAATTCTTGCAAAAGTAAGAGCCATCTTGTCACTCTTCCATTAGTAACAGGTTTTTTCATTAAATATCTAATTACAGAATGGTCAGTATGAATAAAAGTTTCATAGCCTGTTATGTAATGTCTAAACTTATTAATTGCATGAACAACAGCTAAAAACTCTTTTTCAGTCACAGTATAGTTCAACTTTGTGGGAGTCAAATTTTTATTGGTATAATAAATGGCATAAGGAACTAAATCTTTTTGACCCAACACAGCTCCTAGAGCTGTATCTGAAGCATCCGTAGAAATATGGAAAGGGAGTTTCCAATTTGGTCCTCTCAAGATAGGTGCTTCAGATATTCTTGTTTTCAAAGTTTCAAAAGGTGATTGACAATCAGGATCCCATTTAAATTCACAGTCTTTTGTAAGCAATTTGAAGAGTGGAGATGCTATTTTAGTGAAGTTTTCTATAAATCTTCTATAATAACTAGTAAATCCTAGAAAACTTCTAACATCTCTTTGACAATTTGGAATAGGCAACTTGGAGATGACTTCAACTTTCGATCTATCAACCTTAATCCCATCTCCCGAAATATGATGTCCTAAAACAATCCTTTCAGTAAACATCATAAAGCATTTTTCATGGCTTAATGAAAGGTTTGTTTCTTTACATCTTATAAGAACTTTTTCCAAATTTTCTAATGCCTCTTCAAATGAATTACCATAAATTGTAAAATCATCCATATAAACCTCTACACAATCATGGATTAGATCGGAAAAAATTCCTAGTACTGCTCTTTGGAATGTTGCAGGTGCATTACATAACCCAAAAGGAAGTACTCGGTAGGAAAAAGTTCCCCATGGACAAGTAAATGTGGTCTTATCTTGATCTTCAGGTGCTACCTGAATTTGATTATAGCCACTAAAACCATCAAAAAATGAAAAGTACTTTTTACCTGCTAATGTATCTAATACCTGATCGATAAAAGGCAAAGGAAAGTGATCCTTCAAATTTTCTTTGTTCAATTCCCTGTAATCAATGCATACCCTCCATTTACCATTCTTTTTAGGTACTATAACCAAAGGAGAAACCCATCGGCTATATGAAATTGGATAAATGAAGTTTACATTGAGAAGTTTTTGGAGCTCTTCTTTCACTATCTCCCTAAGATTTGGATTCATCCTTCTTTGAGGTTGTCTGATTGGTCTACTGTTTTCCTCAATATAGATATGATGGATGAAAGTCTTAGGATCAATACCTTTCATGTTAGTATACTCCCATGCAAATGCAGTAGAATGTTTTTGCAAGATTTTGGTTAGTTCTTCTTGTTGTGACTTTTCCAAATGTTTGTTGATATTCAATGTTTTTCCTGGAAAATCTCAATAGTAGAACTACCAAACTCTTCCATAGAGTAAAGAGACATTTGTCTTGATGATAAATATTCTATGTCAGATTCCAACTGAAATTGTGTGGGGTCATATTCTGAAGATGTCTCAAAATTTTCTAATGTGTTCAGAATTTGACTATCCTCACTAATTTCAGAAATGGTAAAGACAGGTTGTATAGTGTCTCATCATCAACCCATTCATTGTCTCCTACTTCTGTGATTGCTCTTGCTGGAGGATACAAATTGAATTTCTTTGTCGAATTACCATTAGAAATGTACATGTCCCCAGATCTACAACTAATAAAAGCATCAGCTGTGGCTAGCCAAGTTCTTCCTAAAATAAGTGGGTGCCCTCCTAGATTACTCTTGGGAGTCAAAATCATAAAATCTATTGGATATTCCCAAGAATCTAAGGAGACTGAAATATCTTCTAATACACCATCTGGTTTAATAATTGATCGATCTGCAAGTTGCAGTAAAGTAGGTGTAAAAAGAAGGTTAGGAAGTTTTAGTTGGTCCATAGTCTGTCTACTCATAATGTTGATAGCGGCCCCTAAGTCAATCAATGTGTTTGGAATTTCTATCCCATTTATATGTGTCTTGACAATTGGACTTCCTGGATCTACATACTTCTGCATGGTAATTTTTCCCATCATAATATCTGAAATTTTTCCTACCAGGTGGATTCTTCTTGTGTCTTTTAGTTTCCTTCCTGGTCTTTTGAAACTCAACTCCTTTATTGTTTTTGCTAGAATAGGAATCTCTCGAATGGCTTGTAGCAAGGGAATCTTGATACAAACATTATTCAATTCATCTAGAAAGTCATAGTTAGGCAACAAGATTTTTTTTTCCACCCCCTTGTCAATTTGTAGTCTTTCAGGAAAAGGAGGTGTAGATGAAGATGCAGGTTGCTCAAATATAGGAGTTGTGGGTGTTAGTCTTTCTTTTTCTTTTTGAATGTTTGAATTTTGAAGAGATTCTTCCTCAGAACCCTTATTGACTTCAAGAGAGTCCTCCTCAGAGGTATCTTGCTCTTGAATACCTATAGAAGGTTTTTCTAAAACTCTACCAGATCTGAGTTGTACATCATTGAGAGGAACAATCATATAGGTAGGAAATTGTTGTCCTTCTACCATGTAAGTATTCTGAGGATTTTTATTATTAGGATTTGGCAATGGCTAAGCTGGAAGTTGATTTGTCTTTTTTTGGTATGGGAGCATGAGTTGAGGATTTGGATTTTTTTGAGAAGGTTGTTGTTGTGGAAATGGCAATGAAAGTTGTGGATTTGGGTTTGGAAGTTGTGGAGCTTGTTGATTTTGAAAAGATGGAGGATATTGATAAAATTGAGCAAATCTCCCATAAGGATTTTGCATCCCTTGTACCCCTGGTTGATATGGATTTTGATTTTGGGGCCAAGGTTGTTGCCAAGGATTCCAATTTGGTGGGGTTTGAAAATTCATAGGGTTGTTAAACCCTTGAGTTTGTTGTCCTGCCAAGGTCTCCTTGCAACAAAACAGAGAGATTCTACTGAATTTGGGTCTTCTTGAAAGACAGCTTTGAGTCTAGGAATTGAAGGACAATCCTTGATCTCATGATTCTATGAGAAAATCATACATGTTTCTACAACTTTTGCATCCAAGGGACATTCCCTTAAAGCATGTTTCTTCCTACATTTCAGACAAAAGATGGCTAAGGCATCTGTTTCTGCTTTCTGCTTGTTTTGGATTTTAAGGGTGTCTAGTTGTTCACTAAGGCTCCCTAAGATATCAGTTTTGAATTCATCAAGCATATTACCAATCTCTGCCCTACTTACTGATCCAGTTGCAGATTTGTTAGCCCTAATAAAAGAAGGATCCCTAGGCCCTTTTCCTGTTTTAGATTTTCCTCTTGAGAGATGGACACATAGTTATGTTATGTCACGAAGTGGAAGTTGAGAAATGTATCCTTTCCCCATCATGTTTAAAATATCTATCCATTCATCTCTAATGGCTTTTAATATGAGGGCTTTCAAGGTTTCATCATCTAAGTTGCTCATCTTTACTCTTTTCAAGTTGTATTGAAATCTTTCAAGTAAGTCTTCCAAATTTTCATCTTCTTTTTGCATCATTTTGAATACCTCATCCTTGTGATTGGTGGGCATACAATAGTCAAAGTATCTATCCAAAAATGTTTGTTTCATATCATTCCAAGTCCTAATAGATTGAGTGGCTAATCCCATGAACCATTTCAAAGCAGATCCCTTCAAAGTTGAAGGAAACAGTTTGAGTTTTTGAGAGTCTTCCATATAGTCATAGGTTCGGCACACAACTTCAAACTCAAACAGAAATGTTTCAGGATCATCACTTCGCAATCCATAAAAGTTAGGAAGGACATATGGTGAGATATTTTTCATTGTTGTATGAGTTTCCTCATCAACTATAGGGAATCCAAACAAGTTGTCTCCTTCCCTATTTCTACCATTATTTTCTTCACCATTGTTGTCTCCATTGTTTCCTCCTCTTCTACCTCTACCTCTACCTCCATCTATTACTTCCTCTGCCATGATAGTTTCTTTAGAGTCCTTAAAGTCCTCTAGTTCTTCTATCAAGGGAGGATGAGAGAGAGTCTCTTTGTTTTCTAAATGGGATTTAGTAGATGGTATGGAAGAATCCTCTAATTCAGTTGTTCCTTGAATTCCAAAAATCTTAAGGCTAGGGGTAGATGGTGGTGAATCTGGTCTATGCCTTGAAGAAGATGGAGTTGTGAAAATCGAACTCTTGGCTTTAGCTATAAACCTTCCCCTAGAATCTCTTGCTCTATGCATGTCATTTTTATTTTTATTTTTTAAAGTTGGGCTAATAATTCTCTTTATGATCTTCCAGGTCACACTAGGTGCAAGAAGAGAGCATACTTAAGAAATTACTAAACCAATAACTCTCTTTTCTGATCCTCCAGATCACACTAGGTGCAAGAGGAGAGCATACTTCAAGAAGTTATCAAGTTTTCCCTTCTTTTATGATTTTGTTTTTTTTTTTTAAGAAATTGGCTACCTAGTTACACTTCCCCGGCAACGGCGCCAAAATGTTTGGTCAATTTAGTGTGTCCTAAATTGCTGCATTTAATTTGTCAATCCGGGATTCGTAAGCTGATGAAGTGCGGCGCACTATCTGTGCAAGATAACCTATTTCTTAACTTTTTGTCGTTTTTGGTTTTCTAAGATGAAATGGAAATTCTAAAATGAAAAAAACAAGTATGGTTATGTTTGTTCAAGGAAATGATATCCTCTATAATTATTTACCAACTTGAAACTTAAAAAGGAATTTGAAACTTACAATGACAAAACTTGAAAAGAAATGAAAATGTGCTGCTGAAATGAAAAGGTGCTGCTAGTCTAATAAATCAAAACAGTGAACTAGTGAGCATGAAACCAAACTATTCTTGCTGCTGTCTAAACAGAAAAGAAACTATGCTGAAAGAAATCCAAAAGTGCAACAAAGTAAATCTAAATCAGATTACATCAACTTGTCTTCTGATCCCTCATCATTAGTCCAGCTATGATTTTCGGAAGTAACCATAAACAACTTGAGTAACTGATATCTAACTTGGAGAAAGTAAACTAATATCAAACCACACATTCATAATTCAATCCCTCACCATCAGTCCAGCTGTGGCTTTCGGAGGTAACTGAAGATGTCATGCACAATTTAATATTTCTAACTTGCAGAAAGGAAACTAATATCAAACTACACATCCATAATACAATCCCTCACCATCAGTCTAGCTGTGGCTTTCGGAGGCAACTGAAGATGTTATGAGCAGTTTAATATATCTAAATTTGTAGAAAGGAAACTAATATCAAACTACACATTTCATAATACAATCCCTCACCATCAGTCCAGCTGTGGCTTTCGGAGGCAACTGAAGATGTTATGAGCAGTTTAATATATCTAAATTTAACTACTGAAGCAAATGAGCAAAACTGAAATAAACAAAGCAATACTGAAATTAAACAGAAACTAAGAAAAGCAAATTAGCAGCAGAACAATTTTAATTCCATGTCATTAGTCAAAAATTTATGCAAATGCCTGGGCTGTCTATTTATAACCTGAAACAAGAACACTGATCAGTTATCAATAACGTAAAACATAAAAGACAGAAGTAAAATGGAAAGCATAAAAGATTATAAACAAAAATGAAACATATATACCATGAAAGATGCAATGTATAAACATGTGAATGGATTATGGCACAATGAGCTTTAAAGAAATAAAATAAGAACTATACAATAATGCACAGAACCTTGGCAAGTGCAGGGGCCCTCTACACCAGCCTTGGCAATAATCTTCAAGTACGAATTACGTTTGGAAACAGTCTTCTTATATTAATATGCAGTCATAACAGTAAGGTGGTATTACGGCACAAAGGCAGCGTAATTACATTACAGAGCAGACTAATAAAAGATAACAGAGACTAACATCGACTAATCTAATATGCGTATACAAACGCGTTATTTATAACAAAAGAAATATAACTGATTCCTAGAGTTTATGCTAATGGAGAACACGTAGACCATTACGTCCACGGATCTAAAGATCATGGCCGTATTGAAAAGTAAATCTATGAGGAGTGGATGTTTGAATTCGGCTATGGAGTGGTGTACAGATGTTGATTTGTCCTCTGCAACTCAGAAACGGCCATATGAACCTTCACGTGACACGAAACAGAGTCCTGTCACCGTGAGACTCTACGGTTGACTTCCATTTGGACGCCTTTGACCGCAGCTTCTTTAGATGAGTTTTCTCGAGCCAATAGGACACGAACCATGTCCACATCATTTCTGACTTGCCCATGTGGCTCGTTTTTCCTGTAGACACCTGTAACATAGAGTTTCACAAAATGGCTGCGGAAAGTTGCAGCAGCTGCGGAAAGTGGCAAGATTCCGCAGCTAAATGAACAAAATCTAATCAAACAACAGACACAAAAATATAATTAAAAACCATGTTAGATGCTCTTTTGCAATTAATATACAATGATATTTACAACTTGGGAGGTTCAGGTGAGTGAAAAAGGTATAGAAAAGTGTATGGAAAAAATGCAAATTTGAGACTCAACAGCTACGCTAAAGAGATTCATCATATAGTGTATGTAAAACTAGTGGTTTCTGATGAGCCAACCAAATATGAGAAGATCGTCAAAAAATAGGGAGTGAGTAATACTTACAGTAGGAGAGAAGGAGAAGCTGGCAGATATAAATCCCACTTGTTTATCCATTTCCATGAGATTTCTAAACCTATCCATGATGAGAATGAATATGAGAGGGGACAGTGCGCATCCCTGCCTTAATCCTCATCCAACCTCAAAAAAATTTGTTGCATTCCATTTATAATCACGACATATCTTACCATCGTTATACAAGCCATTATGCATCTAATGCACCCCATATTTAGCCCAATCTTCATTAAAACAAGTCAAATGAACAAAAAAACCACTCTGTCATAAGCCTTAAGAAGATTGATCTTCATGATGAGGGCCTCCTTCTTCCCTGCGTGCATAGACTGCATTGCCTCCTGTGCAAAAGCAATGGCATCATGGATAGATCAGCCCTGTAGGAACCCACATTGCTCTATAGATATGTTCTTTAATAATATCTCCCTAATCCTGTTAGCAATGATTTTTGACGAGATCTTATATATAATATTGCATAATGCTATAGGTCTGAAATTTGAGAATTCTTTGGGAGTAGATGATTTAGGAATAAGTGCCAAGAAAGTGGAATTCGTGTTTGTTGGTATGTGTCCCATAATCCGGGCCTGTTCCACCATTGTTTTAATCTCCTGGGCCATCAATTCAAAGAAATGGATGTAAAAAAATTTTCGGCCAACCATCCGGGCCTGGACATTTATCATGGGAAAATGATTTTAATGCTTTTTCAACTTCCTCCTTAGTTACTTATGAGTTCAAGACCTGGATTGCTTCTGCATTAAACATTCTTGGAATATATTCAAGTACCCAAGTTTGAATACAATGGTCTATGGTCTTGTATGTTTGGTAAAAATCTGAAAAATGTGTGAATACCTCCTCCTGAATCTCAGCCATAGAGATGGCCCTACTCCCATCAGCCTTTTGTATGTACCAAATAGAGTTCTTTTTTTTCCTTTCATTGGCACTTTTATGGACAAATTTAGTGTTTATGTCCCCCTCCTTTAGCCACTGTATTCTTCTCTTGAGCTTCCATGTGAGCTCCTGTATCTTTAATATTTCCATCTTCCTCTTCTGTAGCTTGTCTATCAAGTTATATGCCTCTTGGTCAGGAGGCTTGAGCAACAAATCAGCATGTAGAGTGTTGAGCTTGACTGATATCTCTTTTAATTCAGCTTGAAGTAACTCCTTTTTCTTGATTTCCCACTCCTTAGTAATGATTTTGAGCCTTCAAATTTTTTCAGATAATCTTTCCCATCCATATAAACCCTCGTAAGGAGTGTTCTTACTCCAGAAACCCTAAACCAAGCGATTAAATACAAGCTCCTCCAACCATGCGTAGTTGAATTTTAAAGGGACCCCAGACCTCATTCCCTCTGAGCGCCAAGAAAGGATAATAGTCATATGGTCTGAAAATTCTGATACCATCACCCGAGACTTCAAATGCCCCAATAAGCCGAACAAAGCCTCGCCCACCATAGCCCTGTCAAGCCTCTTTCTGATATAATCAACATTGGCTCTGTTGTATCTCAATAAACAATCCCTTGGCTGTGGTAAGGAATTAGTGCTCAAGACATATATATATATATATATATATATATATATATATGTCATGAAAATATGATATCAGATAGTCTTTGCTTAATCACCTTTAGAAATTAATTATTTAAACCCTCAAGAATCTGATATAATAAATTCTTCACAATGTTGTTATCTGCTGATATTAATTGAAGTGATAGGAAGAACATGAAGGAAGCTCAAACTGATATGCTAATAAACAGGATCTATCACTTTAAACTTCAGAATAATTTCATGTGAGTGGAATAGTTAAAATGAAGGAGCACCCATTAAGGATGTTTAACTCTTACTGACATATGTAAAAATATACGTGCAGCTACATTACTTCATTTTATTCATAGAAAGAAAAGACATAATGGAAACTGAAAACATATCAACAACGACAGATGCAAGAATCTTGATCTTCATTCATTAATCATCAGATAATTGAGTACAAAATTTACTGTAGTCCAAAGGTCCAAAACTTGGAACCCTTTCCTTTCTTTTCTTCATGTTTAAATACAATGTAAAGCAGTTTGTAACTGTTGAAACTACTCTTAATTGCTCGAACTACTTAAACTACCTATTACATATCATCAAAGTATCTCATTACAATTGAAATCTCTTTAGCAAAGATAAAATAAAACTAAAAATTTAATCTATCTATTGAACTTGAATTTGCTTCGCTGCTGCTACATTCTCCTGATTGGCTGACATGTCCTTCTGAGAAGATGAGGATCATTAGTTAGATCAGCCATCCATGCTCTGCATTTCTTCCACACTTCAATATTTGTCTTGGGAGAGTTGATCAACTTATGGTACTCCAGCCTAAAGGCAATGATCCTGCTGAATGTTGGTCATTGTGTAAATAAAGTGTTCACCATCCACAACAATTGAAAATGCTTCTAAAGAAAATTAATAACCGTTGCTCCCTTCAGAATTTGAGTTTTCTCATGAGTGGCATCCACCTTACTTTTTGTTAATACAAATAATGATTCATAGGAATCCCATGATAAAAGGTTGCCTTTAAGATCCTAGCATGATGGCAATCATGCTCTGGCTCTTTTGTCATACAAATTATCAAATTTGTTCACTGCTTCTTTGATCTCTGTCAACTTCATTTTAGCTATCTTCCTGCACGAATTTTTAATAATAAACGTATTAATCTCTACAACATATAAGATCCTATCTTTAATGTCATTTTCCTCTAACTCTTTATCAGTTTTTGAATCAATGAAATCAATGAACTTCTTCGCCCATATGGCTTTGTTAAGGGTCTTCTGCTTATCTGCCATAACTTTCTCCTCAAAGTATTTGACAATGCTTTTCTCTTCCGATACAATAGTCAAGGATTCCCAAGCTGCTTTCATCTCTCCAATGATTTCATTCCATATGATATCTTTAGCCTGTATCAAAGTTATATTTCCCTTCAACTTCTTCTTTAGAATCATGATTTCAGCATTGGTTGTTTGACAATCTGTCCTGTACTTATTAACTTCTCCTTCCTGGGCCTGCATTATTTTTGTTACTATTTCTAGATGGCATGATGATAGTACAGGAATGGGAATCAATCTGCCTTTGCAATTTAAGTACAGCTTCTTTAAACGTAGAGATCTCCTCTTCTTTCTGTAAGAGTTGTTGAAGAATATTTTCCTTTTCACTTTCCACTTATGCCACCTCTGCTGCCATTGAATGTTCTCTTATAGGTAGTTTCAACTTTTTCTTTAACACATAAATCTTTGACTCTGCACTTTGTAGTAATTTCTGCACAGCAGACCTGTCATTTAGATCCACTCCAATCTTCACAATTATCCTCTTCAGATCCTCATTTTGGGTTGTTAGGGCCCTGGAGTTGGATTTCTCCAACTTGATTTGCTTGATCACCTTCCCTAGCATATTCTCTGCCTTAAGAGTCATTGCATTTGTCTTGGTTAGATCATTCACTATTAATTGACCTATTTGCATGTGTAAATTGACCTTATCAAGCAAAGGAATCTTCCTCACATCAACGGTTAAATTTATAGTTTTGAAATTACTTGATGACCCTATAGTCATATCAGAAGGGTGAGAGAGAGAAATTTTAAGCTGATATCTTTCTAGATCCTGGCAGTCAATAATCTAGTCTAGTCCGGAGTTACTTGATATTCAGCCTGTGCCTCCATACTAGCCTTCATCTTTTGATTATTTTCAGACATTTGAGAAAACACCAGTTTAATCAAAGGAATTTTATCCTAAGCATCTCCATGTCTTCTTGGTGAGGCTGGAACATTCTATTCGTCTCCTAGTTGAAGAAGGAAACCAAGTTGAGCACATGCTATGTCTTAAGTGAATTTTTCTCTCTTTTCAGCTCTTTTCTCTTCATCTTTGGAATCTACAATTGCCTCTTTACTCCTCTTGCTTGACTTTTCAGATATGATAGGAGCTTGTATGCTAGAACTAGCATAACCTACAAAAATTTTATTGGCTAAGTTCTCTATGTCAGGTCTACTATCATGAATAAATGCTAAGTATCCATTTTCAACTCTCCTGCTTGAAATTACTTTATGAGGATCATAAGCCCATTTATCTCCTAATACATACCATCTAATATCTTTTTAACCTCATCATTTGCCTGCCTCATGTTGACTATAAATGGACCCACATACATAGGCAATCTAAACATGTGCCCCTGCTTCATTGGAACAAAATTTATTTGGTCTACATTCAAACTCTGCCTAATGAATTCTAAGGCAAATAATCTCATAGGAACAAATGTGGGAAGTCTATATGGTTCTATCCCAGATCCATAAATTCTGATCTCTGAGTGATCTTCATATACATACAAGTCTCCAAATTTACAATTAGCACCCAACTGAAGAAATTCTTGAGCCTTTGGTAAGAAACATGGGGGAAAAACGCCATTCAAAATATTATCAGTGGTGGACATAAAATTATTTTCAAAATAAATAACCCCCTCCTCATTTTGTTCCTCTCTTACTACATCGGTCCAAAACACTACTAACTGTCTTTTTTTATTTACATCCATGATATTCAACTCCAAATGCAAGAATTCCTCCACATTTTGATATAAAAAGAGATAGGTGAGAATAGAAGGGAACTTGTATGACCTAGTGAGCGATAAACTCATGAGTTGATTATTTACGACCTCCTTCCAGTAAGAGGGAATGTCTAGCACTATTCTTGGCTTCATAATCAAAGAAAATAGTCCCAATACTGATTTATCAACTAGGTTTTTGTACTCCTTTCCCAGTATCTTCGATATACACCACAACATGGGTCGAACTTCTGCATCAAAAACTTCTAGGGATAACTCCTTACTATCTTGGTGCAAACCGCTTCATGTCCAGCTTTAGGAAGAATGCGAATTGAGTGAATTCCTGTACTGCAATATTATCATAATATGATGCCAATGATTCGTCAGTGAATTGAACATAGGATTCAGACTCTAGGTAACATAAATCTTGATGGACTAACTAGAACGAGACTTGTAGAACATTCTCTCCTAGGCAATTCATTACGAAGCATTTACCAGGATACATGATAGATACCAACCAATGCACAAACTCAAGAAAAACATGAGTCTTAGGGATACATGCAGACAGTACGCCTGACTTGGCCATGGCGGAGAAAACAGGACATGCTTTATCATTTAAACAAACTTGCTGATAGAAATGGAGATGCTCTAGGGAGCAAGTGGTATCTCTGATATCCCTCTCAGTGTCCATGTGAGGAATATGACTGGAAGAACCGAAAAGAGATGAAAGTTTTTCCATGAGACATCTTAGGGTGGCGAACAACGATAGAAAATACTAATGCAACAAGGTTGACAAATACAAAGAAATAACAGTTAATGTTTTGAAAAGAGAAGCAGGCTTAAATAGATGGTGCGGGATCTTAACATTAAATGTTGATTTGACTCACAGAAGACCGTTAAATGATACCATGACACGGCTGAAAGCTGTCATCTAACAAGTAGGTTACGTCACTGCGGGAGACATTTAGGGTACGGAGTGCTCATCGGGGCCTTGCCCCCGCAGAGAATCCAGACCATTGATCAAGATCGTTCGGTCGGTCAGCGGGGTCAACTGCGGAGGCACCTTACCCATTAACCCCTGCATTGATTGTGCCCGTGGGTTGTTGTCTTTAACCTCTGACAAGATAACCCTTGGATCCCACTTACTTATTTGCTCGAACATTAACCAAGACACTAGGTCCCCCTCTGCAGATCCTTCAAAATATTTAACTTTAGTCTTTACAAAAACATTGAAACTTTGGTTGAAGTATGAAGAAGCTCTACTTTAACACATATTTTTATATTTTTCCCTTTTTTGTATTTTCAAAAAATTAAAATAAAGATATTGCAAATGAGCCACAACATCTGGCTCCACCTGGGGATAGTGTTTTTTGACATGAAACACTAAGAACTGCAGATTAGTGCCTTCACTTCGGGCATGTGTTGAGTCCCGAATTTGTCTCTTTTCCATACACTTTTCCATATCTCTTTCACTCACCTAAACCTCCAAAATTGTCAATATCATGTGCAAAGGGTATCTAACATGGTTTTTAATTATGTTTGTGTGTTTTCTATTTGATTTAGATTTTGTTCATACAGCTGCGGAAACTTGTCACTTTCCGCAGCCGCTGCAACTTTCCGCAGCTATTTTGTGGAAATCAATGTTACAGGTGTCAACGAAGGAAACGAGCCACATGGGCAGGCTAGGAATGATAAGGACATGGTTCGTGTCCTATTGGTTCAATGAAATTCGTCAAGGAAAGCCGCGGTCAAAGCCATCCACGTGGAAGTCAACTGTGGAGTTCTATGTCGGCTGGACTCTGTTTCGTGGCATAGAAACATCCATACGGCCGTTTCCCAAGCTTGTGGAAGTTAATTGACATCTGTGCAAAGTTCCGGAGTTGAATTTAAGCGCCCACCTTCCATAGATCCGTTTCCCAAACATGGCCATACTCCTAAATCCGTGGCCTTCGTGGTCTACGTGTTGGCTGCTATCATAAACTTCAGGAAACAGTTACATTTTATTGCTTTATAAAGAGCGTTTGCATACGCACGTAGAGTTAGTGAATGTGAGTTGATCGTTGTTAGTTGTTAAGTTGATGTGCGTACTCTGTTATGTGGTGATTACGCTGCCTTGAGCCGTAATACCACCAGCCTGTAATGACTTTCTTTTTAATGTGAAAAACTCTATTTCATAACTTAATTCGTGTTTGAAGATCATACCAGAGCTGCGTAGAGGGCCCCTGCTCAGCCGAGGTTCTGTGTATTAATGTATATATTTTTCATTTCATTTCTTTAAGTAATCATTGTATCATAACCCATTACATGTTCATATTTCATAGTTGTTTTATTTATGTTCATACATTTCTGTAATTTCCATTGCATTCCTGTCTTTTATGTTTTTATGATTGTTAAAATACTGATCAGTTTTCTTGTGCAGGTTTTAGGTAGACACCCAGGGGCATTTTCATAGTATTTTCGCTAATGATATGAAACTGATATTATTCTGCTGCTAGTTTTCTTTCACAGTCTTTGTTTAACTTCAGTTTTGTTTTGTGCATTTCAGTTTTGTTTATCTGATTCAATAGTTAAAATTAGACATATTAAGCTACTCATAGTGTCCTCAGCTACCTCCGAAAGCCACAGCTGGACTGATGGTGAGGGGCCGCATGATGAGATGTGTAGTTTAGTATTAGTTTCCTTTCTGCAAAATTAGATATATTAAGCTGCTCATAGCGTCTTCAGTTTCCTCCGAAAGCCACAGCTGGACTGATGGTGAGGGGCTGCATGATGAAGTGTGTATTTTAGTATTAGTTTCTTTTCCGCAAACTTAAATATATTGAATCATGTATGACATCTTCAATTGCCTCCGAAAGCCACAGCTGGACTGATGGCGAGGGATTGAATCATGTGTGTATGGTTTAGTATTAGTTTACTTTCTGCAAATTAAATATCAGTTACACCAGTTGTTTATGATTACTTCCACAAGTCATAGCTGGTCTAATGATGAAGGGTCAGAAAATGAATTGATGTAATCTGGTTTAGATTTCTTTCATTGCAACTTTGAATTTCCATAAGCGTAGTTTCTTTTGTGTTCAGTTGGCAGCAAGAATAGTTTAGTTTTCATATTCACTAGTTTCTTGTTGTGATTCATTAGATTAACAGCACTTTCCATTTCAGCAGTTTACTTTCTTTTGTCATTGTAATTCCAATTTGCTTTTGAAGTTTCGAGATTGGAAAATCATTATAGGGGAATATCATTTCCTTGAGCAATTATAACCAAGCTTGTTTCTCACTTTAGAATTTCCATTTCACCTTAGAAAGACCATAAACGACAAAAAGATAAGAAAGAGGTTATCTTGCACATATAGTGCGCCGCACTTCATCAGCTTACGATTCCCGGATTGACAATTAAATGTAGCAATTTAGGACACACTAAATTGACCAAACATTTTGGCGCCGTTGCCGGGGAAGTGTAACTAGGTAGCCAATTTCTTAAAAAAAAAACACATAAAATCATAAAAAGAAGGGAAAACTTGATAACTTCTTGAAGTATGCTCTCCTCTTGCACCTAGTGTGATCTAGAGGATCAGAAAAGAGAGTTATTGGTTTAGTAATTTCTTAAGTATGCTCTCTTCTTGCACCTAGTGTGATCTGGAAGATCAGAAAGAGAATTATTAGCCCAACTTTTGTTAAAAAAAAAAACTAAAAAAAATAAAAAATAAAAAATGACATGCATAGAGCAAGAGATTCTAGGGGAAGGTTTATAGCTAAAGCCAAGAGTTCGATTTTCACAACTCCATCTTCTTCAAGGCATAGACCAGATTCACCATCATCGACCCCTAGCCTTAAGATTTTTGGAAGCCAAAGAACAGCTGAATTAGAGGATTCTCCTATACCACCTATTAAAGCCTACTTTGAAAACAAAGAAACTTTCTCTCATCCTTCCTTGATAGAAGAACTAGAGGACTATAAGGACTCTAAAGAAGCTATCATGGCAGAGGAAGTAATAAATAGAGGTGGAGATATAGGAGGAGGAGATAATGAAGATAACAATGGTGAAGGAAATAATGGTAGAAATAGGGACGATTTTCTTGGATTCCCTATAGTTGATGAGGAAACTCATGCAACAATGAAAAATATTTCACCATCGGTTCTCCCTAACTTTTATGGATTACGAAGTGAAGATCCTGAAACATTTCTGTTTGAGTTTGAAGTAGTGTGCCGAACTTATGACTATATGGAAGATTCTCAAAAACTCAAACTATTTCCTTCAACCTTGAAGGGATCTGCTTTGAAATGGTTCATGGGATTAGCCACTCAATCTATCGGGACTTGGAATGATATGAAACAAACATTTTTGGATAGATACTTGGATTATTGTATGCCCACCAATCACAAGGATGAGGTATTCAAAATGATGCAAAAAGAAGATGAAAATTTGGAAGACTTAATTGAAAGATTTCAATACAACTTGAAAAAAGCAAAGATGAGCAACTTAGATAATGAAACCTTGAAAGCCCTCCTATTAAAAGCCATTAGAGATGAATGGATAGACATTTTAAACATGATGGGTAAAGGAGACATTTCTCAACTCCCATTTCATGATATAACGGAACTATGTATCCAATTCTCAAGGGGAAGATCTAAAATTGGAAAAGGGCCTAGGGATTCTTCTCTTATTAGGGCTAACAAATCTGCAACTGGATCAGTAAGTAGGGCAGAGATTGGTAATATGCTTGATGAGTTTAAAACTGATATCTTAGGGGGTCTTAGTGAACAACTAGACACCCTTAAAATCCAAAACAAGCAGAAAGCAGAAACAGATGCTTTAGCCATCTTTTTTTCGAAATGTATGAAGAAACATGCTTTAAGGGAATGTCCCTTGGATGAAAAAGTTGTAGAAACATGTATGATTTGCTCAGAGAATCATGAGATCAAGGATTTTCCTTAAATTCCCGGACTCAAAGCTGTTTTTCAAGAAGACCCAAATTCAGTAGAATATCTCTGTTTTGTCGCAAGGAGACCTTGGCAGGGACAACAAACTCAAGGGTTTAACAACCTTATGAATTTCCAAACCCCACCAAGTTGGAATCCTTGGCAACAACCTTGGCCCCAACATTAAAACTCATATCAGCCATGGGTACAAGGGATGAAAAATCCTTATGGGAGATTTTCTCAATTTTATCAATATCCTCCATCTTTTCAAAATCAACAAGCTCCACAACTTCCAAACCCAAATCCACAACTTTCATTGCCATTTCCACAACAACAACCTTCTCAAAAAAATCCAAATCCTCAACTCATGCTTCCATACCAACAGAAGACAAATCAACTTCCAGCTCAGCCATTGCCAAATCCTAACAATAAGAATCCTCAAACTACTTATATGGTAGAAGGACAACAATTTCCTACCTATATGATTGTTCCTCTCAACGATGTACAACTTAGATCTGGTAGAGTTTTAGAAAAACCTTCTATAGACATTCAAGAGCAAGATACCTCTGAGGAGGACTCTCTTCAAGTCAATAAGGGTTCTGAGGAAGAATCTCTTCAAAATTCAAAAATTCAAAAAGAAAAAGAAAATCTAACATCCACAACTCCTATAGTTGAGCAACATGTATCTTCATCTACACCTCCTTTACCGGAAAGACTACAAATTGATAAGGGGGTGGAAAAACAAATCTTGTTGCCTAACTATGACTTTCTAGATGAATTGAAGAATGTTTGTATCAAGATTCCATTGCTACAAGCCATTCGAGAAATTCCTATTCTAGCAAAAACCATAAAGGAGTTGAGTTTCAAAAGACGAGGAAGAAAGATAAAAGACACAAGAAGAATCCACCTGGTAGGAAAGATTGCAGACATTATGATGGGAAAAATTGCCATGCAGAAGTATGTAGATCCTGGAAGTCCAATTGTCAAGACACATATAAATGGGATAGAAATTCCAAACACATTGATTGACTTAGGGGCTGCTATCAACATTATGAGTAGACAGACTATGGAGCAGTTAAAACTTCCTAACCTTCTTTTTACACCTACTTTTTTGCAACTTGCAGATCGATCGGTTATTAAACCAGATGGTGTATTAGAAGATATTTCAGTCTCCTTAGATTCTTGGGAATATCCAGTAGACTTTATGATTTTGACTCCCAAAAGCAATCTAGGAGGACATCCAATTATCTTAGGAAGACCTTGGCTGGCCACAGCTGATGCTTTTATTAGTTGTAGATCTGGAGACATGTACATTTCTAATGGTAATTCGACAAAGAAATTCAATTTTTATCCTCCCGCAAGAGCAATTAGAGAAATAGGAGACAATGAATGGGTCGATGATGAGAACACTATACAACCTGTCTTTACCATTTCTGAGATTAGTGAGGATAGTCAAATTCTGAACACATTAGAAAATTTTGAGATAACTTCAGAATATGACCCCACACAATTTCAGTTGGAATCCGACATAGAATATTTATCATCAAGACAAATGTCTCTCTACTCTATGGAAGAGTTTGGTAATTCTGCTTTTGAGATTTTTCCAGAAAAGACATTGAATATCAACAAACATCTGGAGAAGTCACAACAAGAAGAACTAACGAGAATCTTGCAAAAACATTCTACTGCATTTGCATGGGAGTATACTGACATGAAGGGTATTGATCCTAAGACTTGCATCCATCATATCTATATTGAGGAAAACAGTAGACCAATCAGACAACCTCAAAGAAGGATGAATCCAAATCTTAGGGAGATAGTGAAAGAAGAGCTCCAAAAACTTCTCAATGTAAACTTCATTTATCCAATTTCGGATAGCCGATGGGTTTCTCCTTTGGTTATAGTACCTAAAAAGAATGGTAAATGGAGAGTATGCATTGATTACAGGGAATTGAACAAAGCAACTTTGAAGGATCACTTTCCTTTGCCTTTTATTGATCGGGTATTAGATACATTAGCAGGTAAAAAGTACTTTTCATTTTTGGATGGTTTTAGTGGCTATAATCAAATTCAGGTAGCACCTGAAGATCAAGATAAGACCACATTTACTTGTCCTTGGGGAACTTTTGCCTACCGAGTGCTTCCTTTTGGGTTATGTAATGCACCAGCAACATTCCAAAGAGCAGTACTAGGAATTTTTTCTGATCTAATCCATGATTGTGTAGAGGTTTATATGGATGATTTTACAGTTTATGGTAATACATTTGAAGAGGCATTAGAAAATTTGGAAAAATTTCTCATAAGATGTAAAGAAACAAACCTTTCATTAAGCCATGAAAAATGCTTTATGATGTTTACTGAAGGGATTGTTTTAGGACATCATATTTCGGGAGATGGAATTAAAGTTGATAGATCAAAAGTTGAAGTCATCTCCAAGTTGCCTATTCCAAATTGTCAAAGAGATGTTAGAAGTTTTCTAGGTTTTACTGGTTACTATAGAAGATTTATAGAGAACTTCACTAAAATAGCATCTCCACTCTTCAAGTTGCTTACAAAAGACTGTGAATTTAAATGGGATTCTGATTGTCAATCCGCTTTTGAAACTTTGAAAACAAGAATATCTAAAGCACCTGTCTTGAGAGGACCAAATTGGAAACTTCCTTTCCATATTTCTACAGATGCTTCAGATACAGCTCTTGGAGCTGTGTTGGGTCAAAAAGATTTAATTCCTTATGCCATTTATTACACGAGTAAAAATTTGACTCCCACAGAGTTGAATTATACTGTGACTGAAAAAGAGTTCTTAGCTGTTGTTCATGCAATTAATAAGTTTAGACATTACATAACAGGCTATGAAACTTTTATTCATACTGACCATTCTGCAATTAGATATTTAATGAACAAACCTGTTACTAATGGCAGAGTGACAAGATAGCTTTTACTTTTGCAAGAATTCAATATTACTGTGTTGGATAGACCAGGAAAACAGAATACAGTAGCTGATTTCTTGTCTAGAATTCAGAATACTAAAGAAGATTCTCCTGTAGAAGATAAGTTTCCTGATGAATATTTGTTTGCGGTAACTATTAAGACCCCTTGGTATGCAGATATTGCTAACTATTTGGTTACAAGGAAACTACCTTCACATTTATTTCCAAGAGAAAAACGAAAAATTATTCAGGAGAGTTCAAGATATTCATGGATTTCTAACGAATTGTTTAAAACAGGGCCAGATCTTGTGATCGGAAGATGTGTCAGGGAAGATGAAATGCCTGATATTCTTAAGGCATGTCATGATGAACCATGCGGCGGACACTTTGCGGACAAAAGGACGGCCTATAAAATCCTTTCCTTGGGATATTATTGGCCTTCTCTCTTCAAAGATGCAAAACAATATGTCCAAAGGTGTGATAGCTGCCAAAGAGTAGGGAAACCTACCCTCTCAAATGAAATGCCATTGCAAGCACAGGTACTCATTGAACCCTTTGAAAAATGGGCTTTAGATTTCATTGGACCGATTAATCCACCATCGAAGCAAAAGAAGTATATATTGGTTTGCACTGATTATGTTACTAAATGGGTAGAAGCTAAAGCATTAGTATCTGCTACTGAAAATTCAATTGTTCATTTTCTTTATGAGGATATTTTTACTCGCTTTGGTGTTCCAAGAGAAATTGTAACAGATCAGGGGAGCCAATTCACATCCAATTTGGTGGAGAAGTTGATGGAAGAATACAAAATCAAGCACAGAAGATCTACTCCTTACCATCCACGAGCAAATGGTCAAGTGGAGTCCACAAACAAAGTTCTTGAAAGTATCATCACCAAAACTGTTCATCTACATAGAAGAGATTGGGCAGAAAGGCTTCCAGAAGCCTTGTGGGCCTACAGAACTACATGGAGGAATACAACGGGACATTCTCCCTATGAACTTGTTTATGGGAAAGAAGTCTTGCTCCCCATTGAGTTCCAAGTCAAGACCTTCAAGATAGCAGTTCAGTTGGGAATGGACTTATCGGAAGCCCAAAAGCATAGAATGGAGCAATTGAATGAGCTAGATGAGATCAGACAAGAAGCAATTCTAAGAACTGATCTAGTTCAATATCAAAGAACTAAGTGGCATGACAAATATATCAAAGAGAAGAAGTTTCAAGAAGGAGATTGGGCATTGTTGTTTGACTCCAAGTTTAAAGACTTTCAAGGGAAATTTCAGACTCATTGGCTTGGGCCATATGAGATTGACAAGGTCTTTAACAATGGAGCTGTAAGAATCGAGACCATTGATGAGTTTCAAACTCCTCTTTTAGTGAATGGCCATAGATTGAAAGTTTATCATAAGCCACTCTCTAAAGAGGATTTTGTCAAGTTGTTTCAAGAAAGTTCTGCAATCAGGCTGGTACAGAAGAATCCTTCTTCTCTACCAAGCTAGTTTTTGTTTTTCAAGTTAAAAAAAAAATAAAATAAATAAAAAAAGAGAAAAAAAAAAAAAAAAAAAAAGAGAAGAAAAAAAAAATGGTATAAGCCTGAAAACCAATCATTGATTGGCAGTCTTATACAGAAAATATGGGGTGAAAATCAGGGACACCTGACACTCTATATTTTCCAAAAAAAATTCTGTCTTTTATTTTATCTCACCACCCACTCCATTTCACTTCACTTCACTTCACTTCATTTCATTTCATTTCATTTCACTTCATTCCACTTCATCTCATCCATTCCATCAATAAAAATATTTTTATGACCATTTCCATCTGGTCATTTGTCATTTGTTCATTTCTATTTCAGCCAAGTAATAGCTGTGTCAGTTTCCGCAGCTGACAGCTGTTTTCGCAGCTGACTCCAGTTTCCGCAGCCAGAAGCAGATTCCGCAGCTGCTACTACTCTGTTTTCAAAAAGAATGTACAGTTAGTTGTTGTTTTCATAAAATCATGAAATAAAATGCAGGACAGGATCAATGGGACATTCAAGACACTAATGAAGATCAATCAGTTGAAGACCAAGGGCAAGAGCAAGGATTCCAAAGGTATGAATAAAGTTTATTTCAAATAGTATAAAAGACACATTTTTTATGTAATTTTAAACTATGAGCTCTACCCCATAACGCACAATGATTAGATTGATAGTCCGTAACCCTCCACGATCTCTATGTTATCCTCTTGCATTTATTCACAAACGGCTTCATTATTGAAATTCCGACTCTTACTCATGTTCAAATAGCCCACCGAAGATAATGATACGTATTTGAGTTGACAAAGGACTCTTACAAGCCGCACAACTCCATAATCATTGATTGAAACGTGTTCATATTTATGACACAGCCACCAAAAATTCAAAATGCGGCCGAATGCATTACACTTTGTTAACTTCTTTGTCGTTTCTCTGTCGTGTTACAAAACCTCACTCTACTCATTCTCATTCCCTGTTTCACTCCATTCCGTTCCTTTTACTCACTCTCATTCCCGTATATTCACCCACAGTCTTATTCCATTTTGTGTATGGTGCTCATTTCCGTTTTGTGATAACATCCCCACAGCATTGTGCTCGACTCAGTGTATTCCATCGTTCCACTTCCGCTTAAAACCCTCACAGAGGCAAGCTGTGAAGCACAGAGAAGTAAAATGGGAAAATTATTAAGGGCAGAGCCGGAAGGACCGAAGTTCATAGAGGGATTTCCACAAGCAAAAGAGATGTTGAGAAAAGCTAAATGGCTACGTTTTATTCAGAAATTCTGGGGTTACCACAGAGAAATTACCAAAGCGTTTGCAAGATCATTTGATGGCTCGGAAGCAGAAGTGGGAGACCTCAAATTTTTGGTTAATGAAGCATCAATAGCAGCAGCAACAGAGCTTCTTCAGGAAGGAGAACGGTGGTTCAAAAACAAAAGTATCAGTGATGAGGCATGGAGAACAATCCTCCGAAATCAAGGTATGGATATCACTGTTTTCAAGAGAGGAATTCCAGTGCATGCAATAAAAGATGAATGGGCCACTTTATTACTCATTGTTCAGAAATTTATCACATGTGAAGGCCGCTTTGGCTCTATGTACATGTATCATACTAGGATATTGATGAATTTCCTTGAAAACCAAACTCTCGATCTTCCTTATTTCCTATTCAATAGCTTGAAGAAAATGGCTGTGACTGTGCAAAAACACCTAGGAGATGTAGAGCCTCATTTATATCATCATGGGCTTATAAAAATTTTGATTGAAAAGGAACTGAAAGAAAGAGAAGATACTTGGGAACAATTCTTAGTTAGAAAATTCTTTGAAGAACCTCAGGAAATTCCTGAAGGTAAATCAATTAGAAGGAGTAGAAGAAATAAAATGGATGTTGAAACCCAAGTTGCTCCTACACAGGAAGTTCCCGCAGCTAGCACAACAAAAAGAAGTAGAAGGAAAAGAACAATAGATGAAATCCAAGATACTTCTACTATTACTATGAAGAAAAATGATAAGGAAGAGAGATTGATAAAAAGGAAGAAGAAGGAAATCAAAATTAAGAAGCCAAAAATATCAAAAGGGAAAGAAAGTGTTGAGGCTGTCCATAAAACCTCTTCTTCTGAAAAAGAAGATCACCAAATTCTGTCTGAGAGATTAATTTTTCTTCAAAAACAGTCATCTCTATCTAAGAAGGCAAAAACGGGAAAACAAGAACAAAAGGGTAGTGTACCACAGCATGTGAGGAGAAGTAGCAGGCTTAAGGGAAAACTGAGAAAAACACAAATTAAAGGTCCTCATTTCATTGATTTGGGTGAAGAGACATTTGAACAGTCTCCAACTGACCATAGTCCATTTCAGTCAGTTAGTGAACCTGACTCCTTTCACTCCCAATCAGACAATGAGCGTACTCCATCTTATTCTCAGCAAAATATTGATGAAAGTTCTCCTCGGCCAAATTTTGAACATAATTCTCCCTTGCAGCATTTTGAGGACAGTCCAATGAAGAAGACACCGGAAGTAGACCCCAAACAGCAGGAGGTCTATGATTATATAGAATCCTTGGAGAAGGCAGCCACAGGTCCAAGCACCTCTTCTACTCAGCCTCATACATTGCAGGATGACTTGGTTCAGTCATTAAAACAAGAGATTTTTGAGCTTGAGCTTTTAAATCGGCATATCAAAAATGAAAATGAAACACTCAAAGAGCAAGGCAAACTGGACAAGATTATCCATGACAATACTATGTTACAGTTGGGTATTTGGCAAAAGAAAAATAAGAAGCTAAAAAGGAAATGCCAAAAATTGAGCAGAGCACTTGTGAATATCAAATTCAGGTGCCTCATGAAGAAACCCAGAATGATGGCGGTACCAAAGAAGAAGAGAAGGGGGTTAGATGTGTTGGCTGAAGTATCAAGGCACATGAATTGAACAGAGAGTGTCAAAATTTTGGTTGCATGAGGACATGCAACACCTTCACAGTGGGGGTATGTTGAGTCCCGAATTTGTCTCTTTTCCATACACTTTTTCATATCTCTTTCACTCACCTAAACCTCCAAAATTGTCAATATCATGTGCAAAAGGGTATCTAACATGGTTTTTAATTATGTTTGTGTGTTTTCTATTTGATTTAGATTTTGTTCATACAGCTACGGAAACTTGTCACTTTCCGCAGCCGCTGCAACTTTCCGCAGCTATTTTGTGGAAATCAATGTTACAGGTGTCAACGAAGGAAACGAGCCACATGGGCAGGCTAGGAATGACAAGGACATGGTTCGTGTCCTATTGGTTCAAGTAAATTCGTCAAGGAAAGCCGCGGTCAAAGCCATCCACGTGGAAGTCAATTGTGGAGTTCTATGTCGGCTGGACTCTGTTTCGTGGCATAGAAACATCCATACGGCCGTTTCCAAGCTTACGGAGGTTAATTGACATCTGTGCAAAGTTCTGGGGTTGAATTTAAGCGCCCACCTTCCATAGATCCGTTTTCCAACATGGCCATACTCCTAAATCCGTGGCCTTAGTGGTCTACGTGCTGGCTGCTATCATAAACTTCAGGAGACAGTTACATTTTATTGCTTTATAAAGAGCGTTTGCATACGCATGTAGAGTTAGTGAATGTGAGTTGATAGTTGTTAGTTGTTAAGTTGATGTGCGTACTCTGTTATGTGGTGATTACGCTGCCTTGAGCCGTAATACCACCGGCCTGTAATGACTTTCTTTTTAATGTGAAAAACTCTGTTTCATAACTTAATTCGTGTTTGAAGATCATACCAGAGCTGCGTAGAGGGCCCCTGCTCAGCCGAGGTTCTGTGTATTAATGTATATATTTTTCATTTCATTTCTTTAAGTAATCATTGTATCATAACCCATTACATGTTCATATTTCATAGTTGTTTTATTTCTGTTCATACATTTCCGTAATTTCCATTGCATTCCTGTCTTTTATGTTTTTATGATTGTTAAAATACTGATCAGTTTTCTTGTGCAGGTTTTAGGTAGACACCCCGGGGCATTTTCATAGTATTTTAGCTAATGATATGAAACTGATATTATTCTGCTGCTAGTTTTCTTTCACAGTCTTTGTTTAACTTCAGTTTTGTTTTGTGCATTTCAGTTTTGTTTATCTGATTCAGTAGTTAAAATTAGACATATTAAGCTACTCATAGTGTCTTCAGCTATCTCCGAAAGCCACAGCTGGACTGATGGTGAGGGGCTGCATGATGAGATGTGTAGTTTAGTATTAGTTTCCTTTCTGTAAAATTAGATATATTAAGCTGCTCATAGCGTCTTCAGTTTCCTCCGAAAGCCACAGCTGGACTGATGGTGAGGGGTTGCATGATGAAGTGTGTAGTTTAGTATTAGTTTCTTTTCCGCAAACTTAGATATATTGAATCATATATGACATCTTCAATTGCCTCCGAAAGCCACAGCTGGACTGATGGCGAGGGATTGAATCATGTGTGTATGGTTTAGTATTAGTTTACTTTCTGCAAATTAAATATCGGTTACACAAGTTGTTTATGATTACTTCCACAAGTCATAGCTGGTCTAATGATGAAGGGTCAGAAAATGAATTGATGTAATCTGGTTTAGATTTCTTTCATTGGAACTTTGAATTTCCATAAGCGTAGTTTCTTTTGTGTTCAGTTGGCAGCAAGAATAGTTTAGTTTTCATATTCACTAGTTTCTTGTTTTGATTCATTAGATTAACAACACTTTCCATTTCAGCAATTTACTTTCTTTTGTCATTGTAATTCCAATTTGCTTTTGAAGTTTCGAGATTGGAAAATCATTATAGGGGAATATCATTTCCTTGAACAATTATAACCAAGCTTGTTTCTCACTTTAGAATTTCCATTTCACCTTAGAAAGACCATAAACGACAAAAAGATAAGAAAGAGGTTATCTTGCACATATAGTGCGCCGCACTTCATCAGCTTACGATTCCCGGATTGACAATTAAATGCAGCAATTTAGGACACACTAAATTGACCAAACAGCATGGAGTCAAATGATGTTTGATGAAATATGAACAATGAGAAATCTGGATATGTACAATGGTGAACCATAAAATCTTAATGTTGGAAGTAATGTTTGAGATATTGCCCATTCATAGGCAGTTGTACTATCTCTCCATGAATATTCTCCAGAATTAATGTGTTATTTGATGTTACCTCAGCAATCTTGTATGGGCCATACCAGAGTGGGTCGAACTTACTGTGTTTTCCATTATCTTCTCTTCTGGTGTCCCATCTTAACACCAAATATCCAGTTTGAAAAAGAATCTCCTTTGCTTTTCTATCAAAAATAGACTTCATCTTTTCTTGATAAATGATCAAATTTTCTCTGACTTTGTTCCTGCTCTCACTCGATTCTATAGCCTTTTTGAACCTTCTCACCAGCGCGTTAGGTTCTTCTAGTGCTTCTTAAAGGAAGGAAATCAATAGTCTAGCCAACTGAGTATGAAATAAAGCTTTAGTTCCATAAACCAGTTCATAAGGGGACTTACTTGTATATCTTCTAGTAGTTACTCATATTGCCCAAAGAGCGAATGTCAATTTTGAATCCCAGTTTTTCTTATTTTCACTAATTGTGTTCTTCAAAATCTTGACCAATGTCTTGTTAGAAGATTTAGCTAGCCCATTCCCTTGAGGATGATATGCTATGGAGTGAGATAAAATAAGATTATATGTTTGGAAAAATTAATGAATCGAACTTAATTGAATAACTGGGCATTGTCGGTTACAATCTTGACTTGACACCCAAACCTGCTGAAGATGTTTTCTTCCAAAAACTTCATTACTACCTGGTCATTAGCCTTTCTAGTAGGTATTTCCTCCACCCACTCTTTGAAATAATCAGTGGCAGTCAGAATCCACTTGAACTACCCACTTGATGGTGGATTAATCTCCCAAATAAAATCTAATCCCCGTAGCCTAAAGGGCTCTTCAATGAACACTGGGAGAAGAGTTAGAGGGGATAACCTTTTCTTTTCTGCAAATAACTAACATTTCTGGCAGCTTCTAACTAGTCTGTATACATCAACAAACAAGGAGGGCCAGTAAAACACGATTTGAAGATTTTATGTGCAGTAACCTTCCAACTATAATGGCCTCCACATAGACTCTCATGATATTATTTTACAACTTCAATTGATTCACCTTCTGTTAAACATAATAGCAATATGCCAGCAGGATCCTTCCAATATAACTTAGCATCAATTATGACATATGGCTGGGTTTTGAGCTTAAGGGATCTGTATTTTTTTCTGTTTAGTGAGGTTGGGCAAGAGAAAAAACATAAGTAATGAACAATATCCTTATACCAATCAGAGCACAGAAATCTGTATGTAATTGTTGTATTTGTACTGCTTTGACTCCTTTCATCAACAACTTCATCCAAGGGTACCAGCAAATTAATCCCCAAATCTTGAAAATTTGACTCTGTCAGCAGTTTTTCCAAACCCTGACCTTTGACCAATTTGGTGGGTTTGATATCTGAGTCATACTCTTGGATTTTAGGTATCCACTTTCCTCTTTTACGTTCAACATCACTTTGAATTAACACGCTTTTCATAGCAAAGTTAGGAACATAAGCAACTATCTGAGACTACAACACATAAGTCCTGAAGGCTTGTAATGCTTTGACTAAATCATACACCTGTTTTTCAAAAAATTTATACTTAAGTTCAGCGTCCTTGAGAACTTTTCTGAAAAATGCCACATGCTTCTCTTTACCATCTTCATTCTTCTGCAACAGCACAACAATAATGGTAGTAGGTGATGCAAGTGAAATATTTGAAAAGCCTTTTGATAATCCAGACTCATCAGAACTGGAGCTTCTTGAACGACTTCTTTAATCCTAGCAAAGGATTCTCTAGTCTCCTTATCCCATTTTAATTATGCATTCTTCTTTAGAATATATGTTATGTTTTTGACAATTTCAGCATAGTTCGGGACAAATCTCCCCAGGAAATTTATTTTTCCCAGTAACTTCTCGATATCCTTTTTACTCCTCGGCAAGGGAAATGTTTGAATAGCTTCTACTCTCGCTGGGTCGATTTTTAATCCATGATTCAAAACTATATGTCCTAACAACTTTCCTTCTTCCAAAGAAAATAAAGATTTTTTGGGATTCAATGACAACCCAAATTTTCTGCATTTCTAGAAAGCCTTCTATAAATGCTCCAAGTGTTCATCATCCAAACCTAAAAAAATGGTCACATCATCCAAATATATAACTACAAACTTATCACCCACAAATGCTATTTACATTGACCTTTGAAAAGTGGCATCTGTGTTCATAAGGCCAAATGGCATTCTTGCATACATGAACGTTCCCCAGGGCGTGGTAAAAGTTGTTTTCTTATGATCTTCTTTTTCAACTGCTACCTGATTGTATCTAGAGAAACCATCCACCACAAACAATCTGTATGCTCCTACCACTTTCTGTAAGACTGTTGAAGAGGTAAATCCCCTCTGCGGACAGAGGCGATCCCTACTAGCCCAGATCAGTTCTAGCAACAATCAAACACGCTACAGTGTAGGTTCCTAATTTCAAATAAACCGACTTGCGATGAAGGCTTACCTGGAATCCAACGTTGTCGTTTGTAGAAGAGGTGGTGCTCCCGTTCCTTCGCCCTGGCAGATCACAATCCTCACGATCTCCATGATCGGACACCTGCACATGCAAGAAACAACACAAATGCAAGCATAAAATCCAGTATATACAACTATATGTCAGTAGAAGAGGACATAACTCATGAACATAATCAAGAACAAGAGTGGAACCATAACCAATAGTCGCTTATCATTAATGAGTCAAAATAAGAATGCAACCATAGCTTCGACGCAGCACTCTCCTTTGGCGGGTCGTCAGAAAAACATGTCTCGATAAAGCCTGTCAAGGATGGGACAGGCCTATCTCTCTGGATACTTGACAATAGTCTCCTTGCTTGGATTTGGCCTTAAGGGAATCAAGAAGGCTCTTGCAGCATAAGGATGTGAAAGCTCTTGGGAACTAGCTTGCAAAGGATTTGTGCAAGATTTTATAGATGGAGGAAGGGGAATTGGGATCCCTATAATTATGGGATTGACCCTATCATCAAGGAAGCTTCCATGAGAGGTGGAAAACCACTTCCTCTCTATGGAAATCCATAGCCAAACCTCCCAACTCAAGATAGATATCAATCCAGGAATTTTTTAGGATGAAACTTCGGCCATTTATTTTTTTAAAACACCTCTTAATATGGTTGGCGCGGGTGCGGCTCTATGACAGAGCACCAATTGGCGCGCCCTCTTTGGAGGATTTTCCCTCTTGGCACGAGGGCTGAATTGTGGAACCACGCCAATGGAAAAAGAGCTATTTTTAGGGTTTTTTGCAGGGAGATGTCTTCAGGGAAATGAAAGCTCATCTTCAGAGGATGCAATGAAAGTATTTTCAAGTCTTGTTTCCGCTCACAGGTCACAGAATGAGCCCTCCAATGTGCGGGATGGGGAATGGCAGGGACGGTGAAAATTTGTTGTGTAACAGATGCCCCCTAAAGCATGAGGCCCGAGAGAGAGAGAGAGGGGTGAAATTCTTTACGAGAACATGTCGATTGAAAACACTGCCATCGGAAAACCTGCGAAGCGAAGTACAACTGATGTCTCAGATACATGATATATATGCATGGTATGGGCGCATCCATCCATAATAGAGTATACAATAATCTAGATCCAAGGCATGGGCGCAGCCATCCAGAGAGGATCGATAAATAGAATCAGGTATGGTTGCAACCATCCAATCAGTGAGTCATGTAAATAATCATAATAATCCACAAAATTGCAGCCTGGATTACAACAGACACAATCCAGGGTCTTGCGCTCCATCTTGACCCGAACAAAGTACAAGTTCAAGCATGAGAATATGTGAGCTGAAGTCGAACATGAAAGAACATCGTCTGATTACTAGCCAATGATGAAAGCTGTTTAACAGACGCGAGAGGAACCACCAATAATGACAATGGTCCTCAAGGCACTATAGGTACAATCTACAACATGTGAATCAATGAGCTGACGTCGAACATCCGTATAATCACTCGATCGGAGGCCAATGATGAAAACCTCACGTTGAATGCGACGAACCTGCCATTGAGGCATGCAGGCTCCAAGGTACCATAAAGGAGTCTCTATATCAACTTCCCGGATAATGAGCCGAAGTCGATAGGAAGTGACCTTGATCGAAGGTGGGCCATAATGTTTCCCACATCATCGACACGAGACAGAGGAACATGATGTTTTTTGTGAATCATATGAGAATCAGAGGAAGGTTGATATTTTGCAGAGGTCAACTTCTCTTGAACATATAACGGCACAATAGTGGTTTTGGCAGTATTTTACATCAACAGATCAGAGGTCATGGTGATGAGGCAACGAGCAAATGAGAGTTCAAAAGGGATTATCCAAACCCACGGAGGCTAGTGAAGAATGAGATGAGATGTCCCCAACCCGGCACGAATGCAGACAAGTGCCATGTTCAAGAGCGACATACTGCCGACACGACAATGACGCTGGTCCCATTTTTCCCCCACCATTTCTGGCGAGTACCCCAATTATTTTTGATAACAAGCTTGAAGGGGATAGCATATGCTTGTAATATAAGTCCGCCCTTCGGGCGAATACATCCTAGTACATTTAACGAGCCCTAGGAAGGAGGAACTAGGAGAACGTCATTTCGACTGAATCCAATGTCATCAGGGTTTAACGAGTTTGACAAAGGAAGAACTCAGCGTCTTTTCATATTTAGAGAGTTTTAAAAGACAGCGGAAAAGGAAACTCCAGCGGTCCCTTTTCATAGATAGTTCCTCAGACCCGAAAAGGTAGAAAACAATATCCGAGAAAACCTCCTAGTCGCGATAGGCTAGGGTATTCCTTTTTCGTAAATAATCTATCCCAGCCCGAAAAAGGGGTAAACATATACTAGGTATATGTCGATTTGTGTCCACTTTAACGAGATCGAAACGACAAGGGCCTCGGCAATATTTTTATGTTTAGAGAGTCAGAAAAGCGCTGAAAGATGACTCCAAAGTGACTTTTTCATGTATTTACCGAGTCCAAAAAAGTATAAAATACAACTCGTTTCACCGTTTAAGTCGCGTAAAAACCTGTTGCTGCACAAAAAGTAAGTGTAAAACCCATTTTTGACAAAACATATCAAAATATTCAGAAAAATAACTTTCAAAACCTATTTTGAGTTCAAAAAGTTATAAATATGTCGAATGGTAAAAATAAAATTACTTTTCACTATTTACCTCACTGAAGAGCAGTAGTGGTTCATTTTGTTTGCGAACTTCTGACGGTGATTGCGACCGATCCGGGCTACCATTCAGATTCCCGTCTATTTTAGGTAAGAGGCGCTTCTTTGTACTCCATTTCAATCCATTTTTCATAAATTTTTATTGCATATTAGACTTCTATAAGGAATTTTTGAATTTTTAGGGCTCCGCCCATTGGCGCGGGTATCCGGCATGGACCCACGCCAATGGCATTTTATTTCCAAAGGGCCCGCGCCTAACAGTCGCGCCAGCGGCGCAATCCAATTTTCCGTTTGAAATTTCTACACAATGAGTGAATTGCATGAATTTTTAAGGATAGCAGAGGTCTAATTGAAGTTTTTTGAATGCATGCAACCGATCAAAATGGTCATTGAGTGGAAAGAGAGGGAGCACGGAGAGAAATATGAACAGGCCATGGAGAATGAAACCTGCATGAATGCCCTCAAGAACTGTGGGATAAAAAATTTCTTCCTGACACCTTGCTTACGAGCTTAGCCTGAGCTCCTACAGTACCTGATCAGCATATGGGACGAACATGAACAAGTGTTCAAGTTGCGGGACCAAGTATTAGAACTGGAGGTTTCTGACGTATACTTCATAACCGGACTATCGCGCAGAGGTCCGGTGCCCATATTGATAGGGAGCAGACCGTCTGGTGAGAATATGGAGCAAGTGATGGCACGAGTGTGCCAAGGGGCACGACTGGGATCGGGAAGTGGAAAGGTGGACATCCATACTATTCCTGATCTAGCACTCAGGGTAGTGCTTCATACCATCACGCGGGCTGCGGGATCGCAGGCACCGCACGAGGCAACAAAGGCCCAACTCTTACTAGCCTCAGAGTGCATAAGTCCCCTATTATTTGACTGGGCCACAACAGTGACAATAAATATCAAGAAACAGCTCACGAAGTGTAAGCAGGCCAAACTGAGACAGTTTGGTTACGGTTCTATCCTAGTATCATTCATTCTGGAACGATTTCCAATCTTCCAGGGCCAAGGGGCCATAGTAGCTGAGCCGATTCCACGAGAGCCAAGAATGGCTCGCTGGGCGGCACTGATACCCAGAGCTGGAGGAGGCCAACAGATGTCCTGGAGGCCGGAGTTTTTTGGGTGGTTGCGGCGTCAGTTGATTGTAGTGGAAGACTGGCCATATGCAGGAACCGATTTCACTGGAGACCCAGATCTCCCATTGCCGGAGGGAGATGATTGGGACGAGGATTTGGGTATGACCTCTTCTCTTTTTTATTTTTGTATTTTATGATTTTTTTTTTTGGTAATACATGTTCTTCCTGACACATTTTATATGCATGCAGAAGTGGGCCCAGAGAGACCAGCCGGTATGTCTCCTATCGCGCGGAGGACTCTTCCCGCACCTTATCCTCAAGCAGAGGGTGAAGAGGGGGGGGGAGTTGATCTAGAATCTCGAGGGTATTACCCGAGGGATCCTAGACTACGCCCGGCTGGCAGATGTACCGATGGCGTACTAGAGACATACGGTGGGAGTACCTAGTCGCCTCCACCGACTTCTGAGACGCTTAGTGCGTGCAATCACTTGTTATCATGAGCACCATGCGGATTAGGCTCCTAAGGCTTTTATCATGCATATTTTTTGAGAGACATGTCGTCTCCTGATGTATTTAGATGAACATGTATATTTTTTATTTAATGTGATGCACACCATGCAAACAATCGATATCTATATATATACATATCTATTTCTGGATGGATTTTCCTTTTACATGTGATGATGATTTACAAATTGCGCAAATGTCTATCTATAACCATATTAGCTACTGCATCAGTTAACGTATTCATATGCCTGGGTATATGATGATATGTAATATAGTCAAAATTTCTTTCCAGTAAACGAACACGCAGATACAGACGTAAAATGGATGGGTTTCTTACTGAATAGTGTCCGTTCAGTTGTGATACTACAATTTGTGAGTCTAGATACACAAGTAATTCACGGATACCGAGGTTTACAACCTCGGTTAATAATTCTAACACAACACTATATTCCGCGATGTTATTTGTAGTATGTCCCAAACACACACCTTGCAGGTTGACCAACTCACCAGCAGGATCGTAGATTACCCAGGCCGCCGAAGACAGATTCCTGGTACTGCGGGAGGCACCATCCGCGAAACCAACAAACAGATTGATGGACATCTACACAATCAGGAAGACCCGATCAGCAGAAAGATGTTTACATTACAAACCACACCACACGTGCACACAAATGAAAAACACACACCTATGTACACACACCACACCAAAAATCACTTTAGGCGTAGTACTTTTTGAGGTACAGCCCATTTCTGGGCTGCGCCAGCAGAACTCCTTCATAATCTATAAGCTCATAAGCCCCATTTTTCAAAACACGTTTTACTATGTAGGGCCCATGCAACATAGGTTGGAACTTACCGGCCCCAAGCTTGTCATGTGCTTGATCGTATAGGAGGACGAGGTCTCCTTCGATAAAGGAACGTGGAGAAACTGATTGATCAAAGTGAGCTTTGACCCGCTTCTTTTGTGCCTCAATGACTAAAGAAGCTAAACGGCGGGTTTCATCTAACCATTCCAGATACAAAAGACGCTCTTCCTCAGCAGAAGTATCAGGTAGAAGTTCCACAGCTAATTTCAAAGAAGGAATCTTGCATTCAACCGGAAGCATTGCTTCCAGACTGTACACTAATTGAAATGGTGTGAATTCAGTTGCACTCTTTGCAGACGTCCGGTATGCCCATAGAGCTGAGAACAGTTGGAGGTGCCAATTGGATTTGTGAATACCAACTATTCGTTGAAGCATAGTAAGCAAAACCTTGTTCACTACTTCAACCTGGCCATTTTCCTGAGGGTAATATGGCATTGAGCTATCGTGACGTAAGCCCAACCTTGAAGTCAGCTCGGCCATCATATAATCTCGGAAATGAGTACCATGGTCAGTAATGATGGCTTGAGGGACCCCGAAACATGCAATGATGTGGTTGAAGATGAATTGAGCAGCCGTCTTACTATCGGCAGCAAGTGTAGGCATCGCTTCGGCCCACTTAGTGAAGTAGTCGACAGCGACAATTATATATGCATGCCCCCCGGCTGAATGAGGGTTACACGTCATAAAATCCACGCCCCATTTTGTAAAAGGGTCGACGGTAATAACGGGATGCAAAGCGAGAGGCGGCACGCGCATCTTGCGCTGAAACACCTGGCACACGTGACATTTACGGACTGCAACGATACAGTCTTTGAATATGGATGGCCAGAACTAACCTACTTGCAGAATTTTCTGGGCAGTGGCATATCTGGACATATTTCCACCATAGGCACCACTGTGGCAGTCATTTAGGACCCTTTCAGCCTCTTCCAAGGTTAGGCACCGACAGAGCACCGAATCTACTCCAACGCGGTATAAGGTATCTCCTACGATGAGGTAGGGTTGAGACTGATGCCGAATCCGTCGTCGGGCATCTTTAGTCAACTCAGACCGAAATGTGGAGGTCTGAAGATACACGATTATGTCGCCATACCAAGGGTCGCGAGTACTGATGAGGAAAAGAGTTTCGTCCGGGATATGATCCTCGGAGAGTGAAGGAGTGGAGTCTGTCGGGAGTGAGCATATAAGATCTACAAAAACAAGTGATATGGTTGACTTAGCAGTAGTAAAATCTAAGTCAAAATCCTGCAGGATAACGATCCATTTGAAGTATTTTCCCCCTAGTAATTGTCGAGAAAGAATATATGTCATAGGCTTGCAATCTGAAACCACTGTTATCGTACGCAACAGGATGTAGTGGCGAAAATGTTGCACAACGTGTACTGCGGCTAACGTTAACTTCTCAACGTGAGCATAACGCATTTCTGTATCGAGAAGGTTTCGTGATAGATAATAAACAACATGTTCATTACCATCATCATCATCCTGCACTAGAACCATGGCTATGGTGCTAAACGCGGCGGCGAGATACAAAGTGAAATCGTGGTGATAATCAGGAGGACGAAGCAAAGGAGCATTAACAAGTAACGTCTTCAGCTTCTCAAAGGATTATTGAGCAATTTCGTCCCAATGGAAGGGAACGTTCTGCTTTAATAGGCGCGTGAATCCTTTAGCCACCTCCGCGTAGTTCGGGATAAAGCGTCAAAGGAAGTTTTCTTTTCCTTACAGACTCTGCAACTGATATAATGAGGAGGGTGATGGGAGATTGATGATAGCCTTGACTTTTAAAGGGTCAAGGCGAATTCTGTCTTTGGAGACTATGAATCCCAACAGACGGCCAGAATCCACGCAAAAGACGCATTTATGAAGATTAAGCCTAATATTGTAGTGCCTACAGCGAAGGAAAATCTGGCGGAGGTGTTCAGGGTGGTCTTCTCGCCTAGCTGAATGAGCTAGCAAGTCATCCAGATAAGGCTGGAAGATATGGCGAATGTCATGGAAAGCGTAAGACATCGCACGCTGAAAAGTGGTTCCAGCGTTATTCAAGCTGAACGGGAGCTTTTTATAGGCGAAAGTACCCCACGGACAGATGAATGTAGTCTTGTGTTGATCAGCAGGTAGAATTTTTATCTGATTATACCCCGAGAAACCGTCCATCAAGGAATAGATCTCACTTCCGGCACATTCGTCGATGATCTGGTCTATGAACGGAGTGGGATAGTTATCCTTCGGACAGGCGCGATTGATGTCACGGTAATCAACACATACCCTAATAGTACCCTGCTTTTTATCGACAGGGACAATGTTGGAAACCCATTCTGTGAGGGGGATGGGATAAATAAAGCCCGCGTTCATAATTTTTTCAACTTCTACCTTAATTGCAGCGGCTTTACGAGGATGCATGGGGCGTAAGTGTTGGCACATGGGCTTCGCACCAGGGTAGGTTGGAATCTCATGCACTATGATACTGGGATCGATCCCAACATTTCCTCGTAAGACCAGGCGAACACATCTCTGAATTCTTTGAAAAGATCGGTATAGACTTGAATCTCATCAGGAGAACAAGTCACCCCCACGTGTATATTCTCAACGATCCCCGATTTAACGGAGATGTTGATCGGGATGGTTTGAGTGATATTACTCAGATTTCCCTCCGAAAGAACCTCGTGCGTCAAGATGGGCGTTTGGAGAGGGGGAGTAGGAACCTGAGATGCATAATGCTCTAGACAATCTGACATTGCCCCCAAGCTAGGCATGAAAGAGGAACGATGATGTCCATCGCCCCAAGGAAGCTCCTCGAGAGACATAGTTTCAATGATGGCTTCATCGGAAGGAAAATTCTATTTGAGAGGATTAGGTGAATCGGCCTGACCAAGCTAGGGGGATTGAGAGTAGACATCTAGAGCCATGCTCAAAGGAGCATGCTAAGGAGGTGGAGGATCAGATGAGGCAACAATTTCACAGTAGCTAATCTCTACTGGAGTCAAGAGCATTGATTCTCCAAACTCAAACACCTGCTCAGGCGTAGGGATGAGCCAGGGGTCATCAGACCTGGAAATCATGTTAACTTGAGCGGTGTGCGGTGGCGGTGCGGGAAAAATACCCATGAGGACGGGGTCTTTGAAGAGACCGGGTCCTACACTATCAGGGAGATTTGGTATCTGATCCACGTATGGAACGTTGTTCTCGGAGGTAGAGGTGAAGAAAGACAACTGATCCACCGTAACAATTTTTCCCTCATGAGGGAACTTAAGAAGTCGAAAAACGGTGGATGGCACGCATAGCATGGAATGAGTCCAGCTGCGGTCAAGAAGTATATTGTAGTTGAGCCTGGCGTCTACTACTTCTACTTTGACGTTGACAGTTCCCCTGTAAAGTGATCGCTAGACTCTCGAGAACACCCAGGGGTTTGGATTCCCGACCATCAAATGCCTCTAGGGCATTGGGAGATGACGAAAGGGTTGGAGAGCCAATGGCTTTCCAGCAAGCAGATGACATAACACAGGTAGAGGCACCTTCATCCACAACGGCCTTATGGATGTTAAGACTGTTGATCCTGACTTGAATAACAAGAGCGATCTAATGTGGAAGTCGGGGGGTGAAATTCTCTAAGTCGAAGGTGAGAAGACTCGAATCGGCGGGATCGATGCCACCGATGGCAGACAATAAAGCCTTCCGTTGCGAAGGAAAACTTTGAAGAACTTCTAGTGCAGACATAGCAGAAGGTGCCTATGCCAAATCCTCAACAATATTGTAGTGCTGAGCGGCACAGGCATTCAGATTGTAAGAAGATCTTCGAAGAACACCTTTGGAAGGTGTCTTCACAACAGGTTCAGGAGTAGGCTTCTCGATTTCCAACGAACTGGAGACAGGTGGGGGAGGTGGTCCATCCACAACTGCCTTCCCAGGTGCCTGCCGCGATTCGTTGTAATCCTTCGAACGTGTGGCAACAGAGATAGGTGCAGCACCATTCATCATAAAAACTTGGGACCCAAATGGTCCAGATGGTGAAGGTTGTTCAACCATCTAGGTCTGCTGAGACGGGAATGGTTCTTTAAGAACTGCCGGAGTCCCTTTAGAGCCTTTGAGAAGCTGACTAGCTTCAGATCGTCGTGGACAATCTTTGGTATAATGGTCTCCTTCACAAATGAGGCAGGGGTACTTCGGTTTACGTTGAGAACCATCCTCAGTACAAGGTTTGGATTCTGGCTTTGGGGCATCGGATTTGGATTTACCTTTGCCCTTCTTTTTCCCTTTGGAGGCTTTCTCTGTAGGATTGGCCTGAACGGCATTAACCTCTGCAGTTTTTCCAGAATCGGTAGGGGCGGGAGGAGCAGAATTGTTGGATGAGTTAGAATTCTACTTCCCATTCGAAGATTTCTTCAAATTCTGAGACACGGAACCAATGACACCATCCACTGCAGGGGTAGGTGGAGCCTTAGAGGTTCCGGACCGTGGAGCATCAGGCAAGATATCATAAAGCGTGTTGGACTAAGAATATACAAGATCCAGATATTGGGCACGCGCAATGGCTTGTTCCTCCGTCACACACGCTCCCATCGCAATATCTTGGGCGATTTTGTTCACGAAGGAGGTGGTGAACCAGTGAGTTAGTATCTGATTAGGTATATGAAACTTGATCAGTCTACGACGGTGCCGCCACTCATGAATGTGATCAGAAATGTGAGTGGCTTTATCTTGCTTCAGAGAAGTCAGGAGGTGCGTCCCGGCTTCATAGCGAACCGGTAACTGAAAGTGCGTCAGAAAAGCCATGGCTAAGGAATTGAAATCTTGGAAGATGCCACGGGATAACTCGATGTACCACTTAGCAGCAGCTCCAGTCGAAGTGCGCTGGAAGAGGCACAGACGAATCGAATCATCGACCCAAGAGTTAGACGAACACCAAAGATGATACGTCATCACATGCGCTTGGGGGTCCTCCCCAAATTTACCCTCAAAATTGGGGCAATCACCTGGTATCTTGGTAGGAACCGGAGGCTAATAAGGATTATGCAAAATTGGATCATTGGTCAATTTTGAAACATCCGGCAACTCCAAGGTGGCTAGGAATGGCAATGGCGGATTGACCGGCATGCCAGGCCCGGGATGAGGACCGGTACCTGTACTCCACGCTGGTTGGGAATATCCTTGCCCCCATGGGTTCTGTCCCATAGGATTCTAACTGTAGGGGGTGTAGGTCGTATAAACAGACTGATTTGGCGGTTGGTAACCAGTGTGTGGGGCTTGATAACCAGAGTACGGACCCTGATTATGTGTCGGCCCAGTGTAAGCAGCATTTTGATTTGGCTGCTGAGTATAGGTAGAACTGGGTGGATGAGGATAATACTGAGAGCCTCGGGGCTGCTATAATTCAGTTGAGATTGACCATGAGGATAATAACCGCCCTGAGGATGAGTCGGCTGCTGATAGGTGGAACCCTGCGGAGCCTGATAACTAGGGCACAACTATTGATTTGGCTGCGGCATCGAATGAATCGGCTGCTGGGCAGGGTTAATGGAATGAGCGGGCTACCCTGAGTGAACAGGTTGACCCAGCCGAGCGGGCTACCCTGAGTGAACAGGTTGACCCAGATAGACAGGCCGTGCCAGTTGTGCAGGTTGAACTAGCTGTAAAGGAGCCCCAGGTTGTGCCAGATGGGCTGGTTGGCCTGGAGGCGGAACACCAAGTTGTACCGGATGGACCGGTTGGCCTGGTGGAGGAATAGGGCCAGGTGGTTGCCGGTAACCGGTTTGACCTAGAGCAGGACCATAGGATGGTCCCGGCCGATATGCAACATTAGAAACAACAGGATACTGCGGTTGCATAAGTTGAGAAGGCTGGATTTTCCCCCTAGGACCATAGACCGGTCCCGGTTGGTACCCCGGCTGAGGCTGTACAGGTTGACCGGAAGGGCTGTAATACTATCCTTGCGGACCATACGATGGCCCTTGCTGGCCTGCAGGATAGCCTTGCATGGGCTGCCCCTGTGGGTCATAAGGATAGCCAGGTTGGCCCGAAGGTTGGCCTTGGAAAGGTTGCCCTTGCGGGTTATAAGCCTGGTTATAAGGTAAACCTTGAGCATGGAGGTAAGCCTCAGGAGCGGGTAGATGCAAAATGTCCCCGTGCTCATCATACTGACCTGGAAAAGCATACACGGGTGTACCATCCTATGCATAGTGCGAAAAGTAAGAGCGGTTGGGATCTTGGGAGGATGGTCCAACCTCGGGGTTCGACTGTTGCAGGGACAACCGATACTCCTCCAGAGAGATGTTCTCCGGTATAGCAGTCGCTAAATAAATGTCTTCAGGAGATGGCATAGCCCTGGCAGAGGGTGCCGTGACAACGGGTGTAGAGGCGGCCACATAGACAGTGGGTCGAACAGGTACAAAAGTAACGGGCGTCTGAGGAGACAGCCCCGGTGAAGGAGCAGCTGGCCTCGGAGAAGGAGCTGACACTCCCATAGAGGTAGCGGCGGAAATGATTTGACCCAAGGACCTGTACCCCAGTGGTAATGAGGGACTGGACGTTGACATGACATCTGTTTCAGAGCTGTCTCCCGAAAATAATCTTCGTGGGAAGAGCTAATAGTCTTCACCAGACGTTGGGATTTCCTCACCAGAATCACTCATGTTTGAGCCCGCCGCTAGATCTTGCAATAGACGGCGAGGACTAGGAGGAAAAACAACAGCTATAAAAGGCGAACCCGATGTAAGAGAAAGGAAATCAGCTCCTAATCTCAATTCCGACACAGGGTCAGAAAAGGGCCAATCGAACTCAACTGGTCCCCCAAAGGGTTGCTCAGAAAGAACCGGTCCCTTGTCAGGAAACTCAGAAACAATGGGCTGCTGTGGTTCAGCAGAGGATTGTGAAACCTCTGATGAATCGTCCGTATAAGGACTACCAGTAGACGAAACTGAGGGTTCCGCCACTGTGGTAGTAACGACAAGAGAAAAAGATCAAACACACACACGGGCTGAAAAAGAGTCAAGACACACAATCAAACGGTCAACAAGCAGAATCTAACAAGGCGTGTGATCGTGGGTGATTAATTTTTACCACATTGAAAAATAAGAAACTTCACCGTTTCATGTTTTAAGAGTCGAGAAACGGTCGAAAAGATGACTCTATCTCTTTCAGATTTGACACAAGTGTGAAAGGACAAGCGCTTGGTGATCCTTTCAAATTTAGGGAGTCAGAAAAGATCAAATGACCACTCAGGAATACTAGGCAAAAGGGTGTACCAAATAACCATGAACTGCAATATACACCTTGGTTCCAATAATGAAAGAGAAATCAACCAAGGACTTTCTGTACATGCAGGCAATCTCCCTGAATGCTGTGTCCGGTGTATCATGGGTATAGGGTGGCAGACTCGGCTTCCTATGGATAAAGGATTGAAACCTAGTGGGGTCTCTTTTTATATATGCGACGGTACGGGGAGCACAAGTCCGTACTAGTGTTGTCTAAAGCCAAGAGGCGAACGGCAACTACTAGGTTTAAAGACACCGTAACACGTCTCTAGCCTAGACCTCTAAATGTGTTTCGTTAGATTTCAATGCTGCCTTAGTGTAAATTGAGTAAATTTTAAAGTTTATCTTCAATTACGTTTCAATTTTCAGGCCCTAACGAATGTGATGTCTCAAAAATCTCTTAAATGCAGAACTACATGCCACAGTATATCATTCGTTCGATGAAAGCTAGCTATGGAAGAGTTAAGAGCTTTTTACACAAACAAAATGATTGGAAGACAACCGGTGATATCTCTAATGCAGCTAATGAAACTAAAAACTTTTCTTCCAAAGTCACTAATTACTAATAACACCGAAAAGATTTTAATTTGCACTAATCAATTAAAAGCAAAAGAAATTTTTTTATTTTCAATGTTTGAGAGCTAGATGCACTAAACAAATCGAAAACAAATGAGAAGCAATTCGAGAAATGATAATAGGAGAGCAAAAACAAGCAGGTTTCACTCAATGGCACAAACAATCAGATCTCAAATCGACCAAAATTCTCTCAAAACCAAGAAAAGTCCCAAAGACACTAATGGGTCACGTAATCTAAGCCCAAAATGAAGCGAAGCGGAATTCGAATGAAAACGAAATCAGTCACTCAAAAAAACGCTATAAAATGATAGACAACTGTCAAACGAATGCAAGGAAGCAATCCCAAAGTCGACCGAATGAACGAAAACCAAAAACTCCCAAGGGAGGCTCGACTCACAAAAGCACCTAGATGCCCTAGGGCTCGAATGCAAAATCGAAAGAAATAGGCAAACAACCAAAGGATGGAAGTTACAATCAGTCAAACTAGACTCCAGTGCACTCAAACAGCCGAAAAAACAAGATCAAAATCACAAGTCAGTCCCAGAAATCATGAAACATAGCAAACCCTAATAGCTCACAGGATTGGCGCGACTGTGAGCTTGAAATTAGCACCAGAAAGGCAATGGCGCGGGTGATACACAAGCAACCTATGCCAATGGGCGCGACTGTCACACTAAAAAGCGCGCCAGCCGAGTTTACTATGGAAAAATGAAAAACAAGCAATCTCAGACACAGACAAGTGATGACAAGGCTAAAACAAAGCCAAACAAATAGAAAAAACCAGTCCAAAGAGCTTACCAAGCAAGCAAGGCCAAGAAATTGACTGAAAAGAGAAGACAATACTCCAAGTTGTTTAGTTTGTAAACTAAACCAGAGATTAACTGAAGCAGCGTTAATCTACTCCGCTAATGCAGAGCAAGAGCATTTCGAAGGCTATCTGGCTGCACTTTAGGCTCCGTCTATAGCTTACAAATCAAACAACAAGCTAAGTCCCCAGTGGAGTCGCCAAATTGTTGAAGAGGTAAATCCCCTCTACGGACAGAGGCGATCCCTACTAGCCCAGATCAGGTCTAGCAACAATCAAACACGCTACAGTGCAGGTTCCTAATTGCAAATAAACTGACTTGCGATGAAGGCTTACCTGGAATCCAACGCTGTCGTTCGTAGAAGAGGTGGTGCTACCGTTCCTTCACCCTGGCAGATCACAATCCTCACGATCTCCGTGATCGGACACCTGCACATGCAAGAAACAACACAAACGCAAGCATAAAATCTTGTATATACAACTATATGTCAGTCGAAGAGGACATAACTCATGAACATAATCAAGAACAAGAGTGGAACCAAAACCAATAGTCGCTTATCATTAATGAGTCAAAATAAGAATACAACCATAGCTTCGACGCAACACTCTCCTTTGGCGGGTTGTCAGCAAAACATGTCTCGATAAAGCCTGTCAAGGATGGGACAAGCCTCTCTCTCCGGATACTTGAAAATAGTCTCCTTGCTTGGATTTGGCATTAAGGGAATCAAGAAGGCTCTTGCAGCATAAGGATGTGAAAGCTCTTGGGAACTAGCTTGCAAAGGAGTTGTGCAAGCTTTTATAGATGGAGGAAGGGGACTTGGGATCCCTATAATTATGGGATTGGCCTTATCATCAAGGAAGCTTCCATGAGAGGTGGCAAACCACTTCCTCTCTATGGAAATCCGTAGCCAAACCTCCCAACTCAAGATAGATATCAGTCCAGGAATTTGTTAGGACGAAACTTTCGCCATTTATTTTTAAAAAACACCTCTTAATATGGTTGGCGCGGGTGCGGCTCTATGACAGAGCGCCAATTGGCGCGCCCTCTTTGGAGGATTTTCCCTCTTGGCGCGAGGGTTGAACTATGGAACCGCGCCAATGGAAAAAGAGCTATTTTTAGGGTTTTTTGCAAGGAGATGTCTTCAGGGCAATGAAAGCTCATCTTCAGAGGGATGCAATGAAAGTATTTTCAAGTCTTGTCTCTGCTCACAGGTCATAGAATGAGCCCTCCAATGTGTGGGATGGGGAATGGCAGGGACAGTGACAATTCGCTGTGTAACAAAGACATAGTCCATCTTAGGCAAAGGATAATTATCTTTAAGTGATGCCTTGTTTAAATTCCTGAAGTCAACACATAACCTTATTTATCCATTCTTTTTCCTCACATGAACTAGGTTAGAAACCTAGTCTGAATATTTGAGTGGGACTATAATTTTTTCCTACAGCAAATTTTTCACTTTTTTTTCAATTGGAGCAAGGAGCAATGGATTGTTCTGTCTAAGTTTCTGTCTGTGAGGCTTGATGCCATCCTTCAACGGTATCTTGCACTGAATTATTTCTATTTCATGTGTCTTCAAATCCTCATAAGACCATGCAAACACATCCATATATTTTTTAAAGAGGTCAATGTACCTTTCTTTATAATTCTTAGGGACACCCTTAAATAACTTGACAACCCTGGGCTCCTGTTGGGTTCCCAAATTACAATCTCCCATCTCACCCTCTTGAGGTACCTTCTTTGGATCCATTGCTACATCATTTGAATCAAATAATCTTTCAAGAAGAGCTAATCCTTTGGGCAATATGTTATATTTAAACTAGATTATTTTTTGATCACCTATTGATTTCTTAAGATTTTTCAGCTCTTCATTCTGATCAATCTGTTCACTTTCTTGGTTTATTTCAATATCTTCAAAGTTTTCAGTCCTTGTCAGAAAGTGATTTATCTTCTCATCATCTTTAAATACCTACCAGTGCTTGACATTGTCAAGAATAGAGGGTCTGTGCCTCATTTCAATTTCATACCTTAGTTTCGGATTCATAGGTGGCTTGAAAGTACTAGCTGCAACTGCCATAGAATATGCCCTTTTGTTTTCTTCTCTTGGAATGAATTAAAGATTCAAAGCTTCAAAATAATTCCCAACCAAGTCCCACACTTCGTTTCTATATGATCTTAGCCTTGGATGCTTGGTTTGACAAAGGTTTTTAATCTGGCTTATAATCAACTCAGAATCACCAAAAATGGAAATACATTGGATTCCCATTTGTTTAGAAGTTTGAAGACTTAAAATTAATGCCTCATACTCAGCTACATTATTCGTTGATTCAAATTCAAGCTTAAAAGAAAAAGGAAAAAGATTACCTTTTAGAGATATCAATAAAAATCCGGCTCCTATGTCATCTTTTGAATAGGCACCATCAAAGGAACACTTCCAAATTTTGTTTGAATACAAATCATTATGTACAATTGTTGAAGAGATATTCTTCTCTGAGTCTTCATAAAATTCTGCATCTTCATGCATCATAAAACAAGAAATATCTTCTTTTCCTTCACCATAAATGGGGGAATTTCCTACATCTTTCTTTATGGTAGTTTTAACAAATCTTGTTTCTCTATATAACCTTCTTTCTTCCCCATTAAAAACAGGAATAATAGCATATGTGAAGTCCAGTTTTAAAACTCATGTGAAGTCCAGTTTTAAAAATCCTACAAGCTTCGCTCCCCAAGATCTGGACAAAAGCATACCAAACCTAGCCGGAATATATGCGACCACTATATCTATCATGATACTTTTGGCTGGAATTTGGGCCAAGGATACCACCATGTCTTTGATAAGCCCAACACACTTCACCCTTTTAGAATTAAATGAATATAGGTCTCTATAGGGTTTATTAATTTTTAATTTCAGTTCTTTCATTACAGATAATGGCATGAGATTATGTGAAGCACCTGAGTCTAACATACAATTATGAAGAATGAAATCATGAAGAAGCAATGATATATAAAATGGGGAACAGAAGAATCTACCTCCTCCACATGTGGACCAAAAGTGACCACTTGCTTTTCTTCTTGCAAATTCACAGTATCACCAATGTCATCAGACTGAGAAATATTAGTGAATTCTGCAATCTCTTTCTTGTAACCTGGTGTCTTAGCTAGCTCAAGAAGGGATACTTGGATTTTGACCTTTTCTAGATCCTTCGATAGACTGAAAGCTTGATTTTGTTTGACAATTTTCTCAAGTTCTTCTTGATTTCTGCGAGGATTAGAAATCTATTCAGGCACAGTAACGACCTTCTCCAAATTACTAGTATCAATAGACTTGTTTCAGGAAGTCTCAACCTATTGTATTTCTATTCCACTTGCTGGATTCATAGGTTGTTTCCCCTTATCAGATTGTTTTACTGAGTTCTTTGGTTGTGGAGTCGCCATTGGAGAAGGGACTGACTCTTTTTGTTTCTCTTCATCATCATGCATCCTTGATCTCTTTCTTGATCTTAAATCATATTTCTTATGTAGCTCTGCTTGCATAAAATCTGTAAATTTCCTACAATACTCATCCATCTCTTCTTGGTCGAAGGACACCTTAGCTTCAATGTATTCTTCTTCACATTCTTCCTCTTCCTCATCTTCTTTCATTTACATAGCAGATATCTAATCTTCAAATTCCCTTTGATCATCTTCAGTAGACTGTGAAGGTGATGCTTCTATATACAGTGGTGCCTGAACTTGGTCTTGATCTCTTCTCTCCCTCTGCAAAATTTGCAGGGGCTTCTTTCTAAATTGAGGATTTAAAACTCCTGTGTTTTGTTGTGCAAACCTTTGGGAGTTTTTATTCTCTAACTCCATATTTACTAACTTATTCGACAAATTCTTGATAACCTTTGTCATGTCATCAATCCTATGATCATGTGGTTATTCTTCTTTGGCCTTGCCTTTCTCTTGAACTGACTGCTTTTCTTGTGTTTTCCTAGCAACAGTCATGTTTTCTTCAATTTCCAAAGCATCAGTTTGGATTTGTTCAAGAGTAGGAGATATCATTTCTCTTAGAGTGAAACTGAAGTCTGATTCAAAGGCTCCAGCAAAAACCACCCTTGCTCCAACAGGAGGGGGCTTCATTTCTATGGGCAAACTATTGTAATATTTTTTGAATCTTTTAATAAAATCAATCATGTTTTCATTTAACTTTTTCTTGATTGCATTAAACTCCGTCAATGACTAACCATGATCTCTTTTCTCACCCCATATTTTGGTGAATTATGTTTCTAATTCATTCCAATTATTAATTGAGCCATTCGGAAAAAAATTAAACCATTTTCTTGCCTCTCCATTCAGAGAATGTACAAAAAGTCTCATCACTACATCTAGATGTTCTACATTTAGATTCTCAGCAAAAGTGAAAAACAATGGCACGTTTTGTTCTGCATTCACTTCATCTTCACCAGTAAAACGAGGAAGTAACCTGAGGTATTCTTGGGGCATGGCATTCATAGGTTGCTGAAGATTTAACGGTGCATACCTATTCATTAAGAAAGCATGGGCTTCAATGTTTACGCCTTGGTTATTAACAACTCCTTGAGTAGGTGTGGTTAATGAACCGGTTGTGAATGTGAATGAAGGGGGTGAAATGATTGATATGGGAAGGGTTTGATGAACGACAACAGAAGAACCAACAAATGTATTTGGTTGAGCTTGCGTGAAGGTAAATGAAACAGACTCAAAAGATTGTTCTTCTAACCTTGGTTCTTGAAAATGGATAGGTGGGGAAAAGGATTATTGTTCCAAGAAAATGAGTTCCTTGGAAATATCCTCAGATGAAGGGTTATTCAAACTGCTGCTAGGTGCAGGCAGTGTAGGATTAGGTGTGGAAGGGGTTTTTGGTTTCTGAGCCTTTTTAGAAACCAATTTTTCGGGATTTTATAGAATATTAAATTTCTATTGTGAGGTATCTGACCTCGTATGAGGTCTTTTATACGTCATAATTATGGAATAACAAACACAGCCTGATATTTCCCCCTCCCTGAACAACCAGAGGAAATATAACAAGAACTGATGGAATGAATTTCGCTTCTTCGCTCCTTGGCAACGACACCAAAAAGTGTTGTATCTTAAGAAACAATCCCTTAGCTGTGGTAAGGAATTAGTGCTCAAGACAAACACACACACACACATATATATATATATATATGATATCAGATATTATTTTCTTAATCACCTTCAGAAATTAATTATTTAAACCCTCAAGAATCTGATATAATAAATGCTTCACAATGCCATTATATGTTGATATTAATTAAAGTGATAGGAAGAACATGAAGGAAGCTCAAACTGATATGCTGATAAACAAGATCTATCACTTTAAACTTCAGAAGAATTTCATGTGAGTGGAACAGTTAAAATGAAGGAGTGCCCATTAGAGATGTTTAACTCTTACTTACATATGTAAAAAGAGACCCGCAGCAACATTACTTCATTTTATTAATAGAAAGAAAAGATAGAATGGAAACTGGAAAACATATCAACAATGACAGATGCAAGAATCTTGATCTTCATTCATTAATCATCAGAAAATTGAGTACAAAATTTATAGAAGTCTAAAGGTACAAAACTCGGAACCCTTTCCTTTCTTTTCTTTATGTTTTAATACCATGTAAAGAAGTTTGTGACTGCTAAAACTAATCTTAACTGCTCAAACTACTTCGAAATTCTTAAACTACCTATTACATATCATCAAAGTATCTCATTACAATCGAAATCTCTTTATCAAAGATAAAATAAAACTAAAACTTTAATCTATTTGTTGAACTTCAATTTTCTTCATTGCTACTATATTCTCCTGATTGGCTGACGTGTCCTTCTGAGAAGATGAGGGATCATTAGGTAGATTAGCCATCCATGCTCTGCATTTCTTCCACACTTCAATATTTGTATTGGAAGAGTTGATCAGCTTGTGGTACTCTAGCTTAAAGGCAGTGATCCTTTTGAATTTTGGTCACTCTATAAATAAATTCTTCACCATCCACAATAATTGAAAATGCCTTTGAAGAAAATTAATAATCGTTGCTTCCTTTAGAATCTAATTTTTCTCATGAGTTTTATCCACCTTATTTTTTGTTAATACCGATAATGGTTCAAAGGAATCCCATGATAAAAGGTTTCCTTTAAGATCCCAGCATGATGGAAATCCTTCTCTGGCTCTTTTTTCATACAAATTATCAAATATGTTCACTGCTTCTTTGATCTTTGTCAACTTCTTTTCAGTTGTCTTCGTGCAAGAATTTTTAGTAATCAACTTATTAATCTCTACAACATACATGATCCTATCTTTAATTTCATTTTCCTCTAACTCTTGATCTATTTTTTAATCAATGAAATCAATGAACTTCTTCCCCCATATGGCTCTAATAAGGGTCTTCTACTTATCTGATCAAGAGATCAAGTCTCTTGTAGAAAAATGCTCAAAAATGAAGTTTCTCAGAATTGGTCTGAAATAGATCGACAGGAAAGAGCTCGTCAAAACGATCCTGTAGCCGCGAACGACACTCAAATCCGTTGCCATATGGAGGAGATATTGTATTTTGAAATTGCCCAATAACTTTCAATTTGGAAAGAAATTTTTTTAATATATTGGATGGGATAAATTTATTTTTTTATTAAGGTTTAATTAATTAATTAAATTATATATTTATTAATATTTATATGATTTTTATTAATCATATATTATATTATTATTTATATATTTTAATTAATTATTAAAAAAAAAAAATTAAACCTTAATAAAATTCAATTATTAAACCATACAATACATTAAATCAAATTCAAAATATGAAAAGGTTTTAAAATACCACATATAATTAAAAAAAATCGAATTATTTTTTAACACAAAGTTTCAAAGGTTTACGTGGGAAAATGTCATTTCAAAGGTTATAAATGACAAACGTTCATGGCAAGTCAAGGGGTTATGTGGCAAATAAAAGTTTGATGTCACGTGTTGCAATATGGAGCGGGCAGGATTTGAAAGCGGGTCGGCCGGATAACAACCAAACGGCCCGACCGTTGGACCACGTGGTTGGTTTGTTGAACCATGGCATGGAAGTTTATTATTAAGTTGAATTTTCTATTGGCGCGTTTAACCGCGTGGGACGTGGTCCCGTGGAGTTAGCGCTCAAAGTGCGGAGTTTAATTAATGTTGCGGTTTAAAACTTTATTAATGCGCGTATAAATCAAAGTTTCATCAACCAAACTCCGGAGGTTGCAGTCCTATGCACCCTTAAATTTAGCACCACGAACTGGCGGGGATGTTGGCGGTTCCTCTAAATTAGCGCCGACCTCCAGATTTGTCGGAGCTATCTGGCAGTTAGCCAGACTTAACTGGAGAGAATCTAGACAAACTTCAGTTAGCCATAACTTTGGCTAGGAAAGTCCTTTTTGGATGATTTTTTTTTTTTATTTTGGGTATTGGAAGCATTCTAGAGCTGTTGTGAGTGTTTGCAGAGCCATCAGGGTGCTCTAACAGAGAATTTACCAGCGTTTTTGGTCGTGGAGCCACCAGGGCCTAAGGGAAGAAGAGCTGTTTTGGACTATCTTCATCCAATGGAGGTGTTTGTTTAGTCATTTTATACTGATTTGAGCCTTCTGAATCTTAATTTGTAGTGTATTTTGTCATTTGAGGCTTCTATACAGTTGTATTCACATTTTGAGCATTTAATCAAAGAGGAAAAAGCCTAATTAGAGGCTTTTGGACCCAGCGGAGGTAGCCCAAGAAAGGGGTGAACCGCTTAAACAATTATTTTTTGTCATACTGTATAATTTTGCTGCATATTTTCAGATTCTGCTCCTTTAAACAGTAAATTTTTATAAGCAAACTTTTCCCAAGCATGTTTAAACAGTGAACAGAACTTATTAGTTCATCTTCAAACCACTATACTTCATTTGCAGAATATGTATACTTGCCTATTCACACATTAAAGCGGGATCAATGAATACTTTGCATATAAAACAAATACTTTCATTGATCGGATCTCAGTGATTACATTTTATTTCTTTAGGCAGAGTCTGTAGAAGGGCCAGATAGCCTCCGGATTCATCCTTTCTTTGAAAGGTGAAATACCCGGTAAATGCCCCTACAGTCAATCTCTGTATGAGAAATAATTTGTTCTCACAATTTCAGACCAGGTTGGTATCAGAGCTCTAGGTTTTTCTTAAGATTTTGTGAAATTTGTGCAAGTAAGTTGTGTTATTCTGCAAAATTTGATGCTCACTAGGTTGAAATTGAAAAGAGGGGAAGGTCAATTGGTTAGAGAACAAGTTAATCCTCAACCAAGGAGGGCTAGAGTGCCATTACATCCACCTTCCATTTCATCCTCAATAGCCTTAGAATCAACCACAATCATGTCATCCAGAGAAGGATAAGTACATGAGGAAATGGATCCCAATGAAGAAGAAAGAGTCTTTAGAAAAGCTTTCTTGGACTTGACTGAGATGGTTAGGATCCTATACCAGGAGAGAAATGATAGGATTGCTGGAGAAGGGTCTAGAAACCAAAGAGAAGAAGGAGACTCTTCAAGAGGAAAGAAAGACAAAGATGAGTCTAAGAAAGGGAATGGAGGAAATGGTGATCCACCATCTCCATCATCATCCTCATCCTCCACATCATCCTCTTCAACTTCTGAAAATCAGTCACAAAAAACAAAAACATCTCTTAAAAATCCTTTGTTAAAGCTTGATGTGAAGTTTGAGTTGCCGATGTTTAATGGTGATGTGAATGCAGAAAAATTGGATAAATGGATTAGACAGCTGGAAGTCTATCTAAGAATTTAGAATTTGCATGATGATGACACAAAAATCCAATTAGCCTCTTTGAGAATGGATGGAGCAGCTTTGGTTTGGTGGGAAGCCAAGACCAAGGAGGAAATTAAAAAGCATGGTAAGATAACTCTAACATGGAATGAGTTTATTAGAGCTATTAAGAAACAGTTTTATCCTCTTGCTCATATTCAGAAAGCAATTATGAATTGGCAAAGTTTTAGGCAACTTAAAGGTCAAAATGTGCAAGATTATACCCAAGAGTTTAGAAGGAGAGCACTTCTACTTGGAGTAGACTTACAAAGTCAAGACACCTTGTTGAAATACATAGGAGGTTTGCACAATTACCTACAACATACTATTCTAATGTTCAATCCTACCAGCTTAGATGAAGTCTATGTGCAGGCTACACATTTAGAAGCTAGAGGAAAGAATACTTTTGATGAGGATAGTAATTTCAAAAACAAAGGAAAGAAGAGAATTGCAAATTCAAGAAAGGAAAAAGGAAAGTTCTTTTGTAAGAACTATTCTAAGACAAGTCACAATGAAGATCATTGTTGGAAGCTTCATCTTGAACTGAAACCAGAAAAATACAAGAACAAAAACAAGACCAAAGAAAAGGAGAAAATTGTAGCAACAGTTGAGCAAGACTTAGGGTCAGACTCAGGAGATGAGACAAAAAGCATAGGCATGGCTTTAAAGAACATTAAGGGGAAAGAAGTGGTGCAAGACACAATTCCTAGTTCTAGCTCTTTGAATTGTCACAAAGATACTCATGAATAAAAGAGGAGGATAGAGCTTTTCCATGTGAGGGTAATTTCAAAACATACCAAAATCGACACACTATTTGACAGTGGGTCACAAGCAAATCTTATATCTGAAGATTTGGTCAAGCAGCTTAAACTTGAGACCATTCCACATCCGAAGCCTTATCCACTTGGATGGATATGCAAGGATGCCAATTTTCAAGTCTCAAGGAAGTGCATATTGCGCTTTGCAATAACTGCACACTTTATTGACATAGTGGAACTTGATGTGATGCCGCTTGATATCTCAGGTATTGTTTTGGGAAGTCCTTATTTATTTGACAAGAAGGCCATCTTTCATCGCCATGAAAACAAGTATTACTTGTTCAAAGATGGTAAAGAGTACATTGTGAGAGCTCACAAGAAGAAGCTAGAATCTTCTATACTCCATGCAAGTCAATTGAAGAGACTGGTTAATGCAAGTCAAAGTCTAACTTTGTTGATGTTGAAACGACCAGATTTTGAGCATTCACCATTTTATGATGTTGCTAATAATTTTTCTCAATTTGATAACAATTTGTCTTTGAAAAAAGATGATTTTATGTTGCGCAAATTACCTTTTGGGTCAGCCAATGCAGAGAATGAAGTGTCAAAGCTAAGCAGGGCAAGCAAGAAGGACACACAATTCAGCATGGGAAAAAGTTGGTTTCAGAATGGTAGAATTCGCCATGGGAACAGTTTGCAAGGTGACAGTTATTTTAAGTCTTCTGGAAAGTTTGATCAGTGTAGAAAAAGTTTGTTTTCTGCAAATTACAATTGTTGTTCTGCAAATTTTAATTATTTGCATCATGACTCCGTCAATCTAAGCAATGGTCGATCAGTTGATTCCAGAGACAGATTATCATTTTCTCAAAAGTTTCATTTGATGAAATCGGGTAGATTTCAGTTATTCAAGGGTGGAAGAGTGGAGAATCAGTCTCCACATCATCAGTTTCAGTAATCAGAAAGCTTTTGAGGGTCCAAAGGCTTCCCATTTGGGAGGTGTGATCAGGAGATCAAGTCTCTTGTAGAAAAATGCTCAAAAATAAAGTTGCTCAGAATTGGTCTGAAACAGATCGACAGGAAAGAGCTCGTCAAAACGATCCTGTAGCCGTGAACGGCACTCAAATCCGTTGTCGTATGGAGGAAATATTGTATTTTGAAATTGCCCAATAACTTTCAATTTGGAAAGAATTTTTTTTAATATATTGGATGGGATAAATTTATTTTTTTGTTAAGGTTTAATTAATTAATTAAATTATATATTTATTAATATTTATATGATTTTTATTAATCATATATTATATTATTATTTATATATTTTAATTAATTATTTAAATAAATAAATAAATTAAACCTTAATAAAATTCAATTATTAAACCATACAATACATTAAATCAAATTCAAAATATGAAAAGGTTTTAAAATACCACATATAATTAAAAAAAATCGAATTATTTTTTAACACAAAGTTTCAAAGGTTTACGTGGGCAAATGTCATTTCAAAGGTTATAAATTACAAACGTTCATGGCAAGTCAAGGGGTTACGTGGCAAATAAAAGTTTTGATGTCACGTGTTGCAATATGGAGTGGGCAGATTTGAAAGCGGGTCGGTCGGATAACAACCAAACGGCCCGACCGTTGGACCACGTGGTTGGTTTGTTGAACCATGGCGCGGAAGTTTATTATTAAGTTGAATTTTCTATTGGCGCATTTAACCGCGTGGGGCGTGGTCCCGTGGAGTTAGCGCTCAAAGTGCGGAGTTTAATTAATGTTGCGGTTTAAAACTTTATTAATGTGCGTATAACTCAAAGTTTCATCAACCAAACTTCGGAGGTTGCGGTCCTATGCACCCTTAAATTTAGCACCACGAACTGGCAGGGATGTTGGCGGTTCCTCTAAATTAGCGCTGAGCTCCAGATTTGTCGGAGCTATCTGGAAGTTAGCCAGACTTAGCTGGAGAGAATCTAGACAAACTTCGGTTAGCCATAACTTTGGCTAGGAAAGTCCTTTTTGGACGATTTTATTTTATTTTATTTTGGGTATTGGAAGCATTATGGAGTTGTTGGGAGTGTTTGCAGAGCCATCAGGGCGATCTAACAGAGAATTTACCAGCGTTTTTGGTCGTGGAGCCACCAGGGCCTAAGGGAAGAAGAGCTGTTTTGGACTATCTTCATCCAATGGAGGTGTTTGTTTAGTCAGTTTATACTGATTTGAGCCTTCTGAATCTTAATTTGCAGTGTATTTTTCCATTTGAGGCTTCTATACATTTGTATTCACATTTTGAGCATTTAATCAAAGAGGAAAAAGCCTAATTAGAGGCTTTTGGACCCAGCGGAGGTAGCCCAAGAGAGGGGTGTACCGCTTAAACAATTATTTGCTGTCATACTGTATAATTTTGCTGCATATTTTTAGATTCTGCTCCTTTAAACAGTAAATTTTTATAAGCAAACTTTTCCCAAGCATGTTTAAACAGTGAACAAAACTTATTAGTTCATCTTCAAACCACTATACTTCATTTGCAGAATATGTATACTTGCCTATTCACACATTAAAGCGGGATCAATGAATACTTTGCATATAAAACAAATACTTTCATTGATCGGATCTCAGTGATTACATTTTATTTCTTTAGGCAGAGTCTGTAGAAGGGCTAGATAGCCTCCGGATTCATCCTTTCTTTGAAAGGTGAAATACCCGGTAAATGCCCCTACAGTCAATCTCTGTATGAGAAATACTTTGTTCTCACAATTTCAGATCATTATCTGCCATAAATTGCTCCTCAAAGTCTTTGACAATGCTTTTCTCTTCTGATACAATAGTCAAGGATTCCCAAGCTACTTTCATCTCTCCTGTGATTTCATTCTAGATGATATCTTTAGCCTGTATCAAAGATATATTTCCCTTCAAATTCTCCTTTAGACTCTTGATTTCAGCATTCGCTGTTTGACAATCTGTCCGGTACTTATTAACTTCTCCTTCCCGAGCCTGCATTATTTTTCTTACTGTTTCCATATCACTTTGTGCCTTTCCAAGTTCATTCACTGCCATTTTTAGTTCAGTGGTTAACTGAGATAACTGTGCTATTGGATCATCATTTCCAGATGGAATGATGATATTATAGGAATGGGAATCAATTTGGCTTTGCAATTTAAGTACAACTTCTTTCAACTTAGAGATCTCCTATTCTTTCTGTAAGAGTTGTTGAAGAATATTTTCATTTTCACTTTCCACTTCTGCCACCTCTGCTACCATTGAATGTTCTCCTGTAGGTAGTTTCAAATTTTTCTTTAACACAGAAATCTCTGACTCTGCACTTTGTAGTAATTTCTAAACAACAGACCTGTCATTTGTATCCACTCCAATATTCACAATTATCCTCTTCAGTTCCTCATTTTGGGTTTTTAGGGCCCTGGAGTTGGCTTTCTACAATTTCAATTGCTTGATCACCTTCCCTAGCATATTCTCTGCCTTAAGAGCCATTGCATTTGTCTTGGTCAGATCATTCATTATTAATTGACCTATCTGCATGTGTAAATTGACCTTATCAAGCAAAGGAATCTTCCTCACATCAACGGTTAAATTTATAGTTTTGAAATTACTTGATGATGCTATAGTCATATCAGAAGGGTGAGAGAGAGCAATTTTAAATTGATCTTTTTCTAGATCCATGGCAATCAATAATCTAGTTTGGTCTGGAGTTACTTGATATTCAGCCTGTGCCTCCATACTAGCCTTCATCTTTTGATTCTTTTCAACAATTTGAGAAAACACTTGTTTAATCAAAGGTATTTGATCCTGAGCATCTCCATGTCTTCTTGGTGACGCTGTAACATTATGTTTGTCTCCTAGTTGAAGAAGGAAACCAGGTTGAGCACCTGCTATGTCTTCAGTGAATTTTTCTCTCTTTTCAGCTCTTTTCTCTTCATCTTTCAAATCTACAACTGCCTCTTTACTCCTCTTGCTTGACTTTTCAAATATGATAGGAGTTTGTATGCTAGAACTAGCAGAACCTACAAAACTTTTATTGGCTAATTTCTCTATGCCAGGTCTACTATCATGAATAAATGCTGAGTAACCATTTTCAACTCTCCTGTTTGAAATTACTTTATGATGATCATAAGCCCATTTATCTCCTAATAACAAGTGTATACCATCTAATATCTTGTAAGTTGTTAACCTCATCAACTGTCTACCTCATGTGGACTATAAATGGACCCACATACATAGGCAATTTAAACATGTGACCCTTTTTCATTGGGACAAAATGTATTTGGTCTACATTCAAACTCTGCCTAATGAATTGTAAGGAGAATAATCTCATAGGAACAAATGTGGGAAGCCTATATGGTTCTATCCCAGCTCCATAAAGTCTTATCTCTGAGTAATCTTCATATACATACAGGTCTCCAAATTTACAATTAGCACCCAACTGAAGAAATCCTTAAGCCTTTGGCAAAAAACATGGGGGGGAAACCCCATTCAAAATCTTATAAGTGGTGGACATAAAAATATTTTCAAAATAAAAAAACCCCTCCTCATTTTGTTCCTCTCTTACTACATCAGTCCAAAACACTACTGACTGCCTATTTTTATTTACATCCATGACATTCAACCCCAAATGCAAGAATTCCTCCACATGTTGATATAAAAAGAGATAGGTGAGAAGAGAAGGGAACCTGAACAACCCAGTGAGCGATAAGCTCATGAGTTGAGTATTGACGACCTCCTGCCAGTAAGAGGGAATATCTAGCACTACTCATGGCCTCATCATCAAAGAAAATAGTCCCAGTACTGATTTATCAACTAGGTTGTCGTCCTCCTTTCCCAGTATCTTCGATATACACCGCAGCATTAGCCGAACTTCTACATCAAAAACTTCTAGGTAGAACTCCTTACTATCTGGTGCTAACCGCTTCATGTCCCGCTTTAGGAATAATGTGAACTGAGTGAATTCCTGTTGTGCAAGATTATCATAATATGTTTCCAATGATTCGTCAGTGAATTGAACATAGGATTCAGACTCTAGGTAACATAAATCTTGATGGACTAACTGGGCCGAGACTTGTAGAACATTATCTCCTAGGAAATTCATTACGAAGCATTTACTAAGATACATGACATATACCAACCAATGCACAAAATCAAGAAAAAGATGAGTCCTAGGGATACATGCAGACAGTATGCCTGACTTGGCCATGGCGGAGAAAATAGGACAAGCTTTATCATTTAAACATACCTGCTGATAGAAGGGGAGATGCTCTAGGGAGCAAGTGGTATCTCTGATATCCCTCTCAGTGTCCATGAGAGGAATATGACTGGAAGAACCGGAAAGAGATGAACGTTTCACCATGAGACAGCTCGGGGTGGCAAACAACGATAGAAAATACTAATGCAACAGGGTTGAAAAATACAAAGAAATAACAGTTAATCTTTTGAAAAGAGAAGCAGGCTTAAATAGATGGCACAGGGTCTTAACATTAAATGTTGATTTGACTCACAAAATACCATTAAATGATATCGTGACGCGATTGAAAGCTGTCATCCAACAAGCAGGTTACGTCACTGCGGGAGGCCTTTGGGATACGGAGTGCTCATCCATTAGGGGAATTTTGAGGTCTAAAATGGGTCTCCTAAGGAAATAATAAAATAATAGTTAAACCAATAAAATATTATTTATGATTTTTCAATTCACTTTTTGCATCAAAATCCATGTAACCATAGTTAAATTCAATTCAAAAGTTGTACCAAAATAAAATTAATAAAAAAATTGTATTGATTTGGTTATAAATAAGAATGAGTTTTTCAAGAAAAAGTCATTATCATTGAACAACTAATGCATTTGTTCTTTGTACTTAAATAACTTAAAATAAAATATAAATATAAATTTATAAATTCATAATTATATTATATGCTATTAATTAAAATTGATATTATTTAAATTGTATAATATGTAATTAATATATAATATAAAAATAATATAATATAATAAATGTATAGGGATATGCATTGTTTCTTTCAAGAAATATGAAATGAAAATAATATATTTTTATTCAAAAAGTGTGAAATGACATTTATTATGAGTACTTTACTTTGACTTTAAAAGTACTTAGAGCACTACCATGGTTAACCATGAGTTTTTAACCACCATTGAGAATGTGACAAGTAGGTACCTTTATCTCAAGCAATGCCACCTCAACCATTATGGATGATGTCATCCCCTAAAATGTGACTGGTTCTCATAAAGTGAATTTTAATTGTAAATTTTCTTTAGGAGGCCCATTTTATACCTCAAAATTCCCCTAATGAAGGCCTTGCCCCCGCAGTGAATCCAGGCCATCGATCAAGATCGTTCGGTCAGTCAGCAGGGTCAACTGCGGAGGCACCTTCCTCATTAACCCGTGCGTTGATTGTGCCTATGGGTTGTTGTCTTTAACCTCTAACAAGATAACTCTTGGATACCGCTTACTTATTCGCTCGAACATTAACCGAGACACTAGGTCCCACCTCTACAGATCCTTCAAAATATTTAACTTTAGTCTTTAAAAAAACATTGCAACTTTGGTTAAAGTATGAGGAAGCTCCACTTTAACACATATTTTTATATTTTTCCCTTTTTTGTATTTTCGAAAAATTAAAATAAAGATATTGCAAATGAGCCACAACGGGCTCTTCGATTTGTCTAAGTTGGTACAAGAGGAAAAGGCCAGATATCTTTTAAATGAAATTTATCAAAAATCCAACCAATGTGTTTAGCCAGTGGGTCAAGTCTAGCTTTGCACCCCCAAGATTCATCTGCATGTAGGGTTAAATTGAAATCATTGATAACTATAAGGTTATCAATATTTAAAATTCCAAAATTGTGCAATCGAGCCCAAAAAGAGGGTTGGTTTTGAGAGGGCGCATACAAATTAATAATGTTGAAAATTCCTAAATAGCCCCGGACACCACTAGACAGAACAATGCCACCAAAAATTTTGTATGATTGGAATTTTTCATATGATAGGTCCCAAATAGCAAGTAAGCCCCCCGCACGACCAACTGTGTCAATGGAAACTGCATGCCATCCCAACCTTATAGATAATAATGTATTGATGGCCTTAGATCGATTACACAAAGTCTCCTGAAAAAGAGCAATGAATGGATTCGCTTCATTTAGAAATTATTTTAGGCGTAATTGTTTGGAGGAGTCGCCCATACCCCTCATATTTAGAGATAGAATGGAGGTCATTTGGACACCCTGAGAGGGTTGCTTGCTCTAAACGCCCTAATATCATCAGTCGCAGAGATGGGGACATCCATTAAGTCATGGAAGTCATCCTAAAATAAAGACTTTATTTTGAGTCTGCCCCGGAAGTGACTTGACCTAGATTTGGAGGTTTTACGCACAGTAATGTTGTTTCCAGAGACGGGAGATATGATAATGGCGGGTTCCTGTGGGGCCCTATCGAAAACAGTTAAGGCAGCAAGGTATAAATTTGGAATGTCGAGGAGGGAATCAATATCACTACCCATAGTGTTCCTGGGCGAATCCAGTATATCTAGAGGTTCATTATGCTGAGGAGATTACGGAGAATCCCATTCCAGTGGGGGCATAGAGGGGGAGACAGGCAGAGGAGTGGTGGGGGTGATAGATTCCGGGGGGCCATCAGAGGATTCATATACGTATGAATATTTCTGAGCAGGCATCCCCTCCATATGATTAATAATGGGGCTACCCTCGGCCAAGTTTTGTTCGGAATTGAGCTTAAGATCACTAGAAGGTGTAGCGTCAGTGATGGGGGGAGAGGATTTATCACTAAGAGCACTGGTTGAAGCATAAATCTCATTACCAGAGGATGGAAAAAGAGACTTACCCGATGGGAAGCCATCATAGAGATCCCAGGCACGGACTTGTCTTTCCACGAGTCATCCATACTTTTTTTGTACGGCAGTTTGAACATCTCTGTGGCCTTCCCTTCAAATGCCGAGTGTGGTTACATATTAAACACCTGAATGGTATGCCCCAATAATCAACCCGTTGTCTACGCCACCTTTGTCCCCATACCAAATCAACGTCCCCAGGCAGACCACCCGTAAAACAAACTTCAACCAAGATCCACGCGACTCTTTTGTCATTGGAGCCGAGAATGCAGGGGTCGATATATTGCGTACACCCTATGGAGTTACCAATGGCTCTTAAAGCCTTCAAAGTCCAGAATTTGAGATGGAGTCCGAGCAGCTTTACCAAGACAACCTTACTTTTAGGAGCCTCCATAATAGGATTAAAGCCAAGATACCAAGGTAATAGTTGCATGAAGCTCTTATCTCGCACCCATGTCTTCTGGAGAATCTTCTCCACATCCTTTTCATGCATAAAATGAATGCTAAACCAGTTGTTTAACAACAAGCTCACCTTGAAGTACCCACAATGGGATTCAAGGAACAACCTCTGATCACATCATGTCCATTTCTCCACCATCATGAAACCTTCAACATCCAATTAACACCCTCTTCTAAAGTATGCCTGAACCCCCACAAATCATCGCCTCCATTCGAAACACGTTCACTTTGTTTGTAGCAGGTGTTCTGTCCCCGACCACAACGATGAAATACTCCCTTATTGCCTTCTTGCAAATTATCCTCTGCCCCTCGACGAAACCCGGAGCATGGAAAATTTTAGGGCCTAATATTTGCAGGTGGGCTAATTTTCCATGGCTTTTCCAAAAAAAAGATTCGCCAATTTCCATTTTTTTATAAAAATGATTCGCCCAAATTTTACAATACAAAATTATTTTACGTTAAAAATCGCCAAAATTATATAGACAATATATATAACATCATTATAAATTTGAATAATTGTACAAATACATCAATAAACATTTTATAGTTTTCATATTTAGGACTAATGAGATTCGCCAATTTTTTAAACTTCAAGATAATTTTCCATCCTTAAAATTATCCCTGACCCGGAGGCTTGACAATGCAGTGAGCAATCAATCACAAATCCGCATCCAGGTCCGCTAGGCGTCATTTCTCTGCATCAACAGTTGCAGAAATCAAGGCTTCGTGAGAGGAAGTGTCAGAAGACAAAATGTCATTAAACTCAGCCATCTGTAATCAATTAGTTACTGACGTAGCCCGGAGAGCAATGTAGTATGGTGACGTGATTATGCGTACAACAGATCACCAAAAGGTGATAGTGCACAAAAAAGGTAGGCCACCAATTATAAATGGTAAGTCAGGACAACATAAAGAATGTTCGAGTCACAAACTAGGGATTCCAGCCATACACATCAGCTGAGAGAAGGAATGTCAGCCCACCAACCCAATTTATGTTGAAAAGAGTGGAAATTTGGATTCAAAATAGGATATGTCAGAGTTCTTTATAATCCCTTAAATAGGGGTCATCACCCGCATAAACCACAACTTAGATAACCCAAATCTAGGCCAAGTGGAGCCTTTATTTGTGAAAATTGTCAGCTACGCCCAGCTAATGCCACTGTCCTCTAACCATAGGAATTTAAAAAGTCTCGACACTGACGATATATTGTTAGTATATTGATCTCAGCCAACTCGAGCAAGAAGTGAGGGTTGCCGAGTCTAGTCACCAGCTACTGTTGGAGGGCCGGAAAAAAAGGTGGTGCAAATGTCCCGCCGAAAAAACTAGTCGACGCCTTCCAAACTAGCGATCATATATGACAACAACAACAACAAAAACACCCAAGACAACGACACCATCTAGAACATAAATGTATTCCAAAATCTTTGCAAGGTCTGGATATGATGAAGGAGTCAATCCACTTTCTCCATAAATAATACCATTTAGACTGATGCAGAGAGGATAGGAACTCAGAATTTGTGGATAGTTCCAATGGGGAAAGTCTACTCCTACACTTTAGCATTTGGATTGTTGATTGATTTTATCATAACATGTAGAATGATAATTGCGATAACAAATAACCATATAATCATAATCACTTCATTCAGCGCAAACGACATATCCTTGCCCCTATGATAGCAATGTCAATAGTTCTTACCCTTTCCGGCGATACAGACCTTGATGTAGTTAGACGTGCCTCATTAACACACAGTTTTGAACCCCCTTAGACACCAAAGACTTGAACCCTAGTTACATCCATCGAGTTGCAGTATTATTCCCAGAAAACTTGGTATCTCCATCCAAACGAAGGCTATTCTATATGCAGGTTAACCTTCAGAGACTACACACCCAGAAGGGGTTAACTTCTTCTTCCTCGAAGGGATTTGGATCAGCACGACCCGCCATTGGTGAACTTCATATTCTCATCCAGAATCACACAAGAAACTCCAGGCAATGTTGTCTATCTCCTACCTGAGTTTCGAGAAAAAAATCAACCAATACGAGGTTGTATACCAAAGATACTTTTCTGCGTGAAGATACTTTTCTGCCAACTCCCAAATTCGTTGCAAGTGAGGAAGGCATATCCCACATGCAGTTGTAAAACGCAGAGCTATCATTGCGTTTTGCTACAGGCCGGCCTGGTTACAGTGAAGAATAATACCATAAATCACATAATTGTGCTATTCTATTGGTTGTCTGGACTAAAATTTAAACATTTTCGAGAGTTGAAGTTCTTTACATAGTGCATATTTTTTTAATGGTAGATAGCGATGATATATGGTATTTTCAATGCTTGTCTTACCTATCAACATAAATACATGCATATATACTATGTCTATATTAATAATTTAGTTAATGATTATTTTGTTTAATTAATTATTATTTGACATCATTTGTTATTATAAAAGGTGGACCATTTGTTATATATTTTGTGCTTGCGATGGATTAATATAGCTATTTTATTTGGGATAATTATTATTATTATTATTATTATTTTGTAAATGACATGAGCATTATTAAAATATTTTTGTTCATTAAAAATGTTTATAAATATATTTTTTAAGCAAGATATTTTTTTTAATTTCTAATTAGTGAGATTTTATTATATTTTGGTATTGTAAAATTATTCGATTTATTTTCACAACTTTTTGATAATTTAATGTTTGTCAATTGGGTTTATTTTTTATGGTTAGCTGATGAACTTTAATGTACTGAGAAAATTATGTATATTTATTTTATAGAATATATGGATATTTATTTGTGAAAAAATCGATTTTATTAACATTGTAGATAATAAATATGTTTGTTAGGTAATTTGAATTTTGTTATTAAAATTTTGAAATTTACACTAAATTATGTTTTTGTAAAAGGTATTGTTATTGTTATTATATAAGATGGAGGGTGAAGGTAAAAGTGTGGTTATGCGGTTATGACTCTAGCTTTTAATAGATGCTTGTGTAGCTTTACAAATTAAATGGCTAGTAAATTTAGATAGGCATCAAATCACTTATTTCATGATACATCTCACATTGTTAAAATTTTAAAAGCCATAAATTAACTATATTATTATTATTATTATTATTATGATTATTATAGGTGTGTCTATTTTAGAATAGCGCTTCCATAATTTTAATTTAATCATTAATAATTATTAGATGGATGATAGGGATTTAATCTTTACTAAATATTCTTAATAGTATTCACAAATCAAAAGTTGAGATTTATCTCTGAAATATTTTTTCCTTTTAATTAAATTGATGAATTAAAAACAAATGGCACATGAAATGAGTTGTGATTTTTTTGGACATGTGGTATTGATAAGTCCTGGCATTGGCTCATGGTATTTTAACAAAGCCTATTTACAGATTAAAAGTCTTCGACAATAAAGTGGGGGTGAATCACGAAGTACTTGAATCCTGGAGATTCATCTCCATTTTATCATATAGATTCTTAACTTGTAAACATACTTCATTACAATAGTATCGACCAATATCATGACTTAATATTAATAACACATGTTCAAAAAACCATAACTCATGTTCATACATTTTTTTCTATATAATTTTTTCAACTAAAAGGGAAAAAATGAGTCTACGAGGTCTTGGATAGAAGGCACTCTTTGATGTGAAGTCACTGGCTCAATTCCCAGCCTCGATCGAGGTGATATATTGGACATGATGAAAATGTAATACTCCCAAGCTTACATAAAAAAAAAAAGAAAAAAAAATAATTACTTTTGAGATAAATCTCAACCTTTGATTTGAGGCAACTATTAAAAATATTCTAAAATATTCAATAAAAAATAAATCACTATCATTCATGTAATAATTATGGATAATTAAATAAAATAAGATTATTAGTAGGTTGATGATTATCTTAAAATGAAAAACACTAAAGTCTTTTTTTTTTTAACTTCACATCTTTTGTTGCCATTATCCAACTTTAGCTGGTCTCTAAAGCTCTTGAAGAGCACGTCTCTGGAAAGCCTCTTTACCGGTGTGAGTCTAGCAGAACCATGGTCACGAAGATTGTGCTGATCATGGGGAAGCAATAAATAAAAAGTCAGAGGGGACTCTTCCCTCGTGGTGTTTCAAAGACATGGAACCATACACTTGACCCAACCTTTGATGAACAAAGCCTCTTTGGTTGCAGATTTGTTCAATAACCCCATAGATCTAGAGAAATTTTTGTGAATCTCCAATAAAACGCTGAAGAATAGTTTTCTCTCCAATTTGGAATTGCGACTTATGTCTAGAGTCACGAAGATCTGGTGTGTGATAGGGAAGGAGGGTTCTAGAGTTTTTTATTCACGCTTCCAATATTCTGGAACCAAATCGCTTCTAAAATTCTGAGTTCGCAGAGTTTTTTTTGCGACCAAGCTGAGCCTAACCGAGAGTTAGCCAATTTATTGGTTGGATGTGAATGTTAAAAAGACCATATGTATATCTTATAACATAATATGAACTAAAATTCTGAATATAAAACTTCCACCTAGTAACTTGTGCTTCTTCATAGTAGTCAGGAAAGAACGTTGAATTACGTTACTAAAGTATCAGATTCATTAATATTGTAGGTGATATATATTTGTGTTATGTAGTTGAATTTTGTTATTAAAAAATAGAATTTTAAATTAATTTATGTTTTATAAAAGGTATTATAATTGATATCATAGAGAGGAAGAAAGTAAAAGTTGTGGTTGTGCAGTTTTGTTATTTTTAATACATATTAGTGTAGTTATATAAATTAAATAGTGAAGATACAGGTGTGGTTGTATAATATCTCTTGTTATTTTCAATACAAACTAATGTGACTATATAAATTAAATGGCTAGTAAATGTTTGATAGGCATCAAAACATTTATCTCATGATACATCTCACATTGTCAAAATAAAAGGAAAATAAAAAATATCATAAAAACTAGTGTAGTCATATAAATTAAATAGAGGTAAACTTTGATAAACATCAAAACACTTCTTTCTTTATACTAAAATTTAAATAAATAAAAAACCATAAAATTAATTAATTTATAATTTTAATTCACCCATCAATAATTATTAGGTGGATGGTAGAGATTTCACCTCCATGGAATATTCTCAATCACAAATGGAAGGTTGAGGTTTATCTTCAAAGCAATTGTGTCATTTTTCCCTTTTCTATTAAATTGATTAATTAAAAAATAAAATGGTATATGAATAAGTGTTATATGAAATTACTTTTAATTATTTGGTCATGTGGTATTGATAAACCATGGTATTTTAACAAAGTCTATTTACAAATTAAAAAAATTCATAATAAAGTGTGGGTGAATATTCATGGTTAGTAATATTGTTACATGTTTTTCATGTGTTTGTGTTTTTTTAGTAATAATAATAATTTAAAATAAAGTTATAATTTAGCTATTTTATGTTTTTTCAATTTTAATATTGTGAGATGTATCATAAAGTAAGTGCTTTGAGGTTTATCATGGATTGATACCTATTGGTGTTTACCAACTATTTAATCTATATGGTTGTGCTAGCTATAAAAAAAAAAAACATATATATAACAACATTCTTGATTGTGGTGATTCACCCTCATTTACCATGGAGTTTAATAACCTGTAATTAGGCTTTGTTACAATACAATGAACCAATACCATGGCCTACTAATACCACATGCTCAAAAAATTATAACTCATGTTCATATGACATTTTTCTAATTAAATTATTTTAAAATATCTAGTGGAGATATCCTTACCATCCAATTGATAATTATGAATAATTAAATTAGGTGAGGAAAGAGCGAGAGGGATTATTTATCACCTTGATGAAGAAATAGAGATACGATATGTATGGGGCTTGGGAAGCACTACTACTAATAAAGATAAAAATTTGGCATTGCGGCAGGGGTTTGAATTAGTTATTTCAAAAAAAATTCAACAGCTGTTGTCTACGGAGGCAGAGGAATTGCCCGGGCAGCCAAGAGTGACTAGAATCCGGGCAAAAAAAATTAAGAAATCTTGTGGTAGCAGTGTTTGAATAATGTTTTTGATGGTGTAAATGGATTTAGAACCATCAAAAACCTCTAAGGCACCAAAAATATTGAAGTTTGATAGCTATAATGTGAATTTACAAAAATCATTGCCAAATTTTCTTAAAATCTTATTGAAATTTCCATAATTTTCAAGACACAAAAGCAGTCTAATTAAACTAATACTATAATAGTCATACAATATGCATTCAAGCTCAAATAAAACCAGGGTTAAGTTAAATCCCTTATTCTGCAAAGAGTAAGACTACAATTAAAAAGGTTTGAGATAGTCGAGTTGTATCATATCAAGAGACATCTAAATTCCAATGCAGACCACGGTTAGGTTAAATCCCTTATTCTGCAAAGAGTAAGAATACAATTAAAAAGGTTTGAGATAGTCGAGTTTTATCATATCAAGAGACATGTAAATTCCAATGCAGATATCATATCATAGCAAACAAGGGAGTTACTTTAGAACAAGGCAATCAAAATCAAATTTCAGAGAACGAGTGCATTAATTTAATTAACAAGCAATAATGGAGGAGTCAAGAGGCAGGTGGCCCGACATCCTCACGTCATACCACATTCATGCTTCGTGAACCACCAAAAACATTCTCTAACAAATTGGCAGCTCTACATGACCATCGGGATCTGAGCCCAAGCAAACGCTTGGCTTTAACACTTAATTGTAATAGAAGTCTGGGATAGATATATTTATAATAAATATAGGAAGGGATTGTGGTATGTTGTTCTCACAAGCGAGGAAATTCAAACACGCTCAAGGTATAGCATTTCAATGGAGAAGAGCGAGTATTGTAGTGGTTCTATTACACATGGGAACATTGAAGTAGGTGAGTGAACATCTCGCTGGGTGGGTATGCCAAGTTATAAGGCATGAATAGTCATCACTTTCTTAGTTTTATTTCAAGTCTAGAAATACAAGCTCATGGTGGATAGAAAGGTTTTTCGTGTGGTTTAAGTCATGTTGAAGTTGTTTATTTTGGAGAATAAGGAATTCAATTGTTGCCTCAATTATCTTACAATAAATGAGCACATTTTTTCTTTGTTAAATAGGCCGGTGAAATGGGATTGTGAAAGTAAAGGGCTAATTATATCTCCTGAACCAAAATAATGGTCTACTTTAGATGCATATTGAGTTAATTTACCTTTGTCTTGTAAGATTAGAATCCTTTAGTGGAAAAGATGTAGAAGAGGCCAAATTAGGAGAGAAAAGAAGCGAGGCAATGGAGACAAACCAGTTCGTAGCCCCAAAATGGATGAACAATGATGAAGTGGTTGTGGACGCCACTCAGGCTCCAGCTCCAAGGTAGCCAAGGCAAATTGATAAGTAAAATTTTGAATTCAATCTTGAATTTGCCAAGTGTTATTTTTTTTGTAGCATATGATGGTGTTATAGTCTTGACAAATGTTAGAGAGGCTAAGGAACACTAGGAATACATAACTCATAAAATGTTTCAAGAAAATCCATCTAGAAATTTCTTAATTAGGTTAATTAATTAGTAATTAATTTTTTCCTAAGTCTAACTTAGTGAATATGATTAATTAACAAAAATTAATTGAGCAAGGTGATATTTCTCTAGAATCTCACTCAGATTGAACAGGTAATTATCTCATCCATTGATTAAGTTTTAATCTTTGTCATTGGAGTCCCAAATAGAGATTATAAGAATAAGTCGATGGGTAGATGGAGGAACACACTTGAGATCAATTTCCTTGGGCAGTTCAATTTTCCAGAGAGCAACAACATTTTGCCGGAATAGTTCGAGCCAGAGAGGGGATGCAAAGACAAAGAGGGGTAGAGATAGTGAGTCCAAAGGAATTCTTCCTGTTTCAGAGAGCCAAATATAGAAGGGACGAGTTTCCTTAGTGAGGTTGCGCAGTGCTGGCGCAAAAGCTTCAAAGGTAGATTTCAATTTGGCTAGTCAGATGGTTGATTCATTTGGTGGAGGCTGGGATAATTTTTAAAAGGGGCCAAAGAGTCATTCTCGGAGGCTTGATTGGGAAAACAACTTGATCAGTTGCAGTTTCTAAGAAGAGTGTATCAATGCATGCATATATTTGACGCAGAGGTTGACGTAGGGGTTTTTTGAAGCCCAGTATTTTCCAATTTTGGAGATGGATCAGTGTCGGGTAAGATAATATTCGTCTCACTAATTTTTGTGGGAATGTTTCTTGTAGTGGATTTCCAGTTCGGACATCCAGTTGTATTCATGATTTTCTCATTGTTGCTTAATAATAAAAACCCTCGATTGTTGCACTGGTTTTCCCACATTGGGTTTTTCTAGGGGCGTTTGTCTAAAAATAACGGTGATATATTCTTGTGTGTGCGTGCTAGAATTTTATCAGTTTCAAGTTTATCTTCCACAATATTTATTTTGGTGAAAATTACAATTGTGAATTGTTTGTTGTTTGTCATAGAAAATAAACTTCTAATTACTTAACAATTAGAAGAATAATTTCCAGTTGTTGCAATAGTTGAAAATTTTCACATAGTATTAGAGAAAATTTGATTAGACAAAAAGCTCAGAGGTAGAGAAAAGAAAATTTGCTCTTTAGAGGGAGCAAAAAGACGAATTTTCTAGGGTTGCGGAGTGCCTAGCCAAGTAGTCGAATTGCTAGGAATTTCAATTTTTTAGTGGAGGGCTGTAGAAGAATCTGAATGGCCAGAATGAGTGATTCCAACAACCAAAGGGAGCACTAGTAACTCAGATTTTAATAGAGTAGATTTCTTGTATGGGCACAGAGGGTTTTGAAGCAGTTTGGTAGAGTAGAATCTGTGTCAGGTGGAAGAGAAAGTGCACACACAGTGGAAAATTTCTCTTAGAGGATTTCTAGTTTAGAAATCCAAATTTCTAGTTACAACCGACAAAATCTGCAAACATATTTTCTCGCTCCAGAAGGGAGTGTGAATAGCAGAGTCAGCAGTCGAGCAGAAGAAAGAGGGAGTTTTCCATTCCAGTTTTTAGTTTCTATAGAGATGGCCACAAATGGGCTTAGATATTAGGATAGGTTTAAGGGAGACTCTAACTATGTCATCTGGAAGGATAGGATGTTATTCCTACTAGATGAATTTAGAGAGAAGACCTATGAAAAGAATGTTGTGGCAGAACCAACTGATGCAGATCAACTGAAGGAATTCAAGAAGGATATGTCCAAGACGAAGTGGATGATCCTATATGGATTTTGGGACCATATAGTCTCGCATATATCGGCCAAGGAGATGTGGGATGCTCTCGTATAGCTATACCAGAATCCTTCCAAGAAGCAGAAAAATTTTTTGAAAGAGAAGTTGGGCAACATCAATATGTATAAGGGTGAGTGCATTGATACCTTTCTCACCAGAATTCAGGAAATGTGGGATAAACTTGCAGTCATAGAAGAATCGCCTCAAGATACAAAGCTTGTGCATTTGGAACTTAACATTGTCTGAGAGGATTAGGAGACCTTTGTCCAAGGCATCTTGCGACGAGACACTCTACCTAGGTGGGACAGGATGTGGTCAAACCTGCTGAAGGAGGAAATGAGGTGAGAACTTGTGAATACCTCCATCAGTATAAGAAACAGTAAGGGATCGAAAGGTGAGAAGGAGGAACATAATGTGGCCCTTGCATCAAAGGGTCCTAATTAGGGACAGGGTTCACAAGGGAAGAAGAAGAAAAATAATGACCTATATAAGGTCAAGTGCTTTAGGTGTGGCGAGTTTGGCCACTACAATACTCAGTGTCCTCAGAGGAAGAAGGACAACCATGAGAAGCAGGACCAGGCAATATAATTCATAGAGATAGACAAATTATCCTCCAGGTTGGAGGAAGAATTCATCATGTTTGCAACTATATGTCCATTAGTGACATGCAGCGACATGGAGTTATAGTCCCAGAATTACGCAAAGGATTGGGTAGGGTCCATTATGGTGAGCATCGGTTGGTGTTTCCCCTTAAATAGTTACCTTGCTACAGGGGCTCACAGTATTCAGTAGCAAGAGGATCAGTTTTAGTTGATGCAACACAAATTCCTCGGTGGACCATGCAGAGGGTATTAGGAGACATATGCTAAGGAGACAAATGCAACACATAGACACAATTCATTCATTATTTTGGATGCTTCTTAGTTGCAGTAGTTTTAGTAGAAACAATAACAGTTGAGAGGGAGTTGCAGTACAGATGGCAGCAATATAGTAGTGTCAGCAACAACACATATGCAACATTAGAGTTGTGTAGTGGTCGGTGGGTACTAGTAGGCGGTCATAGTAGCCAGACATCAGCAACGTATAAAGGATGATGCAGAGACATAGTGTTGTAGTAGTACGAAACTATAACACCTTCTTCTCTAAGAGGGGGTGTTAGATTTTGTAGCATTAGATGGTGTTATTTTTGGAATCATGATTGTCGTTAGACCAAAATCTGCAGAAGTTAGTCTCTGCTACAATCATCAGAGTTAGGATCCAGGAGAGATGGTTCGTCCATGTCGCAAAACACACGGGGAGTGCTGAACCAAATGTCCAACAAGATCCCCCCCCCCTAACGTGAGTCGGGTGAGTTTTGAACTCAAGACTTATTGCTCTGATACCACTTGTTGGAATCATGATTGTCGTTAGACCAAAACCCGCAGGCGTTAGTCTCTGCTACAACCATCAGAGTTAGGATCCACGAGAGGCGGTTAGTCTAGATGTCGCGAAACACACGGGAAGCTCTGAACCCAATGTCCAACAGTTCTAGTCTCGACAATTTTCAGAGAGGCTAAGAAGCACTAGGACTCGAAAACCCAGAATATGTTTTAGAAAATACACCTAGAAATGCCTTAATTAAGTTAATTAATCAGTAACTAAATTTTTCCTAAGTCTAACTTAGGGAAAATCATTAATTAACAACAATTAATTGAGAAGGTGAGATTTCTCTAGAAACTCACACGGAGCGACTAGGAAATGATCTCAGTCATTGATTAAGTTTTAACCTTAGTCATTAGAGTCCCAACCAGAGATTATAATAATAATTTGATGGGTAGATGGAGGAACACACTTGAAATTGATTTCCTTGGGGAGTTTGATTTTTCAAAGAGCAGCAGCATTATGCCAAAAGAGTTCGAGCCAGAGAGGGGGCGAAGAGATTGAGAGGGGTAGAGAGAGTGATTCTGAAGGAAGTCCTCCAATTTCGGAGAGTCGCCTACAAGAGGGTCGTGTTTCCTCAGTGAGGTTGCGTAGTGCTGACACAGAAGCTTCAAAGGCAGAGTTCGATTTGGTCAGACAAAGGGTCGATTCAGTTCTTGGAGATCGGGATAATTTCTAGAAGGGACTAGTGAGTCATTCTTAGAGGCTAGATTGATTATACGGCTTGATCAGTTGCAATTCCCAGGAAAAGCGTACCAATTCCTATGTAGATTTAACGCAGAGGCTGATGCAGGAGTTTCATGGAGCCCAATATTCGCCAGCTTTGGAGTTTGATCAATGTTGGGTGAAACAAAATTTGTCTCACTAATTTTTGTGGCCAATTTTCATGTATTGGATTGTCAGTTTGGGAATCTAGTTGTACTTTGAATTTTCTCACAGCTGCTTAATAATAAAAACCCTCAGTTGTTGCACTAGATTTCCCACATTGGGATTTTCCAGAGATGTTTGTCCAAAAATAACAATATTATATTCTTGTTTGTGTGTCAGTATTTCTTAGTTTCCAGTTTATCTTTCGTAGTATTTATTTTGGTGAAAATTACAGTTTTGAATTATTCATGGTTTGTTGTAGCAAATAAACTACTAATTATTACAATAGTGTAACATTTTCGGAAAAACAATGTAAGCTAATCTATTTTTGATTTTAAATAAAGCATTTCCAATATGTATCAGCTATGGGACTTCTTGTCCATGCATGATACTATTAATGTCGAGAACTCACATGATTATCAATACGAATGGAGTTAATTTCCAACACTTGAATACTGGACAAGTTAGTGCGGAAATTTAATTGACTTACATGTATGGTATGTCTGAGTTGTATTTGTATATAACGCACTACATATTTTTTAATTGTAGATAGCGATCATATATGGTATTTTCAATGTTGGTCTTACCTATCAAACACAAATATATGCCTATATATTATGTCTATATTAATAATTTAGTTAATTATTACTTTGTTTAATTAATTTTTATTTGTTGTTATAAACATTGGACTATTTGTTATATATTTTATGCGGTTGCGATTGATTAATATAATTATTAATATTTATTTTTCTTTAATTATTATTATTTTTAGAATTTTATAAATAAAATCGACATTATTAAAATATTTTTGTTCATACTTTTATATATATATAAAATAAAATATTTTTTAATATTTAATTAGTGAGGTTTTACCATTTCTTGGTATTACAAAATTACTTGATTTGTTTTAATAATTTTTTGATAATTTAATGCTTGTGAATTGGGTTTATTTTTATAGTTGGGGAATTATTGAGATTGTCCCCGTATAAGTTCAATTCAGTAAGTGATATGATAACTTTAATGTAATAGAAAAATATGTATAATGTTTGTATAGAATATATGGATTTTTATTTATGAATTTTTTTTATTTCATTGTAGATAATAAATATGTTTGTTACGTAATTTGAAATTTATACTAATTTATGTTGTTTAAAAGGTATTGTTATTATTATTATATAAGATGGAGGGTGCAGGTAAAGTGTGTTATGTAGTCATGATTTTCACTTTTAATAGATGCTAGTGTAGCTTTACAAATTAAATGACTAGTAAACTTAGATAGGCATCAAAACACTTACTTCATGATACATCTCATATTGCTAAAATTTTAAAAATCATAAACATAACTAATTAGATGGATGATAGGGATTTAACTTTTACTAAATATACTTAATAGTATTCACAAATCAAAAGTTGAGATTCATCTCTAAAATATTTTTTCCTTTTAATTAAATTGGCGAATTAAAAAAAATGGCATATGAAATGAGTTATGGTTTTTTTTGGACATGTGGTATTGATAAGTCGTGCTATTGGCCCATGGTATTTTAACAAATCCTATTTATATATTATAAAGTGGGGATGAATCATGAAGTAAGTATTTTGATGCTTATCATGAACTGATACCAATCATTGATTAATACCCATATTTGTTTACAACTATTTAATTTCTATGGTTGCGATATATATATATATATATATATATATATATATATATATATTCTTAATCGTGAAGATTCACCCCCACTTTATCATAGAGATTCTTAACTTGTAAATAGATTTCATTACAAGACTATCAACACTACCATGGCTTACTATTAATAACACATGTTCAAAAAACCATAAACTAGCAATTGCACCATATGTTGCAAAAGAAATGTCGTAAGGCAATAGCATAGGAAAGAGTAACTTAGAAGAAACAAGTTGTTACAGAGAAGGAACCATCGTGAAGGAATGAAAGGCAAATTTTGCTTACATGGAAGCAGGTCGTGGAGGTTTCAAATATATTGATTATAAGAGTTATCAGTCAGAAAATTTTGTTATAGATATTGAAATAGGAAATTGTGGGTGAAAACATATATGTAAACCAACGTAATGAAATAAGTTGTTGCGGAGAAGGAGCCACCGTGAAGGAATGAAAGGAAAAATTTGCTTCCATGGAAGCAGGTCGTGGAGGTTTCAAATATATTGATTATAAGAGTTAAATTTTGTTATAGATATTGAAATAGGCAATTGTGGGTGAAAACATATATGTAAACCAACATAAACTATTCACATATATTAAAAAATTGTTATATATATTAAAATAGGAAATTGGGGTGAAAATATTTTGGTGATTAAACAAGCATGAAATTAGCATGTAACTCAAATAAGATATTTTAAATACATTCAAGTACAACCTATCTAGCATAGATGTAAATAAAGAGAATTTTTATTAACAGAAATAGAGTTTACTCCAAGTTCATCTACATATCCGAGTGACAATTGTATTTTTAAGATATATATTTGATGATAATAATTGTTTTTTTTTGTGAAAATAAGACTAAGTTGGAACTAAATCGATTTGGTGATTTGCATAGATATTTAACACATTAGGGCACATTAAGTGAAGGGGCGCTAGTGTTCCTTACCTCCAAATGTAGTATAGTGTGATGCATCAATATAAAAAGCCCAGTTCAAAACTAACATTCATTTAGTCAGCATATATATATATATATATATATATATATATATATATATATATATATATATATATATATATATATATTAGTGAAACAATATATTATAAAATGTATTTATTTTAAATGAAAAAAAATGATGATATACTATAAAACAGAAGAGCATCAAAGGAAAATAGCAAGCCTAAAGGAATGTCGAGGTACAAAATAGAGAGCGTGAAGGAGATGTATAAGTACAAAATAGAGAGCTTGAAATAGATGTGGATGTACTTGGAAATGATGAGGAAATAAAAGATGTAGAGGAACTTGTCAATGAGAATATATATATATATATATATATATATATATATATATATATATATATATATATAATGTCATATGGAGGCATTACAAAATTAGGATTCAATAACATGAGACTTATGAACTTGCATGTAGGGCTAATATATGTAGGAAACCTTATCAAGATAGACTTTCGTATAATGTGAGCAACAATGTGAAAGATTTTTGGTATTGGAATTTTCATGTGTCACCAAATGAGAAGAATATCATGAGACATTGTATATCTAGAGGGGTGTATTGAGATCATTTCCTCTTTCAGTGATTGTTATTATTAAAGAACATTTCTTACTACATAATATGTATAACTTGTATATAGACTTATTAAAAAAAAAATTGTTGTGAATCTTATGATAGTGAGGACAAAATAAGCATTCCATTCATACAACTACCACATACTATCAATAGGAAAAAGGGTTTTCCTCTAAAGTGATCTATGCACCTTCATCATGCAAATAGAATCTCAACACTAAGGAGTCATCCTAAGATAAAAGGTCATCATAGTAACTTTGATGTTCCAAAACCATCAATCACTTAATTATTTCTCTAAATATCAACAATTGGAAAACAGTCACAATATGGTAATGCTTGGGGGGAATGTGTATCCATATCATAGTATAACTGTATATACAACAACTTATCCAAATGATATAAAAATATTTCATAAGCAATGCAACTGCTACATGAATTACTCACAATCCTTAATGAAATACTCCAAGTTCTTCCACAATACTAATCAAGTGTCTAAAAAAGCCATCATCACTCAGTCACCATATAGGTAACACCTAGGGGAAATGTGTTAGAATTGTAGATACAATAGCTTATACAAAGGATATAAAAATCTGTTATAAGTAATGCAATTGCTACATGAACTACTCACCATATAAGTAACGTCTCGGGGAAATGTGTTAGAACTGTATATACAATAGCTTATACAAAGGATATGAAAATATGTTATAAGCAATGCAACTGCTACATGAACTACTCACAGTCCTTAATGACATAATCAAAGTTCTTCCACAATAATAATCAAGTGTTTAAAGAAGCCATCATCACTTCCAAAATCACATATTTAAACATACAAGTTATAAAAAATGATTTTGTTTCATAAATTTTAATAGAATCATGTGCTCATATCTAAGATATAGTTCTTAAACTCTGAAGCCTCTTCTTGATTGAAAACATACTAAACTGATAAGATATAGATAAAGAGCAATAATTTAAAAACTTCTTGTCACAATCGTTACATAATAATTTGATGCAAAACTTATATATCAATAAATATCAACTTGCAACGCGTCCAAATAAAACAACTAAAGTAAATACTATCAGTTGGTTTTCAATACATTTATGTAATTAAAATAGAGCTAGGAAATTTTGAATACTACTTCATTGAAAATTAGAAGCATCTTCGTTCCTAGTTTTCCAAGCTGGTCGTGAATACCTCTCTGGATCACTTGGATTAGCATTGTATTTGTTTCACCATTATCTAGCAATCTCGAGACAAAATGAGTAAGAAATTTATGAATGGAAACACCTACAGACGTGTCACAAACATCAATTCATTTGCAATATCAATTTATTTTGTGAGTTGTTGTGATTTTTTTCTTGTGGCTAAAACATAGTTTTGGTTGTCACCTAGTTATCATGATTCAAAACTTTGTTATCACCTCATATCCTTATAGCATTATATATATTTTGTGAGCTAATGTGATGTTTTTTTTGTCACAATGATTTAAAAATCAGTTATTATACTACAATATTGACTTTCTCATTGTCTACTCTCTAGATCACTTGGATTAGCACTGTATTTGTTTCACCATTATCTAGCAATATCGAGACAAAATGAGTAAGAAATTTATGAATGGAAACACCTATATAAGTGTCACAAACATCAGTTCATTTGAAATATCAATTTATTATGTGATTTGTTGTGAATTTTTTCTTGTGGCTAAAACTTAGTTTTGGTTGTCACCTAATTATCATGATTCAAAACTTTGTTATCACCTCAGATCCTTATAGCATTAGATATATTTTGTGAGCTGATGTGATGTTTTTTTTGTCACAATGATTTAAAAATCAATTATTATACCACAATATTGACTTTCTCATTGTCTGTTTTGTTTATGAACCCTTTAAAAACACCATAGGAACATTTGATTTTACACTGTGATCTCCCCAACATGGCCCAACATGGGTGGGGGTTTCAAAAATTGGAGAGTAAATTGAGCGGTTATTGTTAGAAATTGTTGTATAAGATAGGAAATTTAGATGTTTTGTAGACAATATGGATGTCATAACAGATATCTATTTTAAATTTTTTAGTGTATGTGGCCACCATGCATCTAATATGATCCATTTCAACTGAGAACTTCAATATCTATTTTGAATTTTTTAGTGTCTCTCGCCACCATGCATCTAATAGGATCCATTTTAGCTAAGAACTTCAATAAATCATTGTGTGAATTATAACTTGTGACATCCCTAACCATTTTCTTTGATTGTGGATCACGTTACAAACTAATAACTTGTGAAATCCTTAGTCATTTTCTTTAATTGTGGATCAAGTTATAAACTAGAATACGCTCTCTCTTCAGAAGACTCTACAATATCAATATATATTGGATGGAGGGAAATGTTGTGATAAAACAAGTACAAAAAAACACTTTAGGGATGTCTCAACTTACTCTATTGTTAATCACATAGTGTCAATTTTGTAAAACTATAATCTACAGTGAGGATTGAGTGGGTTTTTTCCTTTTTAAGTTTTGTTTGGAATTGAATAATAAAAAAATATATATAAAAGCTAAAATTATGTAGTGAAAAACTTTGTTTAAATTTTTAGAATAAAAACTTGAGTAAGCTTGACATCATATAATTTGAAATTAGTTTATGATTATAAAGTAAAAAACATTTAAGTTTTTTAGCCACAATTAGGTAATTAAAGATATGTATATAGTTTTTTTTTTAACAGAAGAAATTTGATATTCATTAACAAATAAAAAAATTCGAAAGAGTATGTATGTAGTTACAAATTGTTATCTATTTACAAAATATTGTAATTAAGTAATTACAGGTAAATTTAGTGTTAATCAAGAAATGAGAATTATGAACATTCATCATTATTGCTCAAGATAAATCATGTCCTGTGAAATAATTTGGAAATTTAAAAAAAAATCACATATTTTAAAAAATTTCATTATTAATTTGATTTTTTATATATTAAGAAATACTACTCATGAATAATAAAAAGGTGATAAAATAGTTGTAACATAAATAATATATAACAAAAAAACCCATGTATTTTTGGAATAATAAAATAGTTGTAACAAAAATAATATAGAACAAGAAAAACTATGTATATTTGGATGTATGAAAATTTAGATACATTTTATTAAGTAAAATTTTAAAAGAATAATGGTTATAAACAATTAAAATAATTTATTAAATAGTTAGTTTAGATATATATTATTTATCAGAGAGATCAATTATCTTTTCACTCTAAAAGAGGTTTGTATATAGAGACATTTGATCCCTCTTAGCTCTTGGTAGATCCAGAGTTAAGATTGATCTAGGCCATCTTAATTTCTCCCTTTAAATAAACTATATTCCAAATGAATACCATGGGTCAATACCATGGGTTGTTTTTATAGTTTATTATTATTTTATTTTATTACCTAAATTCAATTTAACTTATTAAAAAGAAAAAATACAAATAGTATAAAAAAACATATATAAAACTATTTACATTTACATATAAAAATATAACAAATTTTTAATAACAACATTTTAACCTAAAAGTTATCAAAACCTAAATTCAATTTAACTTATTAAAAAGAAAAAAAAAAAGAAAAAAACTAACATTATAAAAAATATATATATATAACTATTTTCTTGTGAATCTAATGGCCTAAAACATTTCAATCGTCTAACATTTGATCCAATGGCTCAAATATGGACACAATGGCAGCTAGGGGAGTTGTTTTCAAATAAAAATGCCTTACAACATAATCATGTTTATATGACATTTTTTCTATATAATTAATTTAATTAAAATGGAAAAAGGAGTCCACGGGTGATCGGATGCTCTCTTAAGACACTCTTTGATGTGAAATCATTAGCTCAATTTCCCACTCCGATTGGAGTGATATGTTGGACATAATGAAGATGTAATCATGCCAAAGTTTAAAAAAAGGAAAAAAAAGAAATAACTACTTTTGAGATAAATATAAATCTTTAATTTGTAACAATTATTAAAAATATTCTAAAATATTCAATAAAAAATAAATTACTAACATCCACTTAATAATTATGAATAATTAAATAAACTAAAATTATTGATATGTTGATGACTTTCTTAAGGGAAGAGATGAATAGCAGTGGAGCTTTTGTAAGCTTCACATCTTTTGTTACATATTTTTCTCTCCATTTTGGAATTTCGACATCATGTCTAGAGTCACGAAGATCTAGCGTGTGATAGGGAAGGAGGGTTACAATTTTTTATTCATGCTTCAAAAGTTCTAGAACCAGATCGCTTCTAAAGTTCTGATTTCGTAGAGTTTTTTGGCAACCAAGCTGAGCCTAAACGAGGGTTAGCCTATTTATTGGTTGGATGTGACTGTTAAAAATACCACATGTATATCTTATAACATAATATGAAATAAAATTGTGAATATAAAACTTCCACATGTAACTTGTGAATAATACTCATGAAAGAACGTTGAATTACATTACTAAAGAATCAGAGTCATTAACATTGTAGGTGATATATATTTTTGTTATGTAGTTTGAATTTTGTTATTAAAAAATAGAATTTTAAATTAATTTATGTTTTTATAAAAGGTATTGTAATTGTCATTTTATAAAAGAGAGTATGAAGGTAAAGTTGTGGTTGAGCAGTCTTGTTATTGTCAATATATACTAGTGTAGTTATATAAATTAAATAGTAAAGATAAAGGTGTGGTTGTACAATCACTATTATCATTTTCAATACAAACTAGTGTAGCTATATAAATTAAATGACTAGTAAATGTTTAATAGGCATCAAAACATTTATCTCATGATACATCTCACATTTCCAAAATAAAAATTAAAAAAAAAAATCATAAAAACTAATGTAGTCATATAAATTAAATAGCCGTAAACTTTGATCAACATCTAAACACTTCAGGTGGATGGTAGGGATTTCACCTTCATGGAATATTCTCAATCACAAATGGAAGGTTGACATTTATCTCCAAAGCAATTATGTCATTTTTCCTTTTTTATTAAATTGATTAATTAAAAAATAAAATGCCATATGAATAAGTGTCATATGAAATGACTTTTAATTATTTGGGCATGTGGTATTGATAAGTCATGGTATTGTAACAAAATCTATTTACAAATTAAAAAAATTCATAATAAAGTCTCTTGAATATCCATGGCTAAGAATATTGTTACATGTTTTTCATGTGTTTGTGTTTTTTTAGTAATAATAATATTTTAAAATAAAGTTATAGTTTAGTTATTTTTATGTTTTTTAATTTTAACATTGTGAGATGTATCATAAATTAAGCGCTTTGATGTTTATTATGGATTGATACCTATTAGTGTTTACCAACCATTTAATTTATATGGTTGTGCTAGTTATAAAAACAAAACATATATATAAAAGATTCTTGATTGTGGAGATTCACCCCCATTTTAACGTGGAGATTATTAACCTATAATCATGAGGATTTGTTATAATACAATGAACCAATACCATGGCCTACTAATACCACATTCTCAAAAAAATATAACTCATCTTCATATGACATTTTTCTAATTAATCACTTTAATTAGAAAAATGGAAAGGAAATAACCACTTCTAGATAAATCTCAACCTTTGATTTATGACTATTGTTAAAAATATTTTAAAATATTCAATGGAGACTAAATACTTACCATCCATTTGATAATTATGAATAATAAAATTAGGGGAGGCAAGAGAAAGGGGGATTATGTATCACCTTGATGAAGAAATAGAGTTACAATATGTACGGGGCTTAGGAAGCACTACTACTAATAAAGCAAAAACTTTAGCATTGTGGCAGGGGCTATAGCTAGTTATTTCAAGGAAAATTCGGCAGCTAATGTTATATGGAGATTCTATAATAGTCATACAATAGGCATTCAAGCTCAAAGAGAACCAAGATCAAGTTAAATCCCATATTATTCAAAGATTAAGACTACAATTATAAAAGTTTGAGATAATTGAGTTGTATCATATCAAGAGGCATCTAAATTCCAATGTAAATTCCTTAGAAAACAAGGGAGTTACTTTAGAACAAGGGATATTGGTTAAGGATGATTGCAGTGGTATATATACCCCTTTACTGTGGAAATCACAACCAAATTTTAGAGAATGAGTGCATTAATTGTATTAAGAGGAAATAATGGAGGATTCAAGAGGCAAGTGGCCCAACATCCACGTGTCAGACCACATTCATGCTTCGTGAACCACCATAAACATTCTCTAATAAATTGGCAGCTCCACATTACCATTAGGATCTGAGCCCAAGAAAACACTTGGCTTGAAAACTTAAATGTAAGAGAACTTTGGGATAGATATATTTATAATAAATATAGGAAGGGATTGTGGTATGTTGTTATCACAAACGAGAAAATTCAAACACGCTCAAGATATAGCATTTCAATGGAGAAGAGCGAGAATTGTAGTGGTTCTAGTCCTGAAAAAAAAAATGTATGTCCAGCTGAAGGTACATTGCAGGTGGGTACATTGAAGTAGGTGAGTGAACATATGGCTCGATGCAGTGGGTATGCCAAGTTATAAGGCACAAATAGTCATCAATTTCTTAGTTTTATTTCGAGTCTAGAAATACAATCTCATAGTGGATAGAAAATTTTGTCGTGTGGTTGAAGTCATGGAGAAGTTGTTTATTTTGGAGAGGAAGGAATTCAATTGTCACCTGGATTACATTACAACAACAAATGAGCACATTTTGCCTTTGTTAAATAGGTAGGGGAATGGGGGATGTGAAATTAAAGGCCCAATTATCTCTCCTGAACGAAAAGAATGGTCTACTTTAGATGCATATTTAGTTACTTGACCTTCGTCTTGCAAGATTAGAATTCTTAAGTGGAAAATATGCACAAGAGGCCAACTTGGGAGAGAAAAAAAGTGAGGCAATGGAGGAAAACCAATTCATAGCCCAAAAATGGTTGAAGAATGATGAAGTGGTGGTGGACGCGACTAAGGCTCCAACTCCAGGGTAGCCAAGGCAATTCGAAAAGGAAAATTTTGAATTCAATCCTGAATTTTCCAAACGTTATTTTTTGTAGCATCGCATGGTGTTATAGCCTTGATAGTTGTTAGAGAGCCTAAGAAACACTAGGACTATAGAACCTAGAAAATATTTTGGGAACATACACCTAGAAATGCCTTAATTAATTTAATTAATTAGTAATTAATTTTTTCCTAAGTCTAACTTAGGGAAAATGATTAATTAACAACAATTAATTGAGGAAGGTGAGATTTCTCTAGAAACTCACAGGGATTGATTAGAAAATGATCTCATCCATTGATTAAGTTTTAATCTTGGTCATTGGAGTCCCAACTAGATATTATGAAGAAGTCGATCGGTAAATGAAGAAACACACTTGACATCGATTTCCTTGGGCAGTTTGATTTTCCAGAGAGTAGCAACATTCTGCCGGAATAGTTTGATCCAGAGCGGGGATGCAAAGACAGAGAGCAGTAGAGACAATGAGTCCAAAGGAAGTCTTCCAGTTTTAGAGAGTCATATACAAGAGGTTTGAGTTTCCTCTGTGAGGTTGCGCAGTGCCATTTTTGGAGATGGATTAGTATTAGGTAAGACAAAATTTGTCTCACTAATCTTTGTGTCCAATTTTCCTATTGTGGATTGCCAGTTCGGGCATCTAATTGTACTCATAATTTTCTCATTGCTGCTTAATAATAAAAACCCTTAGTTTTAGCACTGGTTTTCCCACGTTGGGTTTTTTCGAGGAAGTTTGTCTAAAAATAACGATGTTATATTCTTGTGTGTGCGTGCTATTATTTTATCAGTTTCCAGTTTATCTTCGACAATATTTATTTTGGTGAAAATTGCAGTTGTGAATTATTCGTTGTTTTTTGTAGCAAATAAACTGCTAATTAATTAACAGTTAGAAGAATAGTGTCCATTTGTTCCAATAGTTGAACATTTTCACATGGAATTAAAGCAAATTTGATCAGATAGAAAGCTCAGGGGTAGAGAAAACAAAATTTGTTGTTTAGAGGGAGTAACATGACAAATTTTCTAGGGTTGCGCAGTGCCTAGCCAAGCAGTGCAAATTGCTGGGAAGTTTAATTTCTCAGTGCAGGGTTGTAGAAAAATTCGACTTGCCAATGTGAGTGATTCTAGTAGGAAAAGGGAGCACCAATAGCTCAGATTTTCATAGAGAATATTTCTTGTTTGGGCACAAAGGGTTTTGCTACAGTTTGCTAGAGTAGAATTTGTGTTAGGTGGAAGAGAAAAAGCACACACATTGGGAAATTTCACTCAGAGGATTTCTACTTTAGAAATCCAAATTTCTAGTTACAACTGATAGCAGTTGCAAGCATATTTTCTCACTCCATAAGGGAGTGTGAATAGCAGAGTCAGCAGTCGAGCAGGAGAAAGGGGGAGTTTTGCATCCCAATTTTTAATTTCTACAGAGATGGCCACAACTGGGCTTAGAGATCAGGATAGGTTGAAGGGAGCCTCTAACTACGTCATCTGGAAGGCTAGGATGTTATTCCTACTAGATGAATTTGGCCCGAAGACCTATGTAGAGAATGTTGTGGCAGAACCTATTGATGCAGGTCAGCTGAAGGAATTCAAGAAGGATATGGCCAATATGAAGTGGATGATCCTAGATGGAGTTCGGGACCATATAATATCGCATGTATTGACCTAGAATATGGCCAAGGAGATGTGGGATGCTCTCGCACAACTATACCAGAATCCTTTCGAGCAGCGGAAAATTTTATTGAAAGAGAAGCTGAGGAACATCAATATGTATAAGGGTGAAGGCATTGATCCCTTTCTCACCATAATTAAGGAAATTTGGGATCATCTTGCAGCCATAGGAGAATCACCTCAAGATACATAGCTTGTGCGTTTGGCACTGAATAATGTCTCAGAGGATTGGGAGACCTTCGTCCAAAGCATCTTGGGACAAGACACTCTACCTAGGTGGGACACAATGTGTTCAAACCTGTAGCAAGAGGAAATGAGGTGAGCACTTGTGAATACCTCCATCAATAGAGTAAACAGTAAGGGATCGAAAGGTGAGAAGGAGGAAGATAATGTGGCCCTTGCATCAAAGGGACATAGTTAGGTACATGGTTCACAAGGGGAGAAGAAGAAAAATAAGGACCTATATAAGGTCAGGTGCTTCAAGTGTGGTGAGTTTGGCCACTACAATACTCAGTGACCTCAAAGGAAGAAGGGCAAGCGAGAGAAGTAGGACCGGGTGGAATCATCCATAAATATAGATAAATTATCCTCGAGGTTGGAGGAATAATTCGCCATGTTTGCAACTATACCTTTAATAGTGAGGTGGAGCGACATGGAGTTATAGTCCAAGAGTTGTGCAAAGGATTGGGAAGGGTCCATTGAGGTGAGCATCAATTGGTGTTTCCTCTTAGATAATTACCTTACTACAAGGTCCCACAGTATTTAGTAGTAGGAGGATTAGTTTTAGTTGATGCAACACAAATTCCTCGGTGGATCGTGCAGAGGGTAGTAGGAGTCATATGATAAGGATATAGATGCAACACGTAGATACAATTCATCTAGTAATTTGGATCCTTCTTAGTTGCAGTAGTTGTAGTAGAAAAAACAACAGTTGAGAGGCAGTTGCAGTGCAAATACAAAGTTGGAAGCAGTATAGTAGTGTGAGCAGCAACACAGATGCAACATTAGAGTTGTGCAGTGGTTGGTGGGAAGTGGTAGGTAGTCATAGTGGCCAGACATCAACAACGCATAAAGGATGATGAAAAGACAGGGTGTTGTAGTAGTACAACACTAGAACACCTTCCTTGTTAAGAGGTGGCGTTAGTTTTTGTAGCATCATATGGTGTTCTAGTCTAAAAAAATTTCAGAGAGGCTAAGAAACACTTGGACTTCAGAACCCATAATTTTTTTTAGGAAAATCCACATAGAAATTCCTTAATTAATTTAATTAATCAATAACTAAATTTTTTCTATGTCTAACTTAGGGGAAATGATTAATTAACAACAATTAATTGAGAAGGTGAGATTTCTCTAGAAACTCACATGAATCGACTATGAAATGATCTCAGTCATTGATTAAGTTTTAACCTTAGTCATTGGATTCCCAGCTATAGATTATAAGAATAATTTTATGGGTATACGGAGGAACACACTTGAGATCAATTTCGTTTGGTAGTTCAAATTTTCGGAGAGAAGCAACATTCTATCATAAGAGTTCGAGCCAGAGAGGGTATGGAGAGATGGAGAGGGGAAGAGATAGTGATTCTGAATGAATTCTTCTAGTTTTGGAGAGTCACCTGCAATAGGGTTGAGTTTCCTGAGTGAGGTTACATAGTTCTAACACAGAAGCTTCAAAGGCAAAGTTTTATTTTGCTAGCGAGAGGGTCGATTCTGTTGCTAGAGGTCGGGAGAATTTCCAGAAGGGGCCAGTGAGTCATTCTTAGAGGCTAGATTGAGCATACGTATTGATCAGTTGCAGTTCCCAGGCACAATGTACCATTTCATGTGCATATTTAACGTAGAGGCTGATGCGGGGGTTTCATGGAGCTTGATATTCGCAAATTTTGGAGTTTGATCAGTGCTGGGTGAGACAAAAAAATTCTCACTAATTTTTGTGGCTAATTTTCGTGTATTGGATTGCTAGTTCTGGAACCTAGTTGTACTCTGAATTTTCTCATTACTGCTTAATAATAAAAACCCTCAGCTGCTACACTTGTTTTCTCACATTGGGTTTTTCCAGGGATAATTGTCCAAAAATAATTGTGTTATATTCTTATGTGTGTGTTAGTATTTCTTAGTTTCTAGTTTATCTTCTATAGTATTTATTTTGGTGAAAATTGCAGTTTTGAATTATTCGTTGTTTGTTGTAGCAAATAAACTACTAATTAATTTGCAGTTAGAAGAATAATTTCCAGTTGCTGCAATAGTTGAACATTTTCACCAAGAACAATGTAGGCTAATCTACTTTTGGTTTTAAATAATGCATTGAAAATATCTATCAGTTCTAGGAGTTTTCGGGAAGGTTTTTAGAAGACACCATTTTAGATTCATATTTTGCAGGAGGTGTAGTAGGAAAACAAGTTTCTTTTGGAGATCTTTGAGATTAGTAGTTGAATACCCAACAAAAGATGTAAAAGGTTCCATTCTTGAAACCAACTTCAAATTAATATAAAAATCCTAGTCGTTTTGTTTAAAAAAATATTATGAATAATTAAATTAAAATTATAAAACCCTATTCCAAAATAGTCATATCTCTCGATACTATTTTTTTGTAAACCTAAAAACTTCCATTAATTCAAATGAAAGTAACATCGTTGATAATAGTTTTTCCCAATTTTCCCAATTCTTCTGTCCTCACTCCTACCAATTTTTTGGGCTATAAGACTGACATCATAACACAACACAAGATCCCAATACAAATGAGAAAACCAAATATAATATGGTCAATAATACTAGAAAAAATTTAAAACCAAAATGCATCCTACAATCATCATGGTTCTATTGAACTGACATAAATTGGGTTCTTCGACGAGGTACTAGGGGAGGGTAGAGGTTGAGAATCCCAATGGACATATTTTTCCATATGAGAAAGCCTCCCCTCTAAGTGATTCAACTTATCCATAATTCTTTTTTTCCCCTCACCAAAGACTCCAATCAATTTTCGTGCATTCTCCATTGATTGCTCTGTATCTCATTGAGGAATTATATAGTCACATTACAGGCTTTGTGTCAGTCATGACTGAGGTGCTCCAACAGAGAGGAGACCCGCCTAATCTGGCTCTCTAGAGCATCAAGCGGAGGGGGAAAAACCATTGAGTCTAGGGGATACTTGAGAAGGGGATCAATAGCCTCCCCTAGACTGTTTTCAACCCTATCAAAATGTGCCCTTGGATCCAACCCTCTCCTACCATCACCCCAAAGGCACTACATGGTAGGTTTTAGGTTGTTCCAACAAGTCCAGACTATAAGACTACCCCGCACAAGGCCCCTGTAACCCCCAACCCATAAAATGTAATAGTTGTGAATTTTTGAAACTTTGAAAACATTTGCACCAATAGAGAAAAGCTCACAAAGATTCTACCCATTTTTCCACACAAGAATAGCCATGATCAATCCCCACAAGTTGTAGCACAACGGGAAAAATAACATTGCCCCCCTAGGTGGCTCAACTCTTTAATTGGAGCAGAACCAAAGAAAAACAAGAAACTCTTCGACCAAAAACCTACCTCAAGTGCCAACTACCAATAACGTTAACCCAAGACACCAACCAGAGTTAGAGAGGCCATGAACCTTATCACAAGGAGGGCTCTTAACATGTTAACTCTATGCCCCGTAAATAGAGGGAAACACAACAAATCTGGAAAGGAAAAAACTCTTTAAACTGTAGGAAAACAAAGAACGTACCTCAAACCAATGAGTTCTTACCACTATCCAAGTGCAGGGTACTCCATCTAGGTCCATCCAAGCACCCCCCAAAGCGCCCTCCAAGCATGGAAAACAAGGCAAACCACTATGCTCTCTTGCAATACCCAGGTTCTAGACTAGATCCACCCAAGAAATAGAAATTTTACCACCACCCTCAAATGAACTACAAACCTCGTCGAGTGATTTCCAAACAATTCTCAGCTCGTGCAGGTGTAAGGCTTGCACTAGCTTCATAAGTATCCCCTCCACCCCTCAATCTCTCATAAAAAAACTCAGACAGATGCCTATCCATCCTAGGTTGAGGCGTAAATACCCCCCCCCCCCGCCATTCCTTACCAGTGCATTTATATTTCCCAAACATGCATGAAGACAGGGTGCCACACTTCTCTTACACATTCTCTGTGTGTTCATTGGGGTGCCAATTTGCCTCAGAATTTTCGATGTTTTCTTTGTCTTCCACCCCCATTGGGGGTTTGATATAACTATTATAGATAAACAGAATTTCAGTTAATATAATAAATAAGTAAAATAATAATAACTAAATACTATTCTATTTTAAAAATATATTTATATAATTTCTTTAATTTAATAAGAAAATTTAAAAGAGATCTTGCCACATTTTTAAGTAACATCCCTAATAAACAATATACATATTATTATACGTGTGTTATATTGTTTTTTATTTTGGTCAAAAAAATTTGGCTTTCAATTAGTTTTGAAAATTTTAAACAGAGTCTATGAAGTTTATTAATGTTTTGAAAATAAGTAAATATTAAACTGAATATTTTGAAAAAGTAAAAATAATTTTTAATTTTTTAAAATGTAAATTATATTTCTCTAATTGGTTTATGACTACTTTTATGTGGATTTAAATTGAATTATCATATATAAAAATTATATTAAGTGTCATAATAATTTATGCTTTTTTATAATACCATGGGCCAATACCATGGTTTATAGATATCACATGCCCAAAAACCACAACTCATTTCAAAATCAAAATATTTTATAGATTATTTATTTTAATTTAATTTTTTAACATTTTTTTAAATTCAAACTTAATGTTAGTATGAATCTTAATTCCAAGCGTACGAAAAAAGACCACTTTAGCTGTGCATAACAAACAACCCTAACAACAAAGATGGCTGCCAGTATCGTCAGATCTGTAGTTAGGTGATCAAGATAAATGCTGCAAAAATATAGATCTATGCATTAGAAGACATTAAGCAGTAGAAAAAACAAGATTTACTCCATGCATCCAATAGACAAGACAAGAATATGTTGAATGAATTTTGTATTAATGGCACCTGGGAGGAAAACACAGAAGGATGTTACTAGTTCTCCTCAATGGGATGGGTTCTTGTAAGTCTTTAGCACTTCAGATCTAAAATTCCTCTCTCTTGATGGTGTAGAAAACCCAGAAAAAAATGGTAGCCAAATATGAGTATGATGGTGGATCAAAGTTAGACCAAAAGTATAGATCCAGAGTGATCTTTAGGCAACAAAAGGTGGTAAATGAATGGGAAAACCCTTCTATTTATAAAAAAAATATTGAGTTAGTCTAGATATTGGTGCATAATTAAAATATTATTAACCAAATCAAGATTGAACTTTTATGGAATATTTTATTATATTTGTTGGAGGGAAAAGGAATTTGACTTGGGTCAAATCCCTTTATTTGTAAATAATAAATAAATAAATGGTTTATTTATCATTTTAAGGATGTGGTTGAGTAGTAATCAAATAAATAATGATTTATTTAATTATTTAAGGGTGATTTAGTCATATTCAACAAAGAATATTATTTAAATAAGGTTTAAATAATTATTCTTAGGAAATAATAAGGTAAATAATGATTTATCTAGTTAATTTCCCTGTTTTGGGTTAAATATAACCAAGAATATTAATTAAACTGTTGTTTAACTAATTATTCCTTGAGGAAAATCAAACAAATGTAGATTTATTTAATATTTCCTCATGGGGTTTCCTATTTAGACCATAAACAACTTAATAAAGGTGGTTTACTAAGTTATTTTTCATAGTGAATGCAATCTTACTTAGGGTAAAATTGGTCTTACATGGTGTACTTGGGTCCATCTAATAACAATAGTTTAGATGACCAAAAAATGGTGTAACAGATTGCCCCCCAGCGTGCGAGCGTTAGGAGCTAATTGCATGACCGAAGTACGTTGTAAGAACTCAATCACTAGACACCAAAGGGGAAGTCAAAGAGAGAGAAGTGTAAGGTAGACCAAAGTGCTAAAAGGACTAGACCCTGAGGAGGCGAGACTTACAGGTGCGATAAGTCTCTTTTATGAATGAGTACCTGTGCTATAGGCGACGGGGGAGGCATACCTATGCTCGCCGAGGCAAAGTACAAAGAATAAGGCGTCCAGTAAGCAAAGGGACTGAACAATATAGTACATGCTGGCATAAACATGAGCCAGATAAATAACATGATAATGAATCCCACATACATATTGTGCCTGGGATAACAGCCAGGACTTGTACAATAATATCTGAGTATATGAGATATAAATACAACCCAGATGCCTCTATAGACAGGAAAGGGCTCTGAAAATCTAACTGATACATGCAATCAAAAAGGCGTTGCAAGCGGCTGAGGCCGACGTCATCAAATCTATGGAGCTGCATAAAAGGTTATAGTGAAGAGGTCATCCGGGCATGTGGGGGGCTACCTGTAGGGCCACCCCCTCATGAGGGCTGAGACATCTCACACACACCCGAGAATCACTGATATCAGCTACTGCATCACTGGACCATCAAGTATATGGATCTCGATCATGCTGAAAGGAGCTGGAGCGGAGAAACAATCAAGTCAAAGGGCAATAAGGAGTCCCTTTGCCTGATCCGAGGCACCAAACAAGAGTGGAAGCTGGAACCAAGGTACACCACCTTCTAGACCTGTCTTCTGGAATGAGTGAGCTGATGTCGACAGAAGGAGGTCCGCCATAGGTGAGGCAATAAGGGATCCTCAACTAAGGCATGAGAGAAAATAGTAGAACGACTGACATACTGACACCAGTGATGATGATAAAATGGGGGGTATTTAGTAGCGGACGTACGACTTCCCTTGTTATAGTATAAAGGGCATGGATGACCTGGCAGCGACTGACACAATATCATGAGGGATAGGGGACAGTGGGACTGAAGGCCATAATGTGCGACACGAGAGAGGAACCAACCAATGAAGAATGGAGGACTATAGCGGGATACAAAGGGACTCGAGATAGACTCCATGAATGCAATGATGACTCAACTCGGATGCTCTAAACAAGGGTGACTCGATGGTGCTGCCACACAGAAAAAGGTCCAATGGGGACCATAAAAACATGAGTACTTGATGTTTACTTGCGACGAAAATCAACACGGGCATGGACAAGTATGAAGGAAAAATGGTGCCCCAAGTACAAGTGTTACCAGGGAAGAAATTCAACTTTGGGGAGTGGTAAAGTGACGCTTCGTGGACAAAATGTGTCCTGGTGAAGTATCAAATCACAAAAAACTAACGGATACCCATTTGAGGGCTTGGTGAGAGCTTTCCAACGGTACAAACGGTTTGTCAACCTGAGATACGGTTTGGCCGTAGTAGGCAAAAGAAAAATTTGGGGTGGCTCTTTTAATAAGGTGTTTTCCCTCCAAATTCATTCATTTGCAAGTGTAGCTATGGTGAATGTAGAGAGGAGACAAGGCCCTAAATCTTGCGGTGATCGTAGTGGTCAAATCAACCATTGGAATCAAGATCCGTCAGTTGCAGGTAAGAGGCCTAACCATAATCTTTCAATTAAGGGGATAAAAATTTCAGTTTAGGCACCCAGAGCTCATGAACAGGCTAGGTCACACTTTTTGGGGTCTGTTCTGCGACCTAGGTAGTAGGTACTGGGCAGAAAACTGCGACCTGTCCCAGGAAATGACCTGAAAAGTGCGACCTGTCAGAGAAAGGCAGTTTTAGTGCTGTTTTTGGCTGAGATCTAGGATTTGTATGGTTGAGGGGCATAGGTGCCCCCAAGCATGTTGTGGTCATGCCAAAATGTATTTAGAAAGGGGGAATCTAAACACATTTTATGATGTGGTGTGCCATTTGTTTTCGTTATGGTTATGTAGTTCGAGAAAGGGAATGGAGTATTGCCAATATTTTTTGGTACTGCATATAAGAATCAAATGGACTTTAAGTTTCCAGGGTGGCATACATGGTGTCACTATCCCAAAGAGAGGATTTGGAGATAATGAACTGGTGCTCTCCTAGAAAACTCACAGGTTGGTCAACAACAATGTCGAAGGGACTGGGTTGTTGATGTAAGATGAAGGAATGATGAGGGGTATCATCCCTAGAGTGATCTAAAGTGATATGGGAATCTAGGGGTTCTTCTAAATGTGGAAGAATAATGGTACTAATTCGACACGACCAGATACGCTAGGAGAGTTTTGGAGAATTGGTTCTCCTGGCCTCTCAAATATGGGTGCCCCCTTACACAAACATTGGGTGTTAATGTAATGGTCACAAGGTGTATGTGGTTCGAATGCATGGGTTTGATGTAAGGGGGGAAATATAAAGTCAGGGGTGGTAACTACTTCCATTATGTCGTCATCGTAATAGAAGATGGGGTAACTGGTGGAAGAAATACCACTTGACGCAGCAAAGCTACCTGACTCATCATCATGAGAAGAGAGGTTCACATGTGCATCGTCACAAGGGGTGACAAAGGAGTAAGCAGATAAAGGATCTATCGATGTTGAGCCCAGGGTGATCACTGAAGGGAGGTCAGGTAAAACATCAAGGGAATTATCCAAGGGGACTTCTACCGAGGGTCTCATGGATGATGATAGGTAGAAAATGGTGGATGAAGGCTCCGTCATCTCGACATCAGGAGGCGGAATGTCAATGGGAGCATTCGTGTCCTCTGGTTTTTCTGAAGAAAAACGCGCAAATAAGGGAGTGGTGGACTCGTTGCGCTTGGCCTCGAATTGGCGAACTGCCACTAGAGAGGTGTGGAAGTCCTCGAGGCGGGGACAAAGGTGGGTATAATGGCCATGGAAATCACACAAAGCACAGGGGTGGTTTGTGTGAACAGTCTTGGGGTTCTTGGCTACAGTCGAGGAAGGAACATAGGTTTCCAGGACCATAGACTCAGGGAATGTGACATTAACCATGGGCTTGAGATGAGGCAACTCCGGACAAGTATGGGTGGCATGACCGACAACATCACACAAAGCACACTGGATGGTGCGCTTTGGAGGCCGTGGAGGGGCAGGGTTTGACAAGGCAGCCTTGTCTTTGGTTGCTTCCTTGCGAGATTTTCCATTCTTACTCGAAGCGGTCACAACAGGAGGTGGTTCCTATTGAGGTGGCTGAGGCACTAGAGTTGCGGGAGAAGTCATGGGGACCGGTTGAACCAGGGTCAAAGCAAGAAAAGGTTTTGGTTGACCAGGCGGGGTAGCGACTGGAGGATCAAGGTACCAGACGGGAATCCTAAGGGTCAAGTTAGGGAGAGAGAGGGTAGCCATGACCGGTACTGTGTACGCTCCTAGGGGGGAGCTAGGAACAGTATCTGACCGAAGGGGTAATGGCCAGGCAGGACGAATCCTAAATGGTTAAGGCCTGGAGGAACCGTTCCAGGAGGGTAAAGAGGCTCATGGATACCAGTTGAAGGGCTAGGAGGAGAATGTCCAGAAGGCTGAATCGAAGGGCTAGGAGTAGGCTGCGGAGGGTGAGGAGGTTGTTGACTAGCCGAGGCGGGTCGTTTGAGGGCAACCCGAAATGATTGCATCATGCAAAAATTCGATGAGCTGGGATCAGAGAAAGGAGGAGGAAGACCAGGGAATGTACCAAGCAATGACTCAGGAATCTTTGTAGACTCCAGGTGAGACGCTGGTCAAAGGATCAACGGTTTTCTTATTGGCCACTGAAGAGATGATGGATTCAAAGGAGGTCTGAGACTTCGATTCGTAATATGTCAACTGGTCAATGGTGACTATCTTTCCGTTATGAGGGAAGGACATCTTGCAGTGAACCGTGGATGGGACAGTAGACATCGTATAAGTGTAGCTACGACCCAATATAATGTTGTAATCTAAGGGGGCATCTATGACTTCTACGTCAACGCAAATAGTCTTGCCCACAAGAGTAATAGGATAATTGCGGAAAAGGCCAATGGGCTGGGAGGCGTGGCCATCCCACGCTCGGAGAGTGATCGTGGAAGGAGCCAACTCAGGTGATCCGAGTTGCTTCCAAACCGAAGCAGACATCACACAGGTGGATTCCCCCTCATCAATAATGCACTGGGAAACGTTGGCGTTCCGAATCTTGACTGGGATTTGGAAGGTGATGGAAGAAGGAAGAGGAGGATGTTCTGACCGATCAACATCGAATACGATCAAGCGATCATCGACAAGGTCTATAGCACCCATGGCAGATAGTAGAGCTTTTCATTGTGAAGGGCATGATTAGAGGAGTTCCAGCGTTGAGATGGCAGCAGGGGATTGTGCTAAATCATCTACTATACTATACGAATGGGCAGCTTTGCCAGAAGCAACATTTCAGCGTAGTGGTCCCTTAGGGATCTTGGTATGAACCTCCGCCTTAGGCTGAGGGATCTTTAAGGAACCATTAGGTGTCGAAAGAGGTTCTGTAGAAACTAAAGGAGGTGGCTCGGGGACAAACGTAGCGAGAGGCTTGGTGTACTGACGGGACCGAGTCTGAAGGTTGAGGTCAACGATAACAGGTTGGTCAGAGTTCATCATGAGGATCTGGTAATCGAGGATACCAGATGGAAAAGGTTGAGTGGCAGCTTGACCTTTAGGTGGTTGGGTAGCCACAAATCCTTGTTGAGGGAAAGGATTAGTAAGCACAGCCAGCTGACTAGGCACAACACTGGGAGGGACGGAAGGGGAGGCTTGCTGTCCTCGCAATTCTTCTTGAGACTCCCACATCTGCTTCATCCATTGTAAAAGAGGACAATAGTGCATGTAATGACCATAAACACCACAACAAGAACAAGGCTAGCTCGTGGGAATAGGCCTGTCCTGCTTGGGATGAGTGCCTTGTTGTTGGTTAGCAGTGTTAGGTGCATTATTTTGAGGATTAGGTCTAGGATTACTGAGAGAAAATTGATTTTGAGTGCCTTTCCTCGTCTCTTTGGAGGGAGGAGTATTAGTCGTGCCCTGCTGTGAATACACTTGCCCCTGAGGGGGTGGTGGCTATTGTTGCGGGGGTTGAGAAGGCAAGGGAGGTGGAGGTGCTAATGCTGGAGGAGCTCGAGCAACAGGCTGTGGATACGGATAATAAGGAGGTTGGGTAACAGTGTGGTAAACAGGAGGTTGGGAAAAAAGAGGAGGCATGCCGTATCCTGGATACGTGCTATCGGGAAGGGGAAAAGTGCAGGAGGTGCTGCCCCCCCCCCCAGGAAAACCATAGCCCATGGGAGGTTGAGCGTATGGATTAGAGAGAGCTTCAACGATACCGTCGGTGGCATGAGGTGCCCCCAGTGCATTGGCACCACCGGGTCTGGGAAGATCAGGTAGAACGGTATAAACATAACCTGACTGAGCATAGATCAGGTCATATTTTAACGCCATTTGGAGAGCGGCTTCTTCGGTTTGAGGAAAATGTGATGCGACATCTTTCCCTATAGGAGGCAAGAGAGATTTAAGGAACCAGTCCATGTAGACATGGTCTTCGAAGGTAGGGGCTTGACATAGGTTCTTTCTTCTCCACCATTCCTGGACATGATCGGATAGGCGGCTCACAGATGATTAACGAAAAGAAGTCAAAAGTTCGATACCAGTGTCATAACGAAGGGGAAGGTGGAAGTAAGATAGAAAAGCTCGGGCAAGAGTCACAAAGGTGGTATGAGAGGAAGGGGCCTAATCAACATACCACTTAGAAGCTTCACCAATAAGTGTACATTGGAACAACCGAAGACGGATAGAGTCATCGGTAATAGAGTTAGACGAACACCACATGTGGAAATATCGAACATGATTTGTAGGATCTTCACCAGCAAGACCTTCAAACTTGGGGATGTTGGAAGGGAGCTTGGTTGGCATAGCATGCCAAGCAACATCATGGTGTATAGGATCATTTATCAATTGGTAAAAATCGGGAAAGTTGAGGCCTGCCATGAAGGGGAGCAAGGGTGCAGCCAAGGTAGTGTCTGTTGCGGTCCCACTAGTGGTATTCCCAGCATGAGGTCCGGGGTTACCACCAGCATTAGGTCCTACACCAGACATGGTGAAGGTGACAGGGGGAGAACCGAAGGCGGAACGAGAAGGAGAACCTAATGAACCAGAAGAAGAGTTGGAGTGCGGACTCAGTGGAGGACTAACTCGAATCCTACGCGAAGGAGTAAGTCTTCCTATTGGAAACTGAGGATGAAGGCCGAGAAGTCTCCGGGATAAACGCCTTGGTGGCACAATGATGACGACACAAACACGACACAAAGGAAAAAGAGACCGACAAGGGTAGGGAGGTGCAGGATCAACTGATTACAATGTCGAAACAAGGCCAGAGAGGCGCAAGATCAATTGATTTCAATGTTTTTAGAGTTTTTTCTTGGCGGTGTTAACCAAGCCCTTTTTCGCTTAGGGTGTGTGTGCAAAGCGTGTAAATTTTAATTTTTTAACCCAGATGTTTGTAGAGAAAAAGAAAAAGTGTGATGTGTAACTGAAAATAAACCTGCAGACAATAGTATATGAAACTGAGATAACAGTAAATAAATAGTTAATAATGCAATAATATAAACCAAGAAGGCGGGCCTCTCAACAAGTAGTTTATAGGTGGGAAAAAAACTAGTCAAAACACACCAAAATAGCCAATAGATCTAAGGTCGGGAGGGACAGGGATCTAAAGGTCAAAATCTGCTGGAAAGTGGTGCAGAAAACAACAACAAATCAGAGGAAAAATTGTTGTAAATGAGGTGGCGAAAGGCTATCTCCTAGAGGGAAACAGAGTGAACCCTAGAGGAAAACCCAAACGAAGCTAAATGAGGTGATTTGGATGGATAAAAAGCCAATCTGAAGTGGATCTAAAGGTGAGGTATCAGATCTGAAAAAAGGCTGAACACTCTGAAAATTTCAAACAACCTGTAGCAGCTAAAAATCTTCCACAAAGTGTGGAGGGTACTGAAGCCCTAGGGGGCTAGGTTCCCACTTAGTTGAGTAAAAAAGAACAAGTATAGGTCGAAAACGGGTGGAGATGGAGGTCAAAAAACCCTGAACAGAGGCCCAGACAAACCCAGAAAACTTTCAGAAAAATTCTTGCAAAAAATCCAGGTCACAGTTTGTGACCTGTTTCCAGCAGAGGTTGCAGTTTTTGGGCTGATTCTCGCTTCCTGAAGCTCCAGGTCGCAGGTTTTGGGCCAAAAAGTGCGACCTGCACTTCCGGCACTCTCGACGGCAGATTTTAGAAAAAAAACCTTATTTAAATAATATTCTTAGGAAATAATAAGATAAATAATGATTTATCTAGTTAATTTCCCTGTTTTGGGTTAAATATAACTAGGAATATTAATTAAACTGCTATTTAACTAATTATTCCTTGAGGAAAATCAAACAAATGTAGATTTATTTAATATTTCCTCATGGGGTTTCCTGTTTAGACCAAAAACAACTTAATAAAGGTGGTTTACTAAGTTATTTTTCATAGTGAATGCAATCTTACTTAGGGTAAAATTGGTCTTACATGGTGTACTTGGGTCCATCTATTAACAATAGTTTAGATGACCAAAAAATGGTGTAACAATTAATACTTACAATATAATGATATTCTTAACCATTGAGATTAACTCCATTTTACCATGGATATTATTAATTTGTAAATAGGATTTGTTACAATACCACTTGCCCAAAAACTATAACTCATTTCAACATCAAAATACTTTATAAATATTTTATTTTAATTTTATTTTATAACATTTTTATATTCACTAAGTTCTTACATGAGAGATATACAATCTCTAGCCATGTGTTTATTATTAGTCTATTATATGAGTTATTATTTATTTATTTTTAAATAAAATTTTATATGTATAAATTTAAATTCAAAATAAAGTTTGATATATATAAACTATTAATGTGGTTGTAGATAAAATTCTAATCTCTCAAAAGATTATGAATAATCTCTTAATATGTTTTGTCTGTGTAAGGTTGGACATTCAATTACTGATGAAAAATAGTACAAACAGATCTACTTGGTGTTAAGGGCCGCCCAACAGGGAAACTAGCCCAAAACCACCAGTTTAAAGTCTTGAGATTACATATACTATGTTTAACTAGAATTTCATTCAAAACTATAGTTAGGAGTGAAAATGATTTGCAGAATGATACATGATAACTAAAAATTTTCCCAGGAGCCACAAAACTAGCAATAAAGGTGCTTAGCATGACTAGACTATCCTATGTAAAAGATATGAAAGCCATATATGGGATGACCAACTAATTTACTGAGTCCAGAAGACCTGAGATCATAAACGGGTTGTGGAGAGTCATGAGCCATGATCAGGAACTCCTTCCCCAACACTCCTGAATCTTGACCATGCACAATAGGAACTCCTTCCCTGTCCATCGACCACACACAACAAGAACTCCTTCCCTATCCATTGACCACACAAAACAAGAACTCCTTCCTCGACACCCCTGAGCCTCTACCACGCACTGTAGGAGCTCCTTCCACGACCATCGACCACACATAACAAGAGATGCTTTCCCGACACCCTTGAGCCTCGAACATCGTCGATGCCCCAAACACGGTTGATGAGTAGCTTGTTTTTGAACTTGACATTGCCAAGTATGGGCACCTTGCAACACATAATTGCACTCCTTCATTCACACACTATGACCTCCCAGAAGTAGTGACACAAAGATTTTGCTCTTCACCAACACACCAGGATGACGAACCATAGACCATATTAAACTTTAACAAGAAGAATTACCAAAAGGAGCAGCTTCAAGTATGTCCCCTTCATGTCTGAACAAGGAAGTGGTAACTCGAAGGAATTGCTTCAAACTCCATGAATTCCTCCCAATGTAATCACCCTGCCGAGTGGCCAATTCCCCTTGGTCTAAAAGGAAAACCTAAAAACCTGAGTATCGAATTAGACCCTCTGTGCATCCATATAAATTCTACAGGTCCTGCATTGCCCCATGAAGAGTGGACGCCCAATCCTGACCTCCATGTAAACGAAGAGAGCAGAATCCCAAATGTAGGCATTGATCCTTGCTGCCAGATAATTGCAAGGAGGGTCAAAATTGCAGTAAACACACACCATGTCTCTAACGACAACCCAAAGCATATTATGATTCATCATGGAACCAGAGGAATGTATAATATCCTCGCATGTCGGAGCATTAAACCAACATAATTCTCCCTGAGGTCAAATGACCTTATAATAATCATCATGATCCATCATTAAACAAACTCTATAGTACTGGCTCGCAATTATGGGGAAGGATCCAAGCAAGAGGGTATTCAATGGAGTGTACAACTAAGCTATGGTTAACGCATGGCCCCCCCCAAGTGGACATCCAAGCCGCCTAGGTCATTTTTGTCAGTTTGAGGACTCTACATTCGCACTCGTAGTGGGGGTGAATAAGTTCTTATTATGTTAAATTTTTATGTTAGTTTTTAATATATGTGTGTGTGTGTGTGTGTGAGAGGTCTTGGATAGATGGTAATCAGGTGCTTTGTTAAGGCACTCCTTGATGTGAAGTCACTAGTTCAATTCCTTGCCTCAATTGGTGTGATATATTGGACATGATGAAAATGTTGTTGTGCCAAAGTTTAAAATTATCAAACAATTTTTGCATAAAAATCTGATACTAAATAGCAATATTGCATATTACACTTACTAAATAACCATTGTGCATATTACACTTGTTGCATATTTAAAGTGATTCTATCAAACTTTTATTAATACAAAATGTTGATATCATTTTTTATTATATATATATTATTTTTTTAATTAAATTTAAATTAAGTTTAAGGAGTGCTTTTTATTGTGAAATGAAAAAATGATTTGCCTACTTGTTAAGATTGTGTAAGATTTAGTCAAATTTTAAATGGAAGAATAATAAAATACGATCACTAAAATCAAGAATTACACATACTTTGATGGAACCAAGATCGTGTGAAAATATAACACCCCATGGACATGACAAGTTTTATCCCCTCGATTGCTCTCCATAAAATTTAAGCCAATCACAACTAAAACGAACTATAGACCAAAGCCACAAAGACAAAATTGCGGGCACGATCACTAAAATCAAGAATTACACATACTTTGATGGAACCAAGATCGTGTGAAAACATAACACCCCATGGACATGACAAGTTTTATCCCCTCGATTGCTCTCCATAAAATTTAAGCCAATCACAACTAAAACCAACTATAGACCAAAGCCTCAAAGACAAAATTGCGGGCACGCCTATACACGCCAAATAAACTTTTCGCTTTCACCTGAAAATCCCCAACAAAATTAACTGACACATAGAAAATCGATCAATAGATACCTATTCCACTTTGGTTAAGGAAGCAGCACCCAAATGAAAAACAAAAAGAAAAGGGTAACGTAAAGGAGGGGTCATCTACCTGTCACGTATCCGACATGACAGGTCTCAACCAATCGAAAACGAAACCTGAGGACTTAAATTTGCCACGTCATTTCGTGTACCACCGGACTATTCCACTGTCGGACGCAATCTAACGGAGTGCCACTTACCGGGCACCGGGCCGATTGTTTTCGTATAACCGGCGACGGCCAAGCATTGTGTGTCGGGAAACCAATTCTTGTCATCTACGTTGAAGACGAGGTCTAAGGTATGCTAACTACTTCGCATTTTGTCGTTGTATTTATCGGCGGCTTAATCTTTCTTGGTATGGGAAAGGATATATTCTTACCTAATCCTTCTAGGTTTGTGTGCGTATATTATTTTCATTTATATGCCTATATTTAAGTTTTTCATTTAGATTTAAATTTTTAAAAGGAGTAAAATGTTTTGGGAGACATTTGTTAATAATTTTTTGAAAAGTTTGAAGTTTTTGGTAAACTATTTACTCATTATCCGAGATATGAAGAAAGAACAAAGATGAAGAGAAAGAGATACCAATCTTTTTAAAGAGTAGGTAGAGTGTTAGAAAATATTGAGAATGAATATTAATCATATTATAGAAAAAGAATATAATCATATTTTTATTCACATTCTAATTTTTGAGGTTGACTTGTATCGAACGACTAAGTTTGGTTCATCATTAGGATATAAATGAATGTTCTAATCGAATCATGTTAATATATACTATAGAGATGCAAAATAGCTAGAAACAACTGAGTAAAAAAATGATTTATTTAAAATGAAAGTTAATAGAAAAATAATAAAATATTTAATATTAATATTAAAAAACTTATAAAATAATCAAAATCTCTGTGATTCTCCAGTGTTGACTTGTGGCTTGATAAGTCGCGACCTAGGGTGTCACCACCCTATATTTGTGGTACTCTTTCAACCATTTATAGCGGGTGCGACACTACCTCACTTTTTCTTTTTAGCAATACTAGGTGAGTAGACTATGCCTTACTTCAACACTTAGTTAATTTATCTTCAAGTGTTCTTCAATTATGCAGTAAAAATAAATACAATAACAATAAAAATCAATACATATCACCATGTACGCCCATACATACAAGGGAGGGGTAACTCTCGAATATGAGTCTGCCCGATATTATGTTTCATGAACAAATGTACAATTTTTACAATAATTATACAATACCAAGCATGTGCAAGCCACTTGCACTTCTTGCTAAGATGATCTTCAGCACTTGTGTTTTGCCCCGAGCTACAATGATCTCCAAAAACTCAAAAAATCACGGGAAACCCAAAATTTCCCTTTAGAATGTTTTTTCCTATTTCTACCCACAAGGTTGTGCAACTAGGGTCACCGATGCCCTCGACCTGCGCATTGTTCTGCACACATTCAAATATGTATTTGGGTTGTGCCCGACCCGACCCTGCCTGCATGCGCGCCATCCGCACTCTCTCCGCAAACACCTGACTCAACCTCCTGTTCGTCGGCACCTTCGCACTGTTCCGCATGTTCGTGCACGAGTTGCACGACGCATTCATAAAATCACACAACACGACCAGCGTCTGTTCAGTCTTCTTTTCACTCATCCGCCCGTCTTGCGGGCACATTAACTTGGCTATGCTACTGCAGAACTCATGCAAGTAATGTGTGGTCGAATCAGATGATCCAATGATGATTTCTCCATCCAATATGTGTGTGTATATATATCCACCATGACTTGTGAACTTTGCCTTTTGGTTGGGTCATGACACCCTTGGCCAACCCCATAAGTCGTCCACAAATCCACTTCACATAATTCTTCAACATGTCGGCCTGCCAATATGATGGTGCATCCACATGCTATAACTTATCCACCTTCGACTTGTTCCATACTTAGTCGATTTTCGTCTCGTGTGACCCATCGCAAATCTTTCATCGCTCGGCCACAACGGTAACGTCGCACGACCACCGCTGAAACATTCATCTGTCACATTCCGCAAAGTGTTGGGTCGGGCGCGCGCTCACCCGAGCGCCCGCTACATGGTTCACCCGAACGCGCCCACCCGTCACACTTCTTCTGCACACGTCTATCGGAGCATGCCAGTATACCATGCATGTTGCATGTTTTGTTGCACTCTAACCATCATTTCGTCGCATGACCACCGAGTATGGTGCCCATCCCGTTAAAGCGTGTCTACCGCACTCAGTCATCAAAACTCCATCGCAAAGGCCTTACATCCTCCCCCACTCTAAATAAGGTTATCATCCTTGACAACACCATCATATCGTCGCAACACATCGTCGCACCATATCGTCGCAACACATCATCACAAAGTGTCGCTAGCTCCAACATCTCCAACAATTTCCATGCTACCATCTCTGCTATATCCATCGCACAAACCACCAAGGTTCATGACACTACAAGGTAAAGACCCTCTAGTGGATGTTTTTGAGGAAGCCCTTATAAAAATAGCCCAGATATTCGTTTGTAGCGGAGGTCACTAGAGGAGGTTGGTGGGTGGAGGTTTTTGCAGATGTTTTTTTTTTTGGTGCCTTTCTAATCATAAAACACACCGGTGCGTTTTATGAAAAGAACACCAGTGCGTACTATCAATTAGAACACTAAGACATCGTGCTCTCCATACAAACTGGCTCGGTGCGTCTAAGTGCTCCAACGCATTGGTGCTCTATGTACAAACTAGCCTGGTGCGTTTCCGTAATCTAGCGCACTGTAATGATGTGCGGTGCGCCAGTGATAAAACTGCCCAGTGCGCCTCAAAATCGAGCGCACCGAAAAAGTATTAATTTAAAAAAAATTACCAACCGTAAAAACCTCATTTTTACTTGTTCAGTGCTCTAGAGCTCTCAATCATCGGTGTGAGTTTGTCTTCTGTGAGGCACCCTACGATCGGTGCTCCCATTGCTCGCATTGATGTCGTTCATTGCTCACTGTGTGGAGTTCGAATTTTCAAAAATGATGGGAATTTTTTTTTTTTTGTATTCCTCAACAAAGATTCCTCCTCGACGTGTAAATGTACAGGTAATCTACTTGTTTCTCAATAACTAAACCTTTTAGAGGGTTACAATTTCAAATTACCTTAAAAGTTATCGTTAAAAAAAAAAATTTGTGCGATGTGTTTGAGCCATTCGAGGTGCTGCCTATAAATTTACAGGTCGCACTGCGAATAGTATTAACGGAAACCGCACCAGACGAGAAAACGCGCACCGATAAAATATTTAAAAATAACACGACGGTGAGGTCGTTTACAGGACCACGCCGTTAATTATGTATTGTTGTCGGGCGGTGTGTTGACCAAAATAACTGCCCCGGGGCGGTTAGTTTGATCAATGCACCACCCGACAACAATACATAATTAATGGTGTGGTCGTTTACAGGACGCGGATAGTTTGGTCAACGCACCGCACAAAAAAAATTCACGTTTGCGCGGTGCGCAAACATTTTTCATGCGCACCAGGCGCGGTGCGTGATAAATAAATACGCATCAGTAATAGTGCGTTACAGTTTTTTTGGGCGCACTGAATGTTTTTTTTTTTCAATAAAAATTATATATATATATATATATATATATATTTCTCATTTAATAAGAAAAATGTATTTAATATGTGAATCATTCAGCGACGTCAATGAAGAGAGCAAAGGGAACAACACGAGCATATGGATGACCATTATAACATGATTAAACTATGGAAGGCACATGAGAGGGAGATACTTTTGTACCCTCGCCCTATTATGGCACCCACCCAGTCACTCCTAAGGGAGGTAGGCCTCCTCAAGTTCTACCAGAAGGCTACATCCCTGAAGGGGCACAATGGGTTATTGGGAGAGCTGATCTACAGGTGGTATGCCCACCTATAGGCTTTCTGAGTCGGTCCTGACCAGTGGTACGAGCTCACTGAGGAGGACATCTATTTTATTACTGGCCTATCTAGGAGAAGGTAGGATTTTCCCTAGTTCCCAGATGTCCCCATCGGTTATGTAGCAGGGATTCAGTTGGCGTACTCCCAGAGATACATTAGGGATGATATACTTTCTCCCGCAGATTTTCAAGTGTCCGATGGTTAGTTACACATTACTTCATTTTGTCTAGAGGAGGTGAGGTGCCTCTCACTACTATTGACGACCATTACACACTATACTACTGATGGGCAGTGCATTAGTTGCTCGCTTTTATTTTATGTTGATTCTTTATTCCAGACACCAAAAATTGTATGGTTTGCAATTTTTTGCGGCAATTTTGTATAGCATTAGATATATGTCGTTCTTAGGCACATGGGAGGCTGACCTTCCCTTTGCTTCAGAGTTATTTTGTTTATTTTTTGAGAGGTTTCTGAAGACGAGGCCTACTTTTGTTCGACAGCCTCGTAGGCTGATGTTGCATGTACGGATGCAGATGTGGGGCCAGATGATGGCCAAGAGGAGCATGCCCGACTATCTGGCCAGGATATCTACTGATGCACTGGAGTTGCTAGCTAGTGCTGATGATCAGTCATTCGTGATGGTGTCGTGTCCGTACGCCGGTTTGGATTGGTGAGGGTGTACCAACATCCTCTTCACACAAGATGAGCCACTGGATGTTAGAGGTAGTATTAGTGTTTTATTTAAATTAATATAGTTTCATTTTATTGTATTAATTAATTAATTAATTAGAATAAAATTTATTCTAACACGTTCTTTAACTTGTTTTATTAAATTGTTTAATGAAATTGCCTAATCGTTGTTGTGTACCATATATTTTGTAGATAACTGTACATTCGTTGGGGACATGATTCCACCCCCACCGGATGATCCGGGTGTAGATCATGACGAGGAGATGGCGGAGGCGAAAAATCAGGGTGATAGACCTAATCTGATATCCATGGGGATGCGACGTAGGGTAGACACCTGATTTAGGATGGAGTTGGTTGACCGATTGTGTCGACTCTTGGTTGATGAGGGAGTCTACCCTGCTACGATAAGAGAGATCCAGGTTGATAGTAGGCTCATAGAGCTCTGGAGAGACATGCCCCGCGATATGATGACCCTTATGTGTCATATTTTTGGAGCTTCGAGAGTACTGGCGGCTAGGATGGATAGACATCGTGGAGATGCGCGACAGAGAAGTGCATCTGATGATCATGATCACGAGGGGAGTGATAATCATTCTAGTAATCCACCTCCTCCTCCTTCACCTTGCGTTGGAGATGAGAAGCCAACATCGAGTCCTAATCAGTAGGCATCTTCTAAGCAGTCTGCACCATCTCAGCAGGCACCTAGTCTTGAGAAAACACGACATCGAATGAACAAGCACATGATCCTAAGCAGGCAAGTCCACCTGAGCATGCACCATCCACTGAGCAGGCTGCACCATCAACGACTCATCAGTAGGCACCTCCTAAGCAGATTGCACCATCTGATCAGCAGGTGCCTCCTGAGAAGACTGCACCAATTGATCATCAGGCACCTCCGGAGCAGGCACATCATCCATCTAAGCATGAGGTTGCACCATTGACTGAGCAGGCCTTGACTAGTACTAGTTATAGTATTGATGTAGTACCACCAGATATTTGACATTTATATGCAGTTATATTACAATTGTATATTTTTGACATTATATATGTGTGTGTGTGTGTGTGTGTGTGTACTTAATTTACATGTTGGTGTTCATCATGATGTGTATATTGTTAGGTCATGTTAGATATGTTCATTTAATGTGCTTGCAGATAGATGAGTATGTGATAGCAGTTATTTGACATGAGATGTATATTTGATGTTTGTGTTGTGATGATGTTATATAGTGCTTGTGTTTTGTTAGATGATCATGATCATGATGATTATATGATGCTAGCGGATTTGAATGTGTATTTTAGAATATGATGTTTGTATGGTGGTTATCATGATCGTGATGTTTATTTCTAATATTAAATCATGATATTTATTAAATATTATGTATTGGTGATTGTAAAATTGTGTAATTGTAATTGTAATTGTATGTATCGTGATTGTAATTGTATGTAAAATTGTAATTGTAATTTTAATTTTAATTGTAATTGTATGTAGAATATTTGTAAAATTATAATTGTAATTGTATTGTGAAATTGTAAAATTGTAATTGTAATTGTATGTATAATTGTCATGATTCAGTTTTATTAAAATTGTAAAATTTGTAAATTTGTAAATTTGTAAAATTGTAAAATTATAATTGTAATTGTATGCATCCTGATTGTAATTGTAATTTTAATTAAAATTGTATGCAAAATTGTAAAATTGTAATTGTAATTGTATGTAAAATTGTAAAATTGTAATTGTAATTGTAATTATAATTATAATTGTAATTGTATGTTAAACTGTAAAATTGTAATTGTAATTTTAACTGTATGTAAAATATTTGTAATTTTAATTGCAATTGTATGCAAAATTGTAAAATTGTTATTGTAATTGTAATTCTAATTGTAATTTTAATTGTAATTGTATGTAAAATATTTGTAAAATTGTAATTATAATTGTAACCGTATTGTGAAAAGGTCGTAATTGTAATTGTATGTAAAGTTGTAAAATTGTAAATATAATTCTAATTCTAATTGTAATTGTATGTAAAATATTTGTACAATTGTAATTGTAATTGTATTGTGAAATTGTAAAATTGTAATTGTAATTGTATGTATTGTCATTATTTATTTTTATTAAAATTGTAAAATTTGTAAATTTGTAAATTTGTAAATTAATTGTCAATTTTGAACCATAACTACCGTAAGAAAAATGTATATTGTACATATTGTTAAATTACCATAATTGTAAAATTGTAAATCTGTAAATTTGTAAATTTGTATGAATATAAATAATTGTAAAATAAGAAATCTAGAATAATATGAATTTTTGTAACATAATAAAGTTTAGAAAATAATGCTAATAAATTCATGTTTAGAATTATCATTATTTTATTATGATCTTACATGCCAAAAATTATTTTATACATTAATATATTTTTAAAAATTTTGAAGATATAATTCACCCACATTTAAAGCAATCAAGTAGTTGTATTATTTTAGGAATTGACATAAAAAAAGAACTTGATACAATGCATTGTTTTCGAGACCAACATAATTGCAAATTATCAAGTGAAATGATTTTAACATTAACATAATGCAAACTAATTAATTCAAAATACATATTATAATGTTTCGAAAAAGAGAGTCTTAGTTATAAGGTTAAGCCCTATTCTTTATAAAAACTCATCTTAAATAGTATAAATGATGAAATAACACATGTACCATATCACTCTCTGTTCTCATGATCACCCTCATTATCTTCCAGCTCGCTTGGCATGATAACACTATTGTTCTAAAAAATATGTTTTGATCTAGGGTCATGTCTCAATACGAACCACCAATCCCTATCCAACACATATGGGTAAAAAAATACCCGATTGTAGTGTTTGGGGAAAACATAAGGCTCCTTAGCTTCATCCCACATCTTTCTAGAGTTGCTACATATCATCCTACTATCGTGATCTTCCTTTACATTATTCTGATCAAAGGTGTCCCACCACTTGCACCTAAAAATAACACATTGGAAAGAAGAGAAGTCCACTTCAATGATATCTTGTATCTTTCTGATGTAACCTAACGTCCATCGTACTAGGTTTTGAACATGGTGGCTAGCTCAACTAGTTTGATTGAACTCGACTTCCACTCCATAGTCTTGTGTCATGTGTCCATCATCGTCATTTTCTGTGCGAAAATGGTGTCCATATGCCCACATAGATGGGAACAAATGAAAATATAAAAAGGGAAAAAATCATAGTGGCATGTGTCTTATAATAACCCAATTGTTAAAATATGAAATATAGATGTTACATTTCAAAAGTGCATTACTAAGTTTAAAATGTACATAAATAGATTATTACCGAGTTTCTACACCCAATCCCTGCATTTAGCGTATCCTCTTCAGCATGCAGGTAATGACTGGTTGCACCGTATTTCTCTCTGACTTGGTCAGCAAGCCAACTGTTGGGGCATATAATTGGCATATTTTCTTTTAAATGATCGGGATAAGGCACATTTCTACCATTCAACCGTCTAAATTATTTCCTGCCACTATCCCATTTCATCCTCTTTTGTTCGTACAATGGGACCCATGGTTGTGTCACTTCGGAATTGTAAAGAACGAATTTATTGATTGCTTCAATTTCTGAATTCATTGATGAAATCAATCCAACATATAGTACATATGAGATCAAAATATACATTATATCCAAGTTCAACGTGAATATTTACTTTGTGTAAATTTAAAAAATTATAAGTTGCTTACTCTTTATCAAGTGCATTTTTCCATTCGTTTGGAGAAACTCTCGTTCTCTTTTGTCTTCATCCCTTTCATTGTCCCAAATCACCGCACCTAGTGTGTTTTCGATATGCTTGATGTACTCACTGGCATAATAGAAAGACTTGTATGATATATACCCCTCTGCCATAGACCCCTCGGGTTTTTCCCTTTGTCGAACAAAACCTTTCAATTTATTCATGTACCTCTCTAAGAAGAACATCCAACGACAAGAAACCACCCTAAATAATTCAACCTCATCTACTAGGTGGATTAGAAGATGAACCTGCAAGTCCATGAAACTCGTCGTCAGTTCCTTCTCAAACATACAATTAATCTCAACTATCTCTTGACACCACCGTGGAATGCTAGCCACATGAATCTCCTTTGACGTGATCCAACGTACAAATGCAAATAATTTAGATATGGCACGTCCTAGGTCTTGGGGGAAGTCATGTTTCACACACCCACACACGAACAAAGGATAATGACACTGCAAAGTTATAAACACATGCAATAATATACAAAATTAGTTATGTTTTATGATCCCTGCATGGTATAAAATTTATAAATATAAAAAGTAATAAAATAATGGTTTTGAAATTATTCGTACTCTTAGAAGATTAAAATGGTCATGCAATTTCAACCCCAACAAATGGTCTTCCACGGTGAAGAAACGCTATAGTGAAGACCCATATGAAGATGGCACTCTCCGACACCCATTATAACTTCCTTTGCCAAAGAAAGATCGCCTTTTTTTTAAATCCATGGGACATCACCTTCTTTGAAATATCAATTAGAGGACCAGTTGCCATTGATCTTGTACTTTCTAATCGGCTTGGCCAATGTTTCTTTTTAGTTTTGAAGTAGTAAGATCTTTCCTAACAACCAATGTGTCAATTTTTTTCGATGATATGTGCCTTCATAAAGAAGATGAAACATTTTTAAATATATGCATGGGATATAATAAGTGGGTAATCTTAAGATGCTCCCAATATGGGAGGTTATAAAAGATAGATTTCCTTTTCATCCCAATGGGAAATTTCTTAGCATAGGTGTCGAATAATTTTTGATCATCAAACATAGGCTCCCCATTTTAATCGAACATTTCTATGAACTCATTCTCCTTCTCTCTCTCATATGCTCTAAGCCATTCAGTTGGTGTATTTATTGCAGGCCTTTGGGTTCTCTCTCATTTACCATTGAAAGCGGATGTTGCTCTTCTGTAAAGGTGTTCTTCTGGGAGGAATAACCTGGAGCAGTCATACACTGGCTTTCGTAGGTTGTTGGACCACCTAGCTTTTAGAAAAGGTCTACAACATTTACATCTATAATGCCATTTTCAATACAAGGAAAAGACCCTCTAGTGGAGGTTATAAAAGAGGTTTTCAGTGTTATAAAATTGGCCAAAATTGTCAAAAAAATTTTTTTTACAACATCCATTTTTGGTAACGGAGGTTTTGGAAGAGCTTCTAACGGAATTTCAACACCACTAAAAAAACCTGGTCAGCCGAAGGTTATTACGGATGTTTTTGTCATCGATGTGCTAATCAGGTGTCAACACACCGATGCGTTTTAGAGTGATGGAACACAAGCACCATGATGAAAAAAAATATAGGACACCCAGGCGCATTAGCAACGTCCCAGTGCGTGTCAGCCAGACAATCACCCTGGGGTAGTCGAAGGTGCATGCACCAGGATGTTAAGGTCTACAACGCCACTGGGCGCACTGTAGGTGATACAACGCACTGGGCCATTCTAATTGGTATTGGGATTTGTGTGGTGCCCATAGGTCGTATCAATGCACTGGTGCATAGTATTATACAAACGCACTGACGCGCAGTATCACACAAACACACTGATCGTTATAATTGGTATTGGTATTTGTGCGATGCCCATAGGTCGTATCAATGCACTGATGCAGAGTATTATACAAATTCACTGATCGTTCTAATTGGTATTGGTATTTTTGCAGTGCCCATAGGTCGTAGAAACACACCGGTGAGCAGTCTCACATAAACGCACCAGTGCACTGCATCGCACAAATGCACCGAGAGTTGTAATTGGTATTGGTATTTGTGTGATGCCCATAAGTCGTAGAAACACACTGATGCGCATTAGAATAAAAACGCACCAGTGCACATTAAATGACACGCACCGGTGTTCATTTTGGATTTTTTTAGAAACATCGACCTGTGACAGTGCAATTATTGTGATTTTTTAAAATTCATTATTCATCAAAAGTCGACACATATCTTATAAAAATATTCATATCATTTAAAATTTTATTAGTGCATTTGAATGTGATGTTTGGATTAATTTGTTATATTATATCATAATTATTGTGATTTTTTAAAATTCATTATTCATCAAAAGGCAACACATATCTTATAACAGTATTCATATCAATTAAATTTTTATTAGTGCATTTGAATGTGATGTTTAGATTAATTTGTTATATCATATCATCAGATTTCACATCTCTTCATTATAATATTTAATCATCCATATATTTAATTAGTGGTGTTACATTTCACAGTGACAATGGAGAACACAATAGAATAAATTAAAATATATATATATATATATATATATATATATATATATATATATATATATATATATATATATATATATATATATATATATATATATATATATATTTATAGTCACTCTTTGTCATACAAAATGGGACAGTTATTCGTATCCCTTTGTCTTTCAATTGGGACACTATGTCCATTACATTAAACAAAATGTCTGATTTCATAGACATATATTTCAAAAAATACAACGCCTTGATTTGATATCCAAACATAATGATCATCATTTTTCACTTGAAGTACTGTCACTGCTCGAGCCACTTCCATGACTTGGGTTATTTTGAGGAATGTTTTGTTCACAGTGTTGATTGTTTTCTTCTTTGTCACCTTCCATCTACAAACATAAAAATAAGCTGTAATGAATGTATATACATTGGTGAGAATAATGAAAATTGAAATATTAAATAATATACATCAATGTAAATCGAAAAGAAATGGTGTACCATGGGAACAATTGACTCATGAACTATACACATTCTTTCAAAACCAAATTTCATGCCATCTTTCAATATTTCATCTGTTGGCGCAGTTCCATACTTTGTTTCCTGCAAGTTTTATACCCCATAAAAGATCATATATTTAACATAAAAAAATTTTTGTTCTATTAATTATAAACGGAGCTAAGTAAAACAAGCTCGATAGATAATTACAAATTCCACAATTAATTTATGATATGCCAACATATACTGACAACCCATGTTTAACTCAATGTCAATCAATTCGTCTGATGGTTCTTCTTTGTAAGTTAGCACCTGTTTGAAGACATTCAATGATGATTGTTGTAAAACAAATTAAAATATACAAAAATGAAATCTAGTTAAGTTGTTATAAGGAAGTAACAATTACTCACAAACTTAGATATCAACCCTTTTCTTCCTTGTCATCCTATTTTATGTGCTGAATGGATTCCATTTTCTTCTCTTTTCTGCAAGAAAATACTTGAAAATTAATGTTTAATTCTAAATTGTTTATTTATTGTACCTAATCAAAAAATTCAATGATTACATATTATATTTGAAGCACGCTGTTGTTGAGATGGCTCCTCGTGCAATGAAATTATATCTATTTCTTTGACCATCTCCTTGTACACCTTCTTGGACATTCCTACTGGCATATTTCTGATATTAGCTCGTTCATCTTTTGATATTTTCATAATCTTCCTGAAAATGTAGCATGACAATAAGCTATTTATTTTTATATTGATATATGAAAAGTAAATATAACAAAAGTGATATTTATAAATGATTGTTTTCTAGTAATATTTACATATAACTCTAGAAAAACATTTAAAGGAATATTACTTTTTCATTCCTTCTTTTTTTTGTTGTACGTTTTTGCTATTAAGAGTCTGACATGTCTCATTGGCCAATTCTCTGGAAACTCTTCCTGTAGTTTAGATAAAATTTGGTTCTTGGAATCATTGGATTGAATTTTGTATTGTAAGTGGAAAGCACATCTATACAATTGTTCCAATAAATCCGTCAAACTTTTGTAAAATCTTTTCCCCCTTTCATTAACCTCCAACACCACTCCATATGAGCTAAATTTTCATTTGCATGTTCTATTTTTTTTCTTTTATTAGAACAACATTCCTTTTCGAAGTTGTTGGTCCTTGTAGAACATTAAACATATGTGAATTAATATATTGTTTGAAACATGTTTTCTAATAATTTTAAGTCTATTATTAATGAAAATTAAAAAAGAAACTCATATTGGATCGATTGTATTTTTTCATTCACCTGATTCATCCTTTTGCAATTTTTCCATCAAGCTTTCATGCTCTTCTGGTCCTAAATCATAAATAATCTTATCGAGATTCATCATTTTGTGGCTCTGCATGATACACAGTAAACAATGCATATTAGTTAAACTTACGTATAGTTCAAAAATAATAATTTTTGTAAATAATTTACAAACAACTTGCCTTTTTTTCTTTTCTTGATGTGCTATCAATATTTTTGTTACTTTATCTCTTGTCAACCATTTCTTTATCAATATGAAACTTGTACCATACCACTCATTAATATATTTTATAAATAATCATAAAATTTTCAGGTAAAAAAAAAATCAAGAAACCGGTGTGCCTTTAATGGTGTACGCATCAATGTTGGTGCAGCGTGTTCTTATAAACACACTGCCAAAACTGTAGAAACATCGTACGGTGATCTATGTCAACAAGGAGCACCGATGTGTTATATTTTAACCAGTGCATCGATTAACACAGACAAATTAATAAAAATCCTCTAGTGTTAGTTTTTGTAGCATATGATGTCGTGGAGGGGGCGGTGCGACATATTATTATAAATGCACCGCAGAAACAGGGGACCACCATATGGTGCTCTCTGTCAACAAGGAGACTCGGTGCATTATATTTTAAATGGTGCACCGATTAAGACATACATAAAATAAAAAATTGTTTTGTCAAACAGTATGTGCGCGTTATGCTATAATGAAATAGTGCACCGATGCCCTATTTTACATATGGCACACGAATATATATATATATATATATATATATATATTTTTTTAATTTTTTTTATCAAACAGTACGTGAGCAGTGCTCCGTGTTAAAACAACGTACTGGTGTGCTTGTTTACATAGGGCACGCCGATTAAAAAAAATCAGTTTTTAAAAAATTCACGCAGGGGCCGACTGTTATGTAGATTAATCCCTTTTGCGGACAAGAGCGATCTCCCTAGTACTCAACGAGTAACTAGAAACAAAGTTCCATTTGAATACAGTTTCCTTTAGATTAATTTTATTTCAATATTTATAATAGTAAAGTAGAGAGGGCATTCCCCTACCTTGAAATTCAAACGTTTGATGTAGCCCTTTGTACCGTCGCTCCAAATTAGTTCTCCAATGAGTAGAACCTGCAATCAAAGACAAGACAAATAATCAAAGCATCTGCAACATATAATAATAATAAAATACTAATCCAACTTAGTGATCAAGGAATCTAAGTATTGACATTATTCCAATAAGCATAGAAACAAAGAAATGAGAAAAAGAGATCCATATGTATTATCTTGAATCGAAAGAGTAATCTTACAACCTGATGCCTTGATGTTGTACATATTTCTCCCGAGGTCCTGAACAATAGTTCTCCTTTAGTCTGATAAGCCTTCCTCTCTTAGAATACCAACATGAAGTTATGGACACAAAGTTGTGATCTTACTTATGCCAACAACAACTCAATAGTGTAGAAAGTATGGACTCTTATGAACTCTCTTCAGCTTAGAAACTATATAGGTCAGTTTCTATGATTCATAATCTACCCTTCAACCTAGAACTTGAGCTCAATATATAGGGAAATGGAGGTAGTTTCAGTTCCATGAAGAGGGGGATGGATTCCTCTCATGAAGGGATTTAAGTTCCATAGACCTAGGGATAAGCTCCATGAGTGGAGGGATAAAAGCTTGAACTGATCACGACTCTAAAAGCTTCCAGTTGGGAGAATATTCAACCAAATAGGCTTCTAGAATTTACTTTTTTCTTTTATTTTCTTTTCAAGGGGGTGCGTAGGTTATAGTGGAAAAAAGTGTGGGAGTTGCCGCAGTTTATGGACGGAACATCAACGCATGCGCAGGGAAAGGCTAGAAAAACCATGTAGGTAGAATTTTAAGGGTTTTATAGAGATTTTCTCCAATTCCAAGACTTGATTTAGGAACATTAATTTTTTTTACCTCTAAGGGAACATGATATGGATGGTGATAGACCCATATAAACAGTCAAATATCATGGTGAAAAAATGACATGTAACAAATTGCCCCCTAAAGTGAAAAGTTTGAGATTATTCAGAAGAGTGAAGTGCTTTATCATTCCAAGGATTGGATTGGAGACACCGGTCGAAAACCTATAAAAATTTTCAATGCAAATATATACATCATCGCTGAGGTAGGCACTCCCATACTCAGATAAAAACTAACTAAATGTTCTGGTACATATATGGTTTCAATATTACATCAAAAGTAGACACAGTATGGATGCAGCCATCTGTCATAAGTATTCTACTACATCATGAATAATAAAACTCCTTGCAGCCTAGATGGTGGAAACTAGATCCAGGGTCTTAATTTCCGCTTCCCGAACTAGTACGAATCTATCCATGCAATTGATTGTGTCGAAGTCGAACATGGTAGAAACCAATTGATTACCGGTCAGTGATGTGAAATGTTAACAATTGTGATAGAAACCACCAATAATGACAATGGCTCTCAAGTACTCCAGTACAATCTATGAAGTGTGAATGAATGATTTGCAGTCGAACACATAGAATCGTTCGATTGAAGGTCAATGATGCAACCTATTGTCGAAGGCGAGAAACCTGCCATTAGGGCATGCAGATCCAAAGGTACTGATAGGATTCTAGATCAACTTTCTAGATAATGAGCTGATGTCGATAGAAAGTGATCCGTCACAGGAAAGCCTACGACATGAAACCATTAGATCAAGTTTTGAAGAAATATTTTGCAAGGATTGACTTAGGGATGGTCAACGTGAATGGAGAAAAATGTTTGCAATGAATGGTTTATTGAAATTTCTCTTGAACACATAATGAAATTGTAGATGGCTTGGAAAATTTTGACGTAAAGCTAATACCCAGAAACTGGTTGACGAATTTCAATGTGGTTCAATTAACTGTTAGAAAAAAGGATTTCCCAACCCAGGTACAAGTGTGACAAAGTGTCATGTTCAAGAGTGGCATGCTGCTTTCTAAATAAGGATGACAATTGGATTATTTTTCTGTCTTTTCCCCCCACCATTACTGGCAAGTACCTCTTTATTTTTTTCAAGCTTGAGGAGGATAAAATTTGCTTGTTTGTGTAAGCTCATCCTTCGGATGAGTTCATCTTAGTATTAAAATCGAACCCTAAGAAGGAGTGGTTTGGTCTTGTTGTGATCGACAGGTCCTTTACTATTAAATTTTAACGAGTCCAATATAGGAATAACTTGGTGATTTTTAGTTTTAGGGAGTCAGAAGAAAAACAGAAGTAAACTCCATGGTTATTATTTTTTGTAAATTTAGTCTCTTAGGCCTGAAAAAGGATAAAATAATGCAGGAGAGAACTCTATTGACCATGATTAGTCAACGTATACCTTTTTCGTAATTAGTCCAATTCATTTCGGAAAAGGGGTAAACTTATACTGAATGGACGACTCATTTACTTTAACGAGTTCGAATAGTCAAGTACTCAACAATATTTTCATATTTTAAGAGTCTGAAAAGGGCTTAAAAGAGGACTCCAGGGTTTCACTTTTTCATATTTTTACAGAGCCCGAAAAAGTGATAAAAGTATACTCGATGTCAAAATAATTCTTTTCACCAAAAATCCTGTGTCCTGCACAAAAACTCAAAATATTACAAAAATATGCTTTCAAAAAGTAAAAATATTTAGATTTGACCTTTTAAAAGTGAAAAATGAATAAAATAATAATATTTTATTCATTAAAAACTATAAAAAGGAGTTAAAATAAGAGATTTTCACCTTTTCTTTTTCAGAATAGTGCATAGAGAGCTTTCGGCCAAAAAATGTCCGGAGTTGATATCAGAAGAACCGACCGTTCATTTCCTGAACCATAAGAACCAGGTAATCCACATCATCCTTAGCTACGTTTTCATCCATTTCATTTCTTGTTTTAAGCTTTTATTTCATTTTTTACGAGAAAAATATGTTTCAAAATTCACCCTCGGGGGTGTGCGGGTTCTCCATGTCATAACCGCACACCTCAATGATATTTAAAAAAATCGTCGGGCCGTCGTGGGTTCTACGTGGAGCGTGTGCGGACGATCACATTGTTTGCACAGAGAACCTTCGCACGCACCGTGAACTTTTTGAAAACTTATATTTCTTCACAAAAAATGGTTCAAGTTTCCTCCAACTGATTTTAATAGTTTAATTTTTTGATTTGTAGGCCTTTTAACCATGTTGGAATGGCAGGAATGAGAACATGAGCTCATAGATAACGAAGCCTGCATGGATGATCAAGCAAACATGCATGCATTGAAAAACGGTGGGTTGTACAAGTTTTGGTCTATTCAGGGAATGAAGGCACAAGTTGAGCTAATGGCTTGGCTTGTGAATGCATGGGATGCACGAGATCAATGTTTCATCATTGGTGACCACCGGATTGAGATTGAACCAGTAGACATATACTTCCTTACCAGATTACCTCGGAGAGGGAGAAACATTTCCTTATTTGGGACTAGACAAGGAGGTCTTCCCACTGCCAGCTACAAGGCTCAATATTGTAGCAATAATGTAGAGTTGAAGGACTATCACATATACATCAAAACTATCTTGTGACTGGAGCTTAAAATCATAGGATTCACAGTGACCAGGTTATGCGGGAGTGCAACTCCTCATGTGGCTACCAAATCACAAATGCAAACTGTAGTTGAGTGTTTTGGAGGGACAATATTCAATTGGAGTGAAGGAGTATTGGCCAATATGAAAGGCCAATTGACTAGAATGAAAAATGGGAAGTTGAAAACCTTCAAATATGGTGCCATTCTTATCTCATTTTCTCTAGAGAGAATTCCACTTCTTGCTCCTCAAATGATTCCAGTAGATCCTGGAACTCCTCATGAACCTCAGATGGTGCGATGGGTAGCACTGATGGCTCGCCATGGTGGCGAGGGTGGTTCAGTAGTTCAGTTTACTCCGACTTATTTCATGTGGCTCAGGCATCAGGTCTTCACCATTGAAGACTTTCCTTATGTGGGAATGGACTATAGAGGTGATCTTGAAACATCCTTTCTGCTAGGGGTACAGTGGGACGAGACAGGTTAGTGAATCATTTTCAAGTTTTTAATATAATTTTTATTTGATTTTTTATTGTCCAATACTAACAAAATTTTTAAATGCAAATGTTGGTCCGACACGACCTGCAATGCTTCGTCGCTTTGACAGGTGAGAGGCACAACCCGTAGCACCTCCACAAGATAATGCAGCAGAGATCCTGACAAATATGGAGCACAACCTTGAGAGGTTAACCATTGATATTCCTAATATAGGAACTGATGATATCCCTCCCAGGCTCTAAAGACACGTGACATGTGTTCTAGGTCCATTCAGGACATTTCTGCGCAAGGTGGCGCGTGCTATAGTTTATTATCATCACCATCATCATGGATAGCTAATGGTCAATGTAGATCGACATTTTGTTTTTTGTATCAATGTATTTTATATCATAAGGTGTTTGAACCTATGATCACAGACGATGTAATATTTTTTGGACATAAACTAATCTATCCTAATGATATTACTACTTTCATTCTTTGAGTATCTTGTTAAACATGGATTGAATGTTGTTTTGATTTACTTTGTTAATGTTGCAAATTTATGTTTAAAACTCGATTAGATAATGCATCAGCCAATGTGTTTAAATTTATTGAAATATGTTTATATTCGATATAATCAAATTGTCGTTCCAAGAGACGAACATTCAAAAATAATCTTAAAAACATTGGATTTCTAATAGCATAAAATCTGTTTAAATGTAATATAATGAGTTGTGAATCCAACCTACTGATCAAATGTCAAATACAAAATGTAATGGCATCAGATAATAACTCAATGATTGTGTTATATTCCGCAATATTGTTCGTTGTTTGACCAAGGCATATCCCATGAATAGAAACTAACTCATCGGTGGGTGAATATATAACCCAAGCCATGTAAGATATATTCTATGTACTACGACAGACGCCATCAGAAAAACCAATATATGTTTGAAGGGATGTCGACATCTGAAAAATCAAGAGTAATCAAGATAAGCAGCGATAGTAGTAACAACAAAAACTATTCTAGGCACGCTTGTCTAATCTAAGGCACACTGTTATAAAATGTAACAATTTTACAAGAGAGATATTCACACGAAAATTAAAGCATAATATCTCTTAAGATAAAGACCATTTCTGGGCTTATCTAAAGAGACCCCGTCATAATCAATTAATTCATAGGCTCCTTTTGCAAGCACACGCTCAACAATATAGGGACCATGCCACATCATTTCGAATTTACCAGCGCCTAACTTGTCGGTAACTTGATCATATATTAAAACTAGGTCACCTTCTGAATAAATGCTAGGGTTAACACTTTGATCATACTCAAATTTCACACATTTCTTCTGATCTTCGTCAGCCAATGCAGTGGTGCATCGAGTCTCATCTAATTGTGCTAAGTATAGGAAGCGTTTCTCCTCTTCAGAGGTAGTTGGTAACAACTCAATGGCTTATTTGAGTGACGGTATTTCACATTAAATGGGTAATGCAGCTTCTAAAACATAGACAAAATGAAAAGGAGTGAACCTTGTAGCATTTTTTGCAGAGGTATGGTATGCCCATAATGCAGAAAAAAGCATGGTGTGCCAATTCGATTTATAAGTCCTGACAATCCGTTTAATCATGGTGGTTAAAACATTGTTGACGGCTTCAACTTGACCATTAGCCTGTGGGTAATACGGAGTAGAATTATCATGGCGTAGGCCAAGTTGATCAGAAAGTTCGGTCATCATAATATTTTGAAAATCGCTCCCATGGTCCATAATAATAGCTTGAGGGAAACTGAATCGAGCAATCACATGATTGACTATGAAAATAGTTGTAGTTTTTCCATCAGCCGCGAATGTAGACATCGCCTCGGCCCATTTGGTAAAGTAATCTATGGCGAGAATAATATACCCATGCCCCCCGGCCAAGTGAGGGTTACATGTAATGAAATCGACGCCCCATTTCGCAAAAGGACTGACAACAATGATTGGGTGAAGAGGAGCTATAAGTGCACTCATCTTTAGATAAAAAATTGGCAGCTGTGGAATTTTCGAACCGTGATGATACAATCTTTGAATAAAGACAACCACAAATAATCAGCGCGCAATATCTTTTGGGTTGTGGAAAACCCAGACATATGACCACCACATGCTCCAGAGTGGAAATCATTCAAAACCCTTTCAGCCTCTTCGTGAGTTATGAAACGTCGAAAAATAGAATCTGCACGACGACGATAAAGACTGTCCCCAAAAATATTGTATTGCGGGGATTGATACCGGATTCTCCGTCGATCTGATTGTGAAAGCTCGTGGTGAAAGGTTTGGGTCTGAAGATTTATAATGATATCTCCATACCAAGGATCTAAAGTACTGATGAGAAATAGAGATTCATCCATGATAGGATTCTCTACCATCATTTCAGACTCAGTATTGGGAAAGTCACACATAAGCTCGGAAAACACTAGTGATTTACTTGACTTGGAATTCTTGAATTCCAAATCAAACTCCTGTAGGATGACAATCCCTTTGGATTATTCCCCCCCGTGAAATTGTTTTTTTAATATGTACATCATCGAGTTGCAATTAGATATCACTGTGGTTTTGCGTAACAATATGTAATGACGGAAATGTTGGACAACTTGAACTGCCGCCAAGGCCAATTTCTCCACATGTTAATACTTGATTTCCATCAGGTTGAGATTCTGACTTAAATAATAGATCACATGTTTGTTGTGAGATTCATCCTCTTGAACCAAAACCATTCCAATCATGGAATCAGAGGCAGCCAAGTATAAAAAGTAATCCTGGTAGTAATTGGGTAAATTCAATAGCGATGCATGGGTCAACGTGTTTTTAATTGAATCAAAAGATTTATCAGCAATCTCATCCCAAATAAAAGGAAAATTTTCTTTCAACAACCGGGTAAAAGATTTTGTTAACTCAGCATAGTTCGGGATAAACCTATGTAAAAAAATTTCTTTCCCTTGCAAACTCTGGAGTTGGCGAAAAGTGGAAGGAGGAGGTAAATTGATGATAGCCTCAACCTTCGAAGGATCGACACAAATGCCATCTTTTGAAATGATGAACCCCAAGTAATAGTCCTGATTGTACACAAAAAGAACATTTGTGTGGATTCAAACGAATTTTGTAATTCCTACATCTTATGAAGATAGCTCATGAGTGTATAGGATGATCGTCTCTGAGTAAAGAATGAGCAGGTAAGTCTTCCAGATAAGGTTGTACAATATGTTTAATATCATGAAAAGCATAAGACGTAGCTATTTTGAAAGTTGCACCAACATTTCTTAGTCTGAAAGGTATCTTGCAATATGAAAATGTGCCCCAAGGACATATAAACATTGTTTTTGGTTGATCGGCAGGGAGTATGTTGATTTGATTATAGCCAGAAAAACCATCCATAAATGAGAATATTTCATTTCTGGCACAATCATCAACAACTTGGTCGATATAAGGCATAGGATAGTTTTCTTTTGGACACGCCTTGTTAATGTCCCGATAATCGACACGGACTCTGATAATTCCTTGTTTCTTCGTAACGAGAACTATGTTATACACCCAATCCGTCAAAGGAATTGGATAAATAAATCCTTCTCGTAATAGCTTCTCAACTTCAGCTTTAATTGCTCCAGCTTTCCGTGGATGTATTGGACGTAATCTCTGTCTAATAGGCTTAGCATCAAGGTATGTCTTAATTTCATGAGTTACTATATTAGGATCGATACCTAGAATCTCTTCGTAAGACCAGGCAAAAGTGTCTCGTAATTCTTGAAATAGGTCTGTGTAAGTGTTAATATCTTCCATCGAACAAGAAGCACCTATATGAATGTTTTCAATAATTCCGGGTTTAATCGATATGTTAATAGGAACTATTTTAGAAATATTTCCCAACTTTGTCTCAGAATCCGAATGTGTAATCGATGTGGGATTTTGTGGTTCCTTGACATAATCAATTGTAAAAATAGACGAAAAATAATTTTCAAGCTTATCAAGATTAGACAAAAATGAAGATCTATGATGTAGATCATACCATGGTAATTCATCTGATGACAAAATTTACCGAATACTTTCATCAGTTTCAAATACATGTTGAAAGGGATCTAAAAATTGTGTCAAGGTTGAGCTCGATAGAGAAGATGATTCTTTGTCGATCACATTCATTTGATCAGGAATAGTTGATGGGGTGTCAGAATATGATTGTATTGCTACATATGCCAATTCAAAAGGACTCAAAGGCATCTCGCCATTGAAAGAGTCCAATTTTGATTCTGAAGGCACAATCCATGTGTCATCAAATGGTATTGTGCTTGATGAGATCATATTGATATTGGCAATTGTTCGTGTTACGTAAGGTGAGGGTATAGCGAAAGTTCCCATGAGAGCGGAATCCTTCATTAATCCTACACCAAAATCTTCATATGGGATAACCGATTTCCGACATGCTGGATACTATCCGTAGAAGTAGGGTCTGATGAAAAGTATTACAATTGATTGATTTTAAAAATCCTTCCTTTGTGATGAATGATTATTACCTGAAAGACTGATGAAACAACAACAGTCATTGCGTAAGACCAACTACGACCCAGAAGAAGGTTGTATTAAAGAGGGTCATCAACAACTTCCACCTTTATATTAACAGTTTTTCCTTCTACTTCCATAGGTAGATCCTGGAGTATTATGTATGGATGAAATCCTCTTCCATCAAAGGCTTTAAGTATATTCAGTTATTGGTTAAGTGTTGGAGAACGTAGGGTTTTCCAACAATTAAACAACATTATACATGTAGATGCCCCCTCATCAATTACAATAGGAAAAACTTGTCTTGATTTAACTAATACTGGAATCTGAAAATCCATCTGATGAGGGAGTCTAGGTACAAAATTTTTGAGATCAAAGACCATTAGGTTTGAGTCCTAAGGATCAATAGCTCCAATAGCTGATAATAGTAATTTCCTTTGTGCTGGACATGATTGTAGCACTTCTAAGGTCGACATTGTTGAAGGGGATATCGCCAAATATTCAACAATGGTGTAATTCTGAGCAGATCTCACATGTGGATTGAAAGCTGACTTTCGAAGTACACCTTTAGCAGGTGGTTTATTCACTAGATCGGGATTGGGTTTCACGATTTGAAGTGGTTCAGAAACTGAAGGAGGTATGGGTAGTATTTGACTAGAATTTTCAGTCTCTTTACCAGTTACATTACTCTTATTTCCATAGTCTTGAGATCGTGTCGCAACCATGACCTGAGACATCATTAAAATATCTGTCGATTAATTGGAAGAAGATCCAATCATTTCACTATCTTGAGTGGGAAAAGGATCCTTCAAGAGAGTAGGTGTGGGTGAACCTTTGACAAATTTGGATACCTCAGACCAATGAGGACACTCTTTAGTATAATGATCCTCATCATAGATAAGACAAGGATAACGAGGTTTCTTCTTTTCATCGGCTGGTTCATTTTTTTCCATTTTCTCTTTAGGAGATGTATTTTGTTTATTTTTATTCTTTCCTTTCTTATTATTGCCAATTTTAGCTTTACTCGTGGATGAATCTACAACATGAATGTCGACAGAAGTTTCAAAGGAAGAATCTCCTTTAGGTGAATCTGGAAAATTTATAATGGGAGAAGTAAGTTTGGATGACTTCTTCTTACTCTTTGTTACACAGTAATTTGTCACCGTCCTTACCATTCCCCATCCCGCACAATGGAGGACCCATTCCGTGACCTGTGAACATTGTCATGCCTTGAAAACATCATCAATGCATCCCTCTGAGCATGAGCTTTATTTTCCCTTGAGACATCTCCTTGCAAAAATCATGAAAAACATCCCTTTTGGCATTGGCGCGGGCAGGCAGTTCAGTACTCGCGCCAATGGGGAAAATCCTGCAAAGAGGTCGCGCCACTTGGCGCTCTGTCATAGAGCAGTAGTCGCGCCACCCATTTTAGGGACTATTTTTTAAATATGGATGGCGGAAGTTGAGTTCAAACAAACTCACAAACCATTGCCTATCTTAAGTTGGGAGGTTTGGCTGCGGGAGTTCTATGGAAGGGAGGTGGTTTTGCCACCTTCCATGGAACCTTCCTTGTTGATAGGGCCAATCCCATAATAATAGGGATCCCAACTCCCTCCTTCCCCATCTATAAAAGCCTGCTCAGATCCATGGCAAGCTAGTCTTGAAGTGTTGAAGCTTTGCATCTCCCTATTCCCAAGTGCCTTTGTGCTGTAAAGAATCCCTTCTTTCCCTTAAGGCCCATTCAAGCGAGGAGACCATTGTTACGAGACTCTGGAGAGGTTTTCCCTTTCATTGGCGAGCTTTGCGAGACGTGGACGACCGGAGACCCGTTCGAAGGAAGCTGCGACGTCAGAACTTGGTTGTAACTTCTATTCGTTTATCATTTAATAGATGACTATGATTATGGTTCCACTCCTTTTTCCATCATGTTAATGCGAGTAATATCTTTTCTGACCGATGTTTAGTTACGTATGCTGGTTCCTATGCTTGTATATGTTCGTTTCTTCTGTGTGCAGGTGTTCATCCGCGGAGATCGTGGAAGGATTGTGATCTGCTAGGGCTGAAGGACGGGGACATCTCTTCTTCAGATCGTAGCGCTGGAATCCAGGTAGGCTTCTATCCGTAGCTCTTTCATTCGTAACTAGGAGCTTGCGTCATAGCATTGTTTGTTTGTTGCTAGACCCCTGCTGGGCTAGTAGGGATCGCCTCTGTCCGCAGAGGGGATTTACCTCCTCAAAAAATTGGCGACTCCGCTGGGGAGATCGTCCGGTTTTCCTTGACTCGTTTATGATTGTTTCGCTTTGGTTGTTTCTCCTTGCTTGATGAACCTTCTGGGTTGGATTCTTTCATTGTTTTAGCTTCTTGGTTTGCTTAGCTTGTATTGGTCTGCTTCTAGAGTAGCTTGTTTTTTAATTTTTATTGAGGAACTCGACTGGCGCGGTTTTTAACCCGACAGTCGCGCCACTTGGCGCACGTTGCTTTTGTCCAGCCCGCGCCAATTGGCTTCTGGCGCTAGTTTCAAGCTCACAGTCGCGCCACCCCTGTGAGTTGTTTGAGTTTCTTCATTTTTTGGCTCTCTGGATTTGATCAATACTTTTCTTCTTGATTTTCTGACTGTCTGAGTCTGTTGGAGTCTAGTTTGACTGGAATTCACCTCTGTCCTTGGGTTGTTTGCTTCTATCTACCGATTTCACGTTTTGAGCCCTAGGGCATCTAGTGGCTTAGTGTATCGAGCCCTCCTCGGGAGTTTTGGTGTCTTGATTGTCCTGTCAACTTGTTGATTGATTCTCCACGCTCTCTTAACAGTTTTTGATCGTTTTGTTGCGTTTTTTGGGTGATTGTTCCTTCCTTCATTCGAAAATCGTTTGCCTTGCTTTGGACCTAGATCACACGGTCCATCGGAAGCTTTTGAGTCTTTCTTTGATTCGAGAGACTTTGGGTCGATTTAGGGATCTGATTGATTGCATTGTTGAGTGAATTTTGTTTGTTTCGCTCTCTTGGATATCATTTCTCAAATTGTTCCTTTTGTTTTCAGTGCACATTAGCCATTAGACATTGAAAATCAAAAAAAAAAAATCTCTTTTGCTTTTATAAATTAGTGCAAATTGTGATCTTTTCCATATCGCTAGTGATTAGTGTTTGAATGAAAAGTGTTCAATTGCATTAGTTGCATTAGAGACATTGTTGTTTGTATTCCGTTCATTTCGTTTGCATAAAATCTCTCAACTCTTATTTAACTAGTTTTCATCGAACGAAATGTTGCACTGTGGCATATAGCTTTCATTTAGGAGTCTTTCGAGACACTACATACGATAGGGCCTGGAAATTGAAACTTAATTGAAGATCAACTGTAAAATTTATTCAATTAACCTAAGGCAACATTGGAACTTAACGAAACACATTTAGAAGGTCTAGGCTAGAGACGTGTTCCGGCGTCGTTAAACCTAGCAGCTGTCGTTCGCCTGTTGGCTTTAGACAGCGCTAGTACGGACTTGCGCTCCCCGTATCGTCGCGTATATAAAGGGAGACCCCTCTAGGTTTTCAATCCTTTATCCACAGGAAGCCGAGTCTGCCGCCCTATACCCGTGATACACCGAACACAGCATTCGGGGAGACTACCTGCACGTACGGAAAATCCTTGGTCGATTTCTGTTTCATTTTTGAAACCAAGGTGTATATTGCAGTTCACGGATATTTGGTACACCCTTTGTGCCTAGTTTTTTTTTTCCTGAGCAGTCATTTGGTCTTTTCTGACTCCCTAAACTTGAAAAGACCGTCAAGCGCTTGTCATTTCACGCTTGTGTCAACTCTGAAAGAGATAGAGTCATCTTTTTATCGTTTCTCGACTCTTAAAATATGAAACGGTAGAATTTCTTACTTTCCAATGTGGTAAAATTAATCGCCCACGATTACACACCTATTTAGATATTGCTTGTTGGCCGTTTGATCGTGTGTCTTAACTTTTTTTTTCGGCCCGTGTGTGGTTTTGAGTTTGATGGCAACTTTTCCAGAGTTCACCAACCAAGGAATCCCCTTAGAAGGGAATCCTGGTCATTTTCCTCCTTTTGGAAATGTTGGTGCTCCTTACATGGCGACGTTGTCCCTTCCAGGGTTAACTGTTGGGTTGCCTGTTTGGTTGTTCTCAACCTCTGTTGTCCCGAATAACTCCGCTACTGTTCAGTCAGTTCCTCCACCGGAACAACATCATGTTGATTCCAAGGTGGACCTCTCCCCTTCTTTGCATGTTTCTGCGTCCTCCTCTTCTACTTCGCCCGGTGAAATTCTCGATTCAAGTAACCAGGTGGCTAAGAAGAAGAAGAAGAAGACAAAGAAGAAGAAGTCTAATAAGCGAGAGGCTAAATGTACGGCTACTGCCTCCGAGATATCTCCTCTTGATAAACCTTCCAACCCTCCACGGAAAGTCAAATTCCCTTGCCTGTTGTGCACGGGAGACCATCTTCTTCGAGACTGCCCTGGCGTCCCCAAGGTGCTCGAAGTATGGTCCAATGGCCGCCCACCGTTGCCTTTGGCTTCCGGGAGTCAAGATGGGGGCACGTCTTCAGCTGCTGTTGATAAGAACTCTAATAAGCAGGGTAAGATCACCAATCCCTGTAAGTTGTGTGAAGGGCACCATGCCATTCACCTTTGTCCTTATATGGATGAAGCCAAGCAAGTCTTGGACAACCCAGTCGGTTCTACATCACGCCTTCCACCTGGTTATAATCGGCTTTCTTTGAGTCCTTCGCCAGTTGATCTTACGATTGGTCAAGAGTCATCCTTGATCGATCCCACTCCCCCAGAAATTCAAATTCACGAATCCGTCCCTGACCAACCATTGGTCGTCGGATCGGTTGAACTGGCCCCGTCCGCGGTACACCAGGTCTTTTCTGTCGAGAGTGGATCTCACACCCCCCATGTCCTTCTGATCTCTTCAGATTCTTCAGACTTGGAGAAAGATTCTCCTATCCCTGTACTTCAAGAAGCCCTTCCTCCGCCTCCCATGATGGAGGCTTCAGAGGATATCCCTCCCGCCTTCGAGATGGAGGTCATGGAGGATGCTTCTTCTACCGTAACATCAGGGGAAGACCTTCGCTTGTCGATGGTAGCCCCTCCGAGTAGTTTGGTCGCTTCCTTTGACTGGAATCGATTCGCAGGATTTCGCCTTCCGTCTTATGTGCCTTTCGAGATTACAGTACAGGCTCTTGGTCTGGTTGTACCCAGCACCATTATAGATGAAGGTGCCTCTGTTAGTATTCTGTCATCAACTACCTGGCAAGCTTTCGGTTCGCCGCCACTTGCGCCTGTTACGCAGAATCTGTTGACATTCAATAGAAGAACCAGTCAACCGTTGGGGATCCTTCCAAGGTTACCTGTTACTTTGGGAGGTAAAACCATCCATATGGACGTGATGGTCGTTCCAGGCCCTTTGGATTTCAATCTGCTCCTGGGGCGCGATTACACTTATGCCATGGGAGCACTTGTCTCCTCCCTCTTTCGCGTGATGTGCTTTCCACATGAAGGACGGATCGTGACCATTGATCAGCTGTCATTCTTTGGTCCTAATATGGCAACTAGTCCGCCATCACCCCCTCCTGGTTTCTATCCACCCGTTGTATCTGCTCCACCGCAGGTCAACTATGTGGCTACTTACCCCGTGCCTGTGCTCAGTGATGATGCCGTTGTGCATAACGTGCTGGGGGCATTGGGTCCTGACTTCCAGGATGTTTCCCTTCCATCAGGAGTGGAACTCTTGGAAGCGCCGCCTTCTTGTTCATTTTGATGTAAGTCGGTTAGAGCACGGTTTCCTCCCTGGGTCAAGCTCTTTAAAAAATGAAACCAGGTTGTCGGAGCACAATTCATTTTCTTGTGTCAAGCTCCTTAAAAAATGAAACAAGGTCTTCGGAGCATAATTCCTCCACTTATGTCAAGCTCCTAAAAATAATGAAACAAGTTGTTTGAGGATAGTTCTTTTAGGTGTGTCAACCTCGTTAAAATAATGAAACACGAGCATGTTCAATTCGACTTTTGTTTTGAACCTTCAGTCCATTTTTAATAGACTGAAGCTTGGGGGGCATGCACCTCGAATTGAGACACCATGCTGGGGGGCATGCCCGTCTTTTTCAAGCATAGTTTGCGTATGTGTGTGTTCATGTGTGCTTTTAAGCTTGCGTAAAAATGAAATGTGTGATTAGATACATTGTGTGAATACATTCCGCATTGGGTCGTTTGTTATGTAAACTGATACATTAGATTACATCTGTATTAGATATTTGCATGACATATAGAAAACATCATCACATGTAAAGAAAGATCCATCCAAAATAGTCATATGTATATATATATATGTGTGTCGAAATGTTTTGCACAGTGTGCATCACAAAACTCAAAAAATATACATAGTCGTCTTAGTACATCCGGAGATGCTATGTCTCTCAAAAAATAGGTGTAGCATAAATCCTAAGGACTAGTCTGCATGGTGCTCATGATAGCACGTCACTGCACGCACTAGGCGCCTCAAGATTCGGTGGATCCGATTCGGGACTCCCACCGTATGGCGCTGGTACTCCATCGGTACGTCTGATAGCCGGGCACAGTCTGGGATCCCATGGGCAATCCCCTCGAGGTTCTGGACCAGTGCCTCTCCTCCGGTGCCTTCCCCCTGGATCTCAGGGGCGAGTTGTGTCCTCCGGGAGATTGGAGACATCCCGGCTGGTCTCTCAGGACCTACATCTGCATGCATATAGAATTGTGTTAAGACAAATGTGTGTTTACAAAAAAACATATAAACATAAAATCAAAAATATGAGGTCTTACCCAGCTCTTCATCCCAGTCGTCTCCTTCTGGTAGTGGGAGATCTGGGTCTCCTGTAAAGTCAGTTCCCGAGTAGGGCCAATATTCCACGAAGATTAGCTGGCGCCGTAGCCACCTAAAGAACTCTGGCTTCCAGGACATCTGTTGGCCACCTCCAGATCTGGGCATCAGTGCTGCCCAACGAGCCATTCTCGACTCTTGTGGTACCGGACTCGCCACATGGGCCTCTTGGCCCTGGAAGGTTGGTATGCGTTCCAGAATGAATGATACCAAGATGGAACCATAGCCGAACTGTTTCAGTTTCCCCTGTTTGCACTTGGTGAGCTGCCTTTTCATGTTGATCGTTACAGCTGTGGCCCAATCATACAGTCGGGGACCCATGCATTCTGAGGCCAGTAAGAGTTGAGTCTTTGTAGCCTCATGCGGTGCCTGCGATCCAGCAGCCCGCGTAATGGTGTGGAGTACTACTCTCAGTGCTAGATCAGGGATGGTGGAGATGTATACCTTCTTGCTTCCTGATCCTGTTTGTGCCCCTCGGCACACCCGTGCCATTACCTGTTCCATATTTTCCCCTGATGGTCTACTCCCAGTCAGTACAGGAATTGGACCTCTACGGGACAATCCAGTAATGAAATAAATGTCAGTGACCTCCAATTCTAACACCTGGTCTCGTAGCTTGAACACTTGTTCATTTTCATCCCAGATGCTGATTAGATATTGGAGGAGCTCGAGCTGAGCTCGTAAACATGGCGTGAGGAAGAACTTTTTCAAGCCACAGTCTCTAAGAGCGTTCATACAAGCTTGGCTTTGCATGGCCTCTTCATCCTCATCTCCGTGTTCTCGTTCCTTCCATTCGATTGCCATTTTGAGTGGTTATCTGCATTCATATGGACAAAAACCCCTGATTAGATCTTTGGTGAGCTTCAAATTTCAAGAAATTTGGTTTAAATGCCGGAATTTTAGGCGAAATTTTGGGTTCGGCCGCTGGCGCGGCTGTTTTACTAACAGTCGCGCCAGGTGGCGCGGGCCCTTTAATAAAAAGAGCCCAGTGGCGCGGGTCCGTGCCCGATACCCGCGCCAATGGGCCCGGCCCTAAAATTTTAAAAGTGGCCACATGAAGTCAATTTCTAAGGGAAATTCATTAAAAAATGTATGGAAAGGAAGAGCAAAGGAGCGCCTCTTACCTGTGACAGACGAGAAGCTGAATGGTTGCCTGGATTGGTCGCAATCACCGACGGAAGATTCTGCTCCAAATGGACCACTGTTGCTTTCCACAAGGTAAATAGTAAAAAGTAATTTCATTTTTTACCAATTAGACATATTTATAACTTTTCGACGTTAAATGAGCTTTAAAAAGTTATTTTTGTCAAATATTTGCATGTGTTATGTCGAAAATGGATTTTACGCTTGCTTGGTATGTGCAGCAGCAGGTTTTTGCGACTTAAAAGATGGAAACGAGTTGTATTTTATAATTTTTCGGACTCGGTAAATACACGAAAAAGTCACTCTGGAGTCATCTTTCAGCTCTTTTCTGACTCTCTAAATATGAAAAGATTGTCGAGGCCCTTGTCATTTCGATCTCGTTAAAATGGACATGAATCGACATTCACCCAGTATAAGTTTAACCCTTTTTCGGGCTGGGATGGATCGATTACGAAAAAGGAATACCCTAGCCTATCGCGACTAGGAGGTTTTCCCGGATATTGTTTTCTACCTTTTCGGATCTAGGGAACTATTTACGAAAAGGGACCTGTGGAGTTTTCTTTTCCGCTGTCTTTTCAAACTCTCTAAACATGAAAAGACGCCGAGTTCTTCCTTTGTCAGACTCGTTAAACCTTGATGACATTGGATTTCGTCGAAATGACGTTCTCCGAGTTTCTCCTTCCTAGGACTCGTTAAATGCACTAGGATGGATTCGCCCGAAGGGCGGACTTATATCACAAGCATATGCTATCCCCTTCAAGCTTGTTATCAAAAATAATTGGGGTACTCGCCAGAAATGGTGGGAGAAAAATGGAACCGTCGTCGTTATCGTCGGCAGTATGTCGCTCTTGAACATGGCACTTGTCTGCATTCGTGTCGGGTTGGGGACATCTCATCTCGTTGCTTCACTTTTGCCTCCATGGGTTTGGGTAATCTCTTTTGGCCTCTCATCTGTTCACTGCCTCGTCGCCATGACCTCTGATCCGTTGATGTCAAATACTGCCAAGTCCATTGTCGTGTCGTTCATATGTTCAAGAGAAGTTGGCCTCTGCAAATATCAACCTTCCTCTGTTTCTCATATGGTCTTAATTCACAACAAAACATTATGTTCCTCTGTCTCGTGTCGATGATGTGGGAATCATTATGGCCCACCTTCGATCAAGGTCACTTCCTGTCGACTTCAACTCATTATCCAGGAAGTTGGTCTAGAGACTCCTGATGGTACCTTAGAGCCTGCATGCCTCAATGGCAGGTTCGTCGCATTCGACGTGAGGTTTTCATCATTGGCCTCCGATCGAATGATTCTGCGGGTGTTCGACGTCAACTCATTTATTCACACGCCGTAGATTGGCCGTAGATTGTACCTGTAGTACCTTGAGGACCATTGTCATTATTGGTGGTTTCTCTCGCGTCTGTTAACAGCTTTCATCATTGGCTGGTAATCGGACGATGTTCTTGCATGTTCGACATCAGCTCACATATTCACATGCTCGAACTTGTACTTGTTTGGGTCGAGATGGAGCGCAAGACCCTGGATTGTGTCTGTTGTAATCCGGGCTGCGATTGTGGATTATTATCATTATGTACATGACTCACTGATTGGATGGCTGCGACCATACCTGAGTCTATTTGTTTGATCTTAGTTGGATGGCTGCGCCCATACCCTAGATCCGGATTATAGCATACTTTGTTTCGGATGGCTGCGTCCATACCACTTATATATCATGTACTTGAGATATCAGTTGTATCTTTCTGCGCAGGTTTTCCGACGGCAGGCCTTCGGTTGGACATGTTCTCGTAAAGCATTTCACCCCTCTCCCTCTCGGGCCTCATACTTTAGGGGGCATCTGTTACACAGTAATTTGTCACCGTCCCTACAATTCCCCCATCCCGCGGACCCATTAAATGACACCTTGAACATTGTCATGCCTTGAAAACATCATCGATGCATCCTACGAGCATGAGCTATTTTCCCTTGAGACATCTCCTTTCAAAAATCATGAAAAACATCCCTTTTTGCATTGGCGCGCAGGGTAGGCGATTCGGTGCTGCTTAAATGGAAAATCGTAAAGAGGTCGGCATGCCAGAGGCTACGTAAATAGAGCAGCAATCGCACCACCCATTTTAGGGACTGTTTTTTAAATATGGATAGCGGAAGTTGAGTTCAAACAAACTCACAAACCATTGCCTATCTTGAGTTGGGAGGTTTGGCTGCGGGAGTTCTATGGAAGGGAAGTGGTTTTGCCACCTTCCATGGAACCTTCCTTGTTGATAGGGCCAATCCCATAATAATAGGGATCCCAACTCCCTCCTTCCCCATCTATAAAAGCCTGCTCAAATCCATGGCAATCTAGTCTTGAAGTGCTGAAGCTTTGCATCTCCCTATTCCCAAGTGCCTTTGTGCTGTAAAGAATCCCTTCTTTCCCTTAAGGCCCATTCAAGTGAGGAGACCATTGTTACGAGACTCTGGAGAGGTTTTCCCTTTCCTTGGTGAGCTTTGCGAGACGTGGACGACCGGAGACCCGTTCGAAGGAGGCTGCGACGTCAGAACTTGGTTGTAACTTCTATTCGTTTATCATTTAATAGATGACTATGATTATGGTTCCACTCCGTTTTCCATCATGTTAATGCGAGTAATATCTTTTCTGACCGATGTTTAGTTACGCATGCTGGTTTCTATGCTTGTATCTATTCGTTTCTTCTATGTGCAGGTGTTCATCCGCGGAGATCGTGGAAGGATTGTGATCTGCCAAGGCTGAAGGACGGGGACACTTCTTCAGATCGTAGCGTTGGAATCCAGGTAGGCTTCTATCCCTAGCTCTTTCATTCGTAACTAGGAGCTTGCGTCATAGCATTGTTTGTTTGTTGCTAGACCCCTGCTGGGCTAGTAGGGATCGCCTCTGTCCGCAGAGGGGATTTACCTCCTCAACACTCTTGTTAGCACTAAATGTACCAATTACACCATCTGTAGAATGAGAACCAGAAGGAGTTGCAGTAATTTGACTTGGGCGTGGCAAGTCAAGAATTTTTTCGTATAAAGTACCAGACTGTGTATATACAAGGTCTAAGTACTATGCTTGATCTATGAGTTGTTCTTCTGTAATAACACCTCCCTTAGCTACATCTTCAATTATATTTGGAAGTAATGATTTGATAAACCATTCTACCAAGATTTGATCTAGAATGAAAACTTTCACTAAACATCGTCTACATCTCCATTCATGTATGTGATCTAAAATGTATGTAGACATACTCTGTTTTAATGAAGTCAAGATTTCTGTGCCATTCTCATAACGGACTAGCAACTGAAAGTGAGTTAAGAAATTTGTTGCTAATGCGTTAAAATTATTGAAAGAGTCATGTGGTAATTCAATATACCACTTCGTAGCTAAGCCTATAATCAATGTTCTTTGAAAAAGTCTCAATCAAATGGAATCATCGATTAAAGAGTTGGATGCGCACCAAAGATGATAATTCATCACATGATTTGAGGGGTCTTCTCCTGATTTTCCTTCAAAATTAGGTATGTCACTGGGAAAATTATTTGGCATTGGTGGCCAAAACGGAAGATAATAAATTGGATCATTCGTGAGGCATGAAAAATCTAGCAAGTCTAAAGTTGTAATGAATAGTAACCGAATTTTAGGGTCCTGTTGAGAAAACTGATAACCTTGAGGAATGATACTAGTACCCAGAGGAGGATATCCAGGATAACCTGGAATAGCCTGTGCAGATGGGATTGGAATACCTCCGAGGTATCCAGGGTTAGCCATACCAAACTGAGGTTGAGATGGTATCTAATATGTATAACCAGGGTATGGTTGACTTTGGTAGACTGGATTTTGTCCTATTGGTCCATATTGAAACTGCTCTTGAAACTGCTCTTGGAATTGTAGTTGTACCAGGTTGTCCTACAGAGGTTTGAATAGTAGACTGAACCACATGTCCATTTTGATGAGCAGTGACTTGAGGGATTGCCTGTGAAACAATTGATGTCGTTGTTTGAATGGTTGTAGCAATAGGGACTTGGGAAACTATGGGGATAGGTGTAATTGGTTGTTGAACAGAAGTTTGCACAACAGATTGGACATGAGCTTTCGGCATACTCGGAATAGCTTGTTGACTACTAGGTACAGGTACTTGAGGTGCAATTTGAAGTGTAGGTTGGGCAGGATGTTGGACTTGGGTATAACCAAATTGATCAGTTGGTTGACCACGTTGATTATAAGGTACTTGTACAATAGGTTGCAAGTTATGTTGGTTCAATGAGAGGTTCCACATTGTGTTAACACCGGGATAAGGAGTTCCCATTAAAGGTTGTGGTGCATATGGTTGACCATAACCGGTTTGAGGCACTGGAACGTAAGTTTGATAATTTGCCGGATAATTTCCAGTAAAGGTTTGACATCCTTGAAAGGACGGCTACTGTTGATATAAATGTTTCCCTTGAGGAGGAAAATGTCCTTGAAAAGGTTATGGCCCTGGTATAGAGTACTGCCCTTGAACAAGTTTTCCTTGAATAGGTTTTCCTTGAGGAGTATACTGCCCCCCAGGTGGTAAATTTCTACCTTGAGTGTCAGGTGAAGGAATATTTCTAGACATCATATAGAATTGTTCCATGCCAAATTTTCGGTATCAGATTCATTAAGACCAGTTGATTGTGTAAGTTTTTCAGAAGAGGGAGATGCTCCTGAGAAAGTACCAGAGAGCGACTGTTATCCAACAGGAAGTGATGGACCACCATACAAAAAAGTTTCTTACGATGAAGAAAACATGGATGAATCACCCGACATGCTTGATGAAGACATGTAACTACCTCTGGGTATGGAGTAAAAGGAATGCAGTGTGGTGAATAATTGAGACCAATATTATGTATAAAGATGGTTAATTGTTGATACCAAGGGTCCGGTTTAAAAGGACTGTAAGGATAAATTGGTTCACTAAATCTTAGATCGAAAGATTCTTGACGCTAAGGAATTGTGATCTCTTCTTCCGTGTCAGTAACCTCTTCGATACTAATCAGGCCAAGAGGAAGATTCTCAGTAATGCGAAGCTTCACTCGAAGTGAATGAGGACGACCAGGGGTTCGGGCTATGAACTCTAAAGTTGACTCAGATGAAGTAGATTCAGTTTCAGGTTCAGATATTTCAAGTTCAATAAGTTGAGTATCTGAGAATTCATCGGTTGTGGACGCAACTATAATTAATTCTGAAATTTCTGGTTTTTCTTGATTTCTTCATACTGTCTGAGGTTGATTTACTTCGTAATCAGGATGTATTATTACTGGTGTTTCCTCTTGTTCAGTAGATCTGATTCCTGATTGTTGACCTCTTTCAGATTTAAGCTTTTCTAATTGACTTGGTGTATACTCAGGGGGTTTCCCTTGCATTATACGAGAGAGTCTTGGTAATTCAGCCACGGTTAATGTTTAACACACGAAATAAAAGAAAAATGTTTCAAAAAAAATATACCTAAGGCCGCTAAGAAAACAAGCAATTGAACACACGCCTACAAAATCTAAGAGACAGACAATGCATAAAAAATATGTTTCCACACTAAAAACACCAGTTGGTGATGAAATCCAATGTCGTAGAAGTTTAATGTGGAAAAATTGGCGGTTGGAACAATTACCCCGACAACCTGCTTAATGAAACAGTCCAGTGCAAGTCCCTCCACTTATGCCATCTCGAAGTGAAGAGTACCCTCCGGAAAGTCCAAGTGAGTCTAGCCGACATCTACTCCAGGTATAGTGAGACCTTCCCTCCACCGTCACCTTGTGAAAAATCCTAAATATTATAGCCACTAAGGTCACCAACGAAGACAAATACACCTGGGGGAATGTTGGGTGCAGGAATTTCACTTAAGAAAACTACTCAACATTTAATTGTCAACCCGGGGGATTCGTAAACTTAGAGACGAAGCATAGGCAATGCTAGAGATGGTATGAATTTTCCTGATAGAAATTCCTACTTTAAAGAAAAGCTTGCAGAGAAGATAACTGAATCATCAAAGTAATATAAGGTTGGAACAAGAAGAAATGTACTTGCAAAAGAGATTCAGAAATAAAAAGAAGGAAATCACTCTAGCTGGATATTGATCATCTACTGAGAATGTGTTTTCTTTAGCAAAGACACCTTGGCAGTCTTCAACAGATGGGCCCCTTCGAACCTGCTCATGTAAAGATATCCTTTCCACAAGAATTGATCTTCCACTAGTGCAGGAACAACGATTTATGCAGAAGGTGTAAAGTAATGTCCGTACTAAAAATGCTTTTCTTCGTGCAAGGGCCCTGAACTTTATCAAGCCCACAACACTCAGATCTGGTACAAAGTAACTGGTTCTTGTACCTGATCAGAGCTTCTTACACTTTAACTTTTAATTCTTGAAATCAATGCTTAATTACTGCAAGTGTTATAAAACCAGATTGCATATCAAAAAGATAAATGTCTGCAGAAATAAAGAAACAATATGTTATAAAGTGTTTAATGAAAGCAAGAAAATTGCTGAAAGTAAATTAGAAATACTTTCTGAAGTGAATATCACACCAACGTGCACTGGTGCAGGTGACTTCTCCTGCTCGAACCAGGCAGAGAAAACAAACCAAACGTGCAGAAAGTAAATAGCACACCAACATGCACTGGTGCAGGAATGAACCAGGCAGAGGAAATAAACCAAATCTTGCAGAAAGTGAATAGCACACCAACGTGCACTGGGGCAGGTAACTCCTCCTGCTCGAACCAGGCAAGAAATATAAATCAACCGTGAAGAAAGTGAATTAACTACTTCACGCAACAGATCTACTTTCACTCAAACAAAAATTCAAATGTTGTAAATTAAATCACACTTGGCAGTTTAAAAACATAAATTACAAGAACAGAAAGGAGGGAGAACGTGTTGGGTTGGGTGGGCCCTTAGCCAACCAGCGCGTTTCCCTTTCAAATGAAAACGCTACTCAGTATCAACTCATCAATTATTTAAGCCAAATGATGAAATGTGCGAAGCATGAGGCGGAGCTCTTCTTATTAAATCCTTAAAGCAATTACATGCGCGATTACATGTCCAGCCCAGATTTGGGTGATAACACAAGACAAAGCTACAAAAACAATGCTATAGTGTCACTCTTCTACCATACGTGCGTCCTCCCTTTTTCTTTACGTGCATCATTCCTCTTTTTATATCTTTCATAATAATTAAAACAAGTTATTTCTTTTGCAAGGAATATGGGATTGAATCCCAACTAAGTCTAATAATAGTACAACCGTTCCCCTATCAAAAGAATTAAAGATTAATACGAATTTTCCAATTCTTGGTTTTTTCTATAATTCTGGAAAATCTGGTAATTTTAACAAACTTCCTTCATAGCCCCGTTCGTATCTCCTCAACCATTGCGCATTTTGGAAAACGGCCCGCATTTTACTCAATTTCCTATACTGGGAAAAAAACCCATGTCGCGGAATTTCTTCGTTCATCTTTATCTGCACGAAACCCAAGGCAGAATGTAGATTTAGAAGTGTCCTCAGACACATAACTTTATTGATCATGGAAAAATATTACATAGCAAATTACAGGAGTTTACAAACGTAAACTCTCACTCTCACACTACATAATGAAATTAGGAAACTAACCTATTTATAAGCTCTATGTTCTAACTTAATCTAGTTATGGATCACTTGGAAAATCAACAAGTGTCCATTTACAATAAATGACCTTCTAACCATTCTACTAACTTTACTTCTATTTTAGAGCCTAGGAAACGACTCTATTCTAGAGTCCTATTTTTACTAACAAAATACTATTTCTAAGTATCTCTAATATTTATTAAATATTCTAATTTAATAAATATATTTATCATAACTTTACATTATTTAATTTATGTATTTTTGGATTTATAATTGCCTTTATGAAAGAGGCTAACATTCCCCCCTTCAAGGATAAATCCAAAAGAAGAACGAGGAACCATCTTCCAAGTTCTCAAGTTGATGCTGAAAAAATCTTCAATCTCAAGAGACCATGAATCAGCTGTATGTTTGATTCATCTCTAAATGTTGCTTGAAAACTCCATCAAGTGCCAAGTTGCAAAAGGATCCATCTATCCTTTGCATGAAATCAGCATCAAAGCCCACTGGCTGATGATGTCAAAAAAAACTCACTGTTTCTTTTGCTATCGACTGCCCACTGGAAAATTTGTTGATGCACACAGGCAAATTTGTTGATGCCCACTGGCTACTTTTATTGGTTTTTTCGAGACTTTCAGCCTGACAACCACTGTCAATTTCATTGACATTTCCCCCCCTTTGTCAGCTGAAAGGAGAGACACTTCTCTGGAAAATAATCCTGAACTCCCCCCTTAAGGCGTAGGAGTGTTGCATTGGTGTAGTACTCCCCCGTTCAACTGCATGAGAGTACAATATCCTTTTCACTGTTGGTTGCACTATGTGTGATTTGATGCAGTTGTAGAACTGAGACAATCTTTTGACTGTGGATGACCATTTCCAATGATCGATCCATTCATAATGTATCTTCAATCTGGCTGATTTTTGTTGGTTGCGACATGTTTCTGAGGAATGATTGGGCTTGTCACAAAGGCGACAAGGATGGAGATCAAAACACTGATCTTCCATATGACCGGTTCTTTGATAATGAGAACATCTCGGTTGGATTTCAAATTCAGGTTGCGTACAATTCTATTTGTCTACAACTTTGGGTTGCGTGCATTGCTGGTTATTTGCAAATTTCTCAGAATCTGCTGAGGTGAGTTGTGCAATAAATCCTCCACTGACGAACTTAATTGGCTTGGAATAATCTGGGATATGTAAGTTGGTGTCATTGTTGACATATCCTAAGCCTTGTCGATTCTTGTTATTCTGAATTTCTTCCCAGGGCTTGATGATGGGCTTGGAAGAAATTTGAACTGGAAAAACTTCGACACTTGAAGCTGTTTGAATGAATGACTTATCATCTGGATGGTTCAAAGACTTTAAAGTATCACTCTTTTCTTGCAATTAAATCCTTTGAAGTTGCGACTCGAGTTGAATAAACTCAATAGTTTCATGTGTTTGTCGTAGATGCTGTGAAATATCAGCAAGAGTTTCTTTGCTGACTTGCACCATGTCGTCATCACTGGAGATGATCAAACTGTGAAAAATGTTTAACAACTGAATATGTTGCACCATCTGAACTTGTGCACTTGAAATCAGGCTCTCTTGTTGTAGATGTCGTACTTTGAACTGTTTCACTTGATATCGGTACTTGAATGACAGGCTCGCTTTCTATGTGGCTTGAATGGCACGCTCGCTTGATTTGTTGCTTATTGCGCTTGCTTGGAACACTTGCTAGAATTGTAGAATTTTCTCGCTTAAACTCTGGAATTCACGCTTACTTGATGACGATCGCGTTTGTTTAAGCGCTCACTTGACTTACTTGATGATTTCATGTTCACTTGAATGAATAGCCACGCTCGCTTGATGTCGATCTCAACTTGCTTGATTGTTTTAACTTGTTTGGTTGCTTTGATGGTTGCTGCAATGAGCTTCACTCTGGCTCGCTTGAAGGTTTGAACTTTGTACTGTCTTGACGCAAATTGCTTGAATGAATAATCACGCTCGCTTGCAGGAGATGTGAACTTGTTGCTTGCTTGATTTAAAAACTCATGCACTCACTTGTTTTTGTGTGAAGGGTGTCGAACACTGTCAACAATGCACCCAAGAAAGCTTACAAAGATTTTAATGATTCACTTGTTCTCTTAAAAATTCATTAACAATGAATTTTTAATGATTCACTTAAAACAATGAATTTGATTACAAGTTCTGAAATGGATTTGCAAGAACGCTGATGTAGACTTTGCTTTGAAATGCATTAACTTGACTAAGTAAATTTGATTGTTGATGTAGAATGCTGATGTGGACAATCTTTGATTATATGTTGTAGTGGCACAAATGCATGTGTTGATCTTGCAGCTATTTCGTTACATGTGTTGTGCTTGCTGATATTGAACTTTATGTATGCGATATTAAATGAAATTATTGATGTGTCACAACTAGACACAAATCAAAAAGCAACAACATGAAGCGATAAAAAACATTCTCCATCAACAAACACACATGGCGTACCTAAGATCCCCTTATTCAATTTCGGGCGGATGTAGGACACATCAACAAAAAATGATATCTTTATTAAGTATTGAGTACATAAGAAATTTTCACCTTCAAGTAATGAATATTCCAAGCTCACAACCCTTGGAAGCAATTTGTCTTCAAAATCTGGATATTCACCAACTCAATCTTTCTCAAAGAAAAATGGTACTCGGAATCACAACAATGACTTTCCCTTATCACTCCAAATTTACAAAATATGCACCTTATTACTCCAAAAATTACAAAAATAATGAAACACTCCTTATTTCTCCAAATTACCAACAAAAAATTTCACCTTATAAGTCCACCCTTATACCTCCCACAACATTACAATTTCATCTATGGAAGCTTTTACCTTTTTCACTCAAGGTTATAAATCAAAAATCAAATTCCCCTTATGGAATTGAAATCAATATTTCAATTTTATGTCAACACCCAAGTAAATCTTCGACCAATACATATATTAATATATGTACCCAATGCTCTCAAAACCACGCTTTGTCCTTAGATAGCTGTTTAATACATCCATGTAAGTTATTATAAATTATCATTTTTCAACTTGGTATTACTCTTCGCATACATCAATTCTCATCCAATTCCTTGGCAAACAAATCCATCATATAAACATTACGCCCTCTACTTTGAAAATCCAAATGTCAAATATGGATATTTGACATTAAACGTATCGCATTTGGTTCATAATCCCAAAGCATCACATCTGGATCACAGCATTATATACCAAGGTTTAACTTCATTTAACATTTGAAACCAAATCACATGACATTTGAATCCGGTCCCAAGCACATTAAACCGCATATCATAACATTTTCAAAGTCCACAAGATTTCACACTATCATTTCACTTTGTTTAAACATTCGAAAATGTTTCGGCTTGAGATTTTAAACAAAATGTCATTTAAAAAAAAACGTTGATTCCATACCTTTCTAACTCCTGCGTAACTTATGATGTGAATACCACCAGATTTTCCTCTCCATGCATCATTTAATAGCTGCGCGGAAACCCAAAAACTGCTTCACAGTTCCGCTTATTGTTTTTAATGGTGCTGGTGTGGTATTTGGTTTTGGTGCTCAGCTGCATTAAATATTCAAGTTTCATTCGAACATCAACTTGCTTCTCCGAATTCTGAGGCTCTCGGAACACCGTCCACGGTAGCTCTCTATCAAACCTGCAGTAATCCTGCAGCTCAATCCACACCCTCCAACTCACAGTCACGGAGATCACCAATCGATCCCAACAGGCTTCATCGGGCTATCTTGAAATTGGAGATGAGCGCTTTTGCTAGATTACTTGTTCTTGTCTGATCGGGGCCTGGCCTGGTCTCCAGTTTAGTCAAATTAATCTCCCAAAACTAAAACTTCGACAGAACTTTGAATAAAACATCCACAGATCCACCATTTAATTGTCCATCGCTTGTGGCGGATAGTGAAACGAATGTTCTTGGCAGACACAAAGAAGTAGAGCGAGAGGAAGAATTGCAACATTAAAAACACAGGTTGAGAAAGATGCAACGATCGCCTTCAACAATGATACTTTTGGTCATTTCACAACATCCACGAGTATGGCACATTCCACATCAATACTCTCTTTCTGATTGTGCTGAATAATTGGCAATTGTCGATCATTTATCGCTGTTCAGGAATTGCAAACGGAGACCTGTACACGCTATGTCATTGAGGGGATATTCTATAACGAATCGATCCATAGATTTCACCACAATTGAAGATCGTAGGACCAATATGGGTAGCATGGGAACCGGGTATGATATGTCAGTTACAACATTCTCCCCTAACGGACGAGGCTTTCAAATAGAATATGCAACAAAAGCTTTTGATAATAGCGGAATTGTGATTGGCATAAAGTGAAAAGATGGGATTGTTGAATTCGGTAGAAACTGTCACACAGATTTTGCAGAAAATATTAAGGTATCATTGGCCACAGAAGCTGTTGATCAGCAAATTATTGATCAGTATCTGCTGCAACTGATATCTGCGGAATTTTTCCAGCGCCATTACATAGTGCTCGAAGACAGGAAATTGTTGCTGGAGATGACATATAATGGCCACTAACAGAGAACCTGAAAGAGCCAGATTGAGCTCTGAATTTGCATATTTGTGATATGGTCAATGGGGAGAGGGTAAGTAGTCAGGATCTTGTTCTTGCTGTCATGAAGAGAATTATGGAGAAAACTCCCTGGGCTCAAAACCTATCTCTTGTCTTGCTCGAGTCTTGCGTTAAGAACTGTGAAAAGGTACTTTCGGAAATCGCAGCAAAGACAGTCAACCAACATAGCCTTCAATGATAAGGCTTCCATGAAACGTACAGGATTCAGGATGAAGGAATCAGGACATTTAAAAAGGGGCGCATATTCAGATTTAAATGTTTTTAGAAATAAATCACAATTAAATTTCTTTTTCTAAAAAAAAATTAATTGATTGCATACCAATTTCTTTTACTGATGAATTAAATGGAGTTTTCCAAGAACTTGTAGATCTGGAATCTCCTCCTCACATCTAACCGTAGCTCCGATACCACATGTAGATTTAGAAGTGTCCTCAGACACATAACTTTATTGATCATGGAAAAATATTACATAGCAAATTACAGGAGTTTACAAACGTAAACTCTCACTCTCACACTACATAATGAAATTATGAAACTAACCTATTTATAAGCTCTATGTTATAACTTAATCTAGTTATGGATCACTTGGAAAATCAACAAGTGTCAATTTACAATAAATGACCTTCTAACCATTCTACTAACTTTATTCCTATTTTAGAGCCTAGAAAACGACTCTATTCTAGAGTCCTATTTTCACTAACAAAATACTATTTCTAAGTATCTCTAATATTTATTAAATATTCTAATTTAATAAATATATTTATCCTAAATTTACATTATTTAATTTATGTAATTTTGGATTTATAATTGCCTTTATCAGAGAGGCTAACACAGAAGTTGGCAGTCTGGAAACTGTTGACTGTGTTTTCCAAAATTTTGGAAAAAACAATATTTTTTATAAAAGTGCTTCAAAGACCTGTTCGTAACTTTTGGAATACTTTGAATATCAGGAAACAATTTCGGTTATCGGTAATTGGTTATATTTGTGAAAAACCCATTTGCTCGTATTTCCATAATTCACCTTCATTTGCATAAAAACCGAGGTCAAACTTGGCCATTTAGAAATTATGCGGATTTTCAGCAAACTTAGTAATTTTCAATGCTGGTGTAGGAACATGTGGTGCAGGAACTTCTCCTCTATCAGAATAGGCATATAACCAACTTTGTAAACTTGCAAACACACAAACTATTATTAAATATGCCTTTAATGTTTAAATCTCATTAAAACAAAGGAATAGCAAATAATTACTTATTATCTTCGAGAATGCACAAAACTATGACAATGACTTATTCAAGCTAAAAAAAAGCATGAGTGATTTCGAGTAAAAGATGATATAAAACAAGGCAAAACAGAGGCCCAACATCCCCCCATGCTGACCTTCTTGCATGTCCTCATGCAAGGAAATCAATTGTCAAGTTGTTGCTCCCTTGCAAAAAGCAAGATTAAAAACATTTATGGGCATTCGTAATGATATTTCCTGCAATCCTATGTGATCACATTTCCTACGCTAGATAAATCTTGTTTCAAGAACAAAGTGTTTGCTGGACTCTTTGATTATTTATACTAATTCCAAGAAAATTTATCACACACAAAAAAAACCGAATTGCAAGGATGGTGCATGCTTGAGAAAAATATACAACTTCTAAAATTTTCAAAAATAATATCTCGGAGGCATCCGTGATCAAAAATTTCACTTTAACATCCTCATTATAAACATGAGTGAAATGATTTAAACGATATGGTGTTACAGGTAGACATAGTAATACTTCCCATAATGATTATTTTATCATCATCCATGTATATTTAAAGCTTCTCTTGTCTGGGCACAGTGAATTACTAGCACTAAGGGTCCCCACGTCCATAAAAAAAAAATCATCTCAAAAAGATAGAAATCCATGGCATAACAACGGAAGGATTTTAAAGCCATTCTCAAAGAGATTGGTAGTGAGTTCATGGAAAGCAAAATCAACCAAGTAAATTATAGTGTAGAGCCAACTTTAATACCACAGGCATGGCCCTGCTGCCAGCAGGCGTCCATAGCCTCGACAGGGATACCTTTTAACCTTACAAAATGATTTTGTCCCACCTATTAGATATAGATTCATAGTTATTTATGAGCATTTACATTTTCTATTTTTATAAGTTAATTGAAGGATGTTGTCCTGTCTTGGTAACCAGCTAACGACAATGCCATTCACGAGAACTAACAAGAATGAATGAGCCGGCTCGCGATGAGACCTCTCGTCTTCTAGTTTTCTAACTGAAAGCTATTACCCTGGCTTGGTGACTAGTGCGGTAATGTCATCTTCCTTAGGACCCATGATCATAGTAGGTCAACTCGCAATGAGACCTCCTATCCTTCAATTAATTCGTTTATGTTTAAAAAAAAAAAACTCTGATTGTGATTAACCCCAGATGGATTACTTAATAGGTGAGGAAGCAAATATACTCCTTAAGAGTGCAGGACGACGTGAAAAGTTTATTCTTTACTGGTTGGTCATGCTACCCTAAGAACTTATTAAAAAAAACATCTCAGTTAATGACCAAAAATATTCCTTGAGTTTATCATGCTAGGGTTCTTTATGAAAGCTTATTAGATTTTTGTACGCGTGGTCCACCACAGGAGGTTTTTTCACTGGTCCCTTCGAAGAGGAATTTGAAAATATTTTCTGGATGGTAATTCGTTAGAATGAGAGAAAATTATTACATGTCACTTATAACAATACATATCAATCAAAGTCACTTTAAAAATATGAAGCGTTAAGTGTAAAGAACTTTTGACAAGTTTTACCATGAGAATGCGTAATAATAAAAATTTCAAAAGCTGTGCTTTTATGGAATCACAAGTTCAAGAGTGTTGTTATTCATCTCTATTCATTACCCTACCCTATTTTTAAAAATATAAATATCACCCTTAAGTATAGGCATACTTCCAATGAAGCCATGTGCGGATCAGGTGAAAATATATATTCATGCTCAAATTTATCATACAAACTTGAAAGTGTACATGAGCATGAAAAACCAACCAATGTACTTGATATGACAACAAGAGTTTTAAAAGAAAAGAATACTCCCTCACTTGAGTCATTGTTCGGAACCAATGTTCAACATGATCATGGTATTCTTGGTCCATTTCTTGATTTGGCCCATGCTGCTCATCCTCTTCTTCCATGTCATGTTGATTATTCTCCGTAGGGTGAGTAGTCTCTTGATTACATTCTGGATCTGATAATATACATGTCAAGAACTCCTCGATCTCAGGTTCCAGTGGATATTCTCCATTGATTGTAGTGCATGATTCATTTATCTCCTTAGATGACTGGTCAGGGAAATCAAAAGAGACTTCCAAATCCTCTTGTGGCGGTGGAGAAATTGACAAGCTCTTGAATATTTTCAAAAAGTTCTCTTCCTGAGAGGTAGAGGTCCAGATCCCAGCAGCTACTAGGGCTTGTGAGAGGTCCTTCATATTTATCATCTTCAAGTCCATCTGGTTTATTGATAGTCCCTGTCTCCACACACATATTAGTAACGAGGGTTCTTACAACACCTCAAAAATGATATAACATTAAAGATTAGGATCTGAAGATGATTGATTTTAAAAGTTATTGGCTGAAATAAAGCTCACCATACTTGCATAAAAAACAAAAACATAAAGGCAGACTTACCCTTATTGCATCAACAGAAAATTCTTACCAAATCAAATCGCCTCCCCGGCAACGACGCCAAAATGTTGGGTGTAGGAATTGCACTTAAGAAAACTACTCAACATTTAATTGTCAACCCGGGGGATTCGTAAACTTAGAGACGAAGCACAGGCAATGCCAGAGATGGTATGAATTTTTCTGATAGAAATTCCTACTTTAAAGAAAATCTTGTAGAGAAGATAACTGATAACAGTATCCCCCCATGGTTGTCCGTGAAGAATGAACATCTTATGTTGGCTCTCATAGTCCCTAGTAGAAGACAAGTGAAGAATATATATGTCTACTTACAACCACTGGTAGATGAATTGAAGGAATTATGGGATGGGATAAATGTATACGGTGTATCAAGACCCATCGCAACAAAGAGGAGTTTTACGTTGTATGGCATATGTGCTTACAGAGCACATGATTATCTAGGCTTAGGAGTTTTCTCTGGTAAATTGCATGTTTATTGATTTGTTTATATACGTAACAATATTCTTTCGCATATTATTTATTTAATTCGTTGTAATTGTTCTGATCTTCATGATATTCTTTAATGTGCCATGCATATAAATTGTATACAATAATCTCGCAGGTCTTGTAACAAAATGGTATTTTGGATGTAAATGTCGTGGACCTTCTCTGAAAGCTAGTTGGTCCAATGACATATGAAAGCCAGTGTATGAATTCTTGAGGTTAGTCCTCCCAGAAGAACACCCTTACAGAAGAGAAACATCCAGTTTCAATGGTAAATGAGACAGATCCTAGAGGCCTCCAATAATGACACCAGTTGAATGTCTTAGAGCATATGATAGAGAGAAGGAGAAGGAGTTCATAGAAATGTTCGATTCAAATGGGGAGCCTATGTTCGATGATCCAGAATTATTCGACGCCTATGTTGAGGAATTTCCCATTGGGATTAAAAGGAAATCTATCTCTTATAACCTCCCATATTGGGAGCATCTTAAGGTTACCCACTTATTAGATCCCATGCATATATTTAAAAATGTTTCATATTCTTTATGGAGGCACATATCATCGAAAAAAAGTGACACATCGGCTGTTAGGAAAGATCTTATTACTTCAAAAACAAAAAAGAAACATTGGCCAAGACGATTGGAAATTACAAGATCAAAGGCAGGCGTTGGTCCCTCTAATTCATGGTATTTCAAAGAAGGTGATGTCCCATGGATTTTTTAAAAATATGATCTTTTTTTGGCAAAGGAAGTTATAATGGGTGTGAGGGTGCCATCTTCATATGGTTGTTCACTCTGGCGCCGCTTCACTGTGGATGACCATCTTTCGAGGTTGAAATCGCATGACCATTTGAATCTTCTAAGAGTACGTATACAATCAAAAGCATGATTTTATTATTTGTTATATTAATAAATTTTATCCCATGCAGGGATCATAAAACGTAACTAATTTTTTATATTATTGCATAAGTTTATAACTTTGCAGTGTCATTATCCTTTGTTCGTATGTGGGTGTGTGAAACATGAATTCCCCTAAGACCTAGGATGTGCCATATCTAAATTATTTGCATTTGTATGTTGGATCACATCAAAGGAGATTCATGTGGCTAGCATTCCACGGTGGCGTCAAGATATAGTTGAGATTGTTTGTATGTTTGAGAAGGAACTACCGACGAGTTTCATGGACTTGCAGGTTCATCTTCTAATCCACCTAGTAGAGGAGGTTGAATTAGTTGGGGCAGTTTCTTGTCGTTGAATGTTCTTCTTAGAGAGGTACATGAAGAAATTGAAAGGTTTTGTTCGTCAAAGGGCAAAACCCGAGGGGTCTATGCCAGAGGGTTATATATCGTATGAGCCTTTCTATTATGCCAGTGAGTACATCAAGAAGATCAAAAATAAACCAGGTGCAGTGATTTGGGATGATGAAAGGGATGAAGACAAAAGAGAAGAGGAGTTGCTCCAAACAAATGGAAAAATGCACTTGATAAAGAGTAAGAGAATTATAATTTTTCAAATTTACACAAAGTAAATATTCATGTTGAGCTTCGATATAATGTATATTTTGATCTCATATGTACTATATGTTGGTTTGATTTCATCAGCGAATGCAAAAATTCAAGCTATCAATAAATTCATTCTTTACATTTCTGAAGCGACACAACTGTGGGTCGCATTGTATGAACAAAAGAGGATGAAATGGGATAGTGATAGGAAATAATTCAGATAGTTGAATGGTAGAAGTGTGCCTTATCTCAATCATTTAAAATAAAATATGCCAAAAATATGTCCCAACAGTTGGGTTGTTGACCAAGTCAGAGAGAAATACGGTGCAACAAGTCATTACCCACGTGTTGAAGAGGATGCGCTAAATGTAGGGATTGGGTGCACCCACTGGGTAATAATACATTTAATTTTGTATACTTGAAACTTAATAATACACCTTTCAAATGTAATTACATCTATTTTTCATATTTTAACTATTGGGTTATTATAAGACACATGACACTATGGTTTTTTAACTTTCTTATAGGTGCATTTGTTCCCATCTATGTGGGCATATGGACACCATTTTTGTACAGAAAATTCCAATGATGGACACATGACACAAGATTGTGGAGTGGAAGTCGAGTTCGATCAATCTATTCGATCTAGCCACCATGATCAAAATCTAGTACGAGGGACGTTAGGTTACGTCAGAAAGATACAAGAGATCATTGAAGTGGATTTCTCTTCTTTCCAATGTGTTATTTTTAGGTGCAATTGGAGGGACACCTTTGATCGGAATAATGTGAAGGAAGATCGCGATAGTAGGTTGATATGTATCAACTCTAGAAAGATGTGGGATGAAGCTAAGGAGCCCTATGTTTTCCCCAAACACTACAACCATATTTTTTTTTTACCCAGATGTGTTGGATAGGGATTGGTGGTTCGTATTGAGACATGACCCTAGACCAAAACATATTTTTGAGAATAGTAGTGTTATCATGCCAAGCGAGCTGGAAGATAATGAGGGTGATCATGAGAACCGAGAGTGATATGGTACATGTGTTATTTCATCATTTACTCTTTTTAAGATGGGTTTTTATAAAGAAGAGGACTTCATTACCTTATAGCTAAGAATCTTTTTTTCGAAAAATTATAATATGTATTTTGAATTATTGGTAATTTGTATTGTGTTAATGTTAAAATCATTTCACTTGATAATTTGCAATTATGTTGATCTTGAAAACAATGGCGTACTATATAAAGTTCTTTTTTTTGTATGTAAGATCATAATAAAATAATGATAATTCTAAAGTACATGAATTTATTTGCATTATTTTTTACACTTTATTATGTTACAAAAATTCATATTATTCTAGATTTATGATTTTACAATTATTTACAAATTTACAAATTTTAATAAAATCACTTCACATTAATACAATTAAAATTTTACAAATATTTTACATACAATTAGAATTAGAATTAGAATTAGAATTACAATTACAATTTCAACTTTACAATTACAATCATTTCACATTAATACAATTTCAATTTTACAAATATTTTACATATAATTACAATTACAATCACAATTTTAGAATTTTACATACAATTACAATTACAATTTTAGAATTTTACATAAAATTTACAATTACAATTACAATTTTACATATATACAATTACAATTAAAATTACAATTACAATATTTACAATTACAATTACAATTTTACAATTACAATTATTTCACATTAATACAATTAAAATTTTAAATTTCACATACAATTAGAATTAAAACTAGAATTACAATTACAATTACAATTTTACAATTTCACATACAATTACAATTATAATTATAATTATAATTACAATTACAATTTTAGAGTTTTACATACAATTACAATTTTACAATTTTACATATATACAATCATAATTAAAATTACAATTACAATCATTTCACAATAAATTAAATATTACAATTACAATTAAAATTTTACAAATATTTTACATACAATTAAAATTAAAATTAAAATTACAATTTTACAATTTTATATAGAATTAAAATTAAATTTCAATTACAATCACGACATAATATTTAATAAATATCATGATTTAATATTAAAAATAAACATCACGATCATGATAACCATCGTACAAACATCATATTCGACTAAAAAACATGTTCAAAATCGTTAACGTCATCTAATCATGGTGATCATGATCATCTAACAAAACACAAACGTTGTATAACATTATCACAACACAAACATAAAATATACATCTCATGTCAAATAACTGTTATCACATACACATCTATCTGCAAGCTGCACATTAAATGAACATATCTAACATGACCTAACAATATACACATCATGATGATCACCAACATGTAAATTAAGTACAACTGCAACATGAACATAAAATACATGGACCTTATATATATATATATATATATATATATATATATATATATATATATATATATATATAATGTCAAAAATATACAACTGTAATATATGTAGAAATTATACAACAAGCATGTATATCATGGATTTAATTCGATCTAATAATGTGCTAAAGGTAGATACTAAATCACTTCTACAAATAAATTGTGGAATTAAAAACACAATCGCCAATCACATGAAGCAAAGAAAGAATAAAATCAAACCACAACACAGATAATTTCCCGGGGAAAGCTTGCTGCTCAAAACCCCTCTATCTATATTGTATATTCCACAAGAAATCATGAAATAATTACATACAACTCTTCTCAGAAGAGCCCTCCTGTATTCAGCTAATTGTCTCACACTGATCCAAACAAAATTGGGCCAATACTCAGCCAATTCTTAACCTGTCTTCAGCCTGCCTTGCTCATGCAGTTCATGAGGAATGCAATCCTTATTCACAAGGAATTATAGACTTCCTACATTGCGTTGAGTATCATGGGCATCCTGTGGTGTTATAACTACACCTGGGTAGCCTGCTAATATCACAACTGATAGTCATACTTCCCTTTCACCTAGATCTGAACTGGGTCTCCACTAGAACTGACATGCATGTAGCTAATAATAGTAAATCCTCAGTTGCATGTGAGATAATTGATTTTGAATTAATTAATATTTAATTCACTTGATCTCTCACTAGTGTATCTTCAGTTACAACTAGCACAACTGAGTTTAACTCACTTAACTAAGGTAAACTAATTACAACCTGGATTAACTAATGCACCACTACACTTCGAACTCTGTAACAACAATAATTACTCTGCATGCCTCACCAAATACCTCTAACTCGAAATCCACTAGCTAAATGAGTTTATCACTCTCAGTTAGCTATTACATGTTATCATTGAGAAAACATTGCAATTTATTGTCCATCTTAAAGTAAGGGATAACTAAAATAGACATGCACCAAAAATAGCCCTGTGGGCCCCACCCTAGTGTAGGTGCTTAACGCACTAGGCGTGGGTGTTGAATGTTGTTTCCAGATGCCAATTTCACTGTTTCTTGTTGCAAAATTCAATACTTCCTCTCAACAAGAAAGGAATTTCCTTGCATGTGACATGAAACTCATGCATGCGACATGCAACCATTGCATGCAACACTTCTCTAGTGTTTCTCGCACATGGAACCTTTGCATGCAACACTTCCAAAACTGAATAGCCTCCAAACAACTGAATCAGTATAATGCATCTGTCATCAAATTATTCTGACTGCTGGTACCTACTACACATGTTTACTGGATTCTCTGTGTTGTTGACATCTGCATCCATGCACTTTGCACTGCTACCAACTCTGCGCTCTAGTATCCAACACTGTCACTTTGATTTCATGTCCTCCTGACATCTGACTGCATCAATCTAACTGATACTGTTACTACTTCTCGGTGGGATACTCGTAGCCAGGTTCGATCCATGAGATGCACCATCTCTAGTGCCCTGCCCAAATTTCTTCTTGGGATTAATTTTGCATGTCGCCCCACCTCACACCTGGAGGTATAGCTGCATGTACTCCCTCTGCCCATATGGCTCGAAATTTCTCTACATGAGTGTTTGCTGCCACTCCATGATCCTCATCTTGTAGCTACTCCACATCCTGAGGTTCATCCTTTGGAACCAAGATTTCCTCACCTGCATGAAAATCAAGCTCCCTCTCAAGGGTCAATTACATGGCTTTATCACACTTCCCAATGGTTGGAAGCTCTGTAGAAATCACATCTACATCAAGTCTATAGAGATTCTTCACACGAATCCAAATCTTCATGGCTTGTCACATGGCTATTTGTTTAAGGAACACCTTTCCTTTTTTGACTCGTGCACATTCTAATTTTCCCACCATCGCAAAATTTTCAAATAAAAGAGTTGATTTTAAATCGACAATATCACCCTCATCCGAGCTCCGATTCAACCAATTTGTTTTTTCAATTTGGGTATTTTTTCGCAAGGAATCCAAATATGCTATTTTTTTTGAAAATTTTGCATCAAAATTTTCAGATATTCTCTGCAAAATCGTGCACCCAAATAATTCCTTCTCTCATACCATGTAGAAATTATACAAAAAGCATGTATATCATGGATTCAATCCAATCTAACAATGTGCTAAATCTAGATACTGAACCACTTCTACAAATCAATTGCGGAATTAAAAACACAATCACCAATCACATGAAGCAAATAAAGAATCAAATCAAACCACAACACAGATAAATTCCCGGGGAAATATTGTTGCCCAAAACCCCTCTATCTATATTGTATATTCCACAAGGAATCATGAAACAATTACATACAAATATTCTCACAAGAGCCCTCCTGTATTCAGCTAATTTTCTCACACTTATCTAGACAAAATCTGGCCAATACTCAACCTGTCTTCAGCCTGCCTTTCTTACGTAGTTCATGAGGAATGCAATCCTTATTCATGTGGAATTCCAGCCTTCCTACAATGCGCTGATTATCATGGGAATCCTGTGATGTTTTAAATACACTTGGGTAGCTTGATAATATCATAACTGATAGTCACACTTCCCTTTCACCTAGATCTCAACTAGGTCTCCACTGGAACTGACATGCATGCAGCTAATAATAGTAAATCCTCAGTTGCATGTGAGATCATTGATTGTTAATTAATTAATATTTAATTCACTTGATCTCTCACTAGTGTATCTTCAGCTACAACTAGAACAACTGAGTTTGACTCACTTAAATGATTTAAACTGATTACAACATGCATTAACTAATGCACCACTCCACTTCGAACTCTGTTACAACTAGAATTAATCTGCATGCCTCACCAACTACCTCTAACTTGAAATCCACTAACTAACCGAGTTTATCACTCTCAGTTAAATATTACAAGTTATCATTGAGAATAGATTACAATTTATTTTCCATCTTAATTAAGGGATAACTAAAATAGACATGCACCAAAAATAGCCCTGTGGGCCCCACCCTAGTGTAGGTGATTAATGCACTAGGCATGGGTTCTGAATGTTGTTTCCAGATGCCAATTTCATTATTTATTGTTGCAAACTTCAACAATATAAATGTCAAATATCAGCGGGTGGTACATCATAAATAGTAGTACAAGTCGAGGCCTCCTCAGTTAATGGTGCAGCCTCGACAAGCTCAGATAGATGTCGATCATCACGTGCCTGCTGATCTGGTGGTACCTCATCCTGATCAGGATCAACTGCCTCCTCATGATGACTCAACATGGATGGTCGAGCCTGCTCATGATCATGAGTACTAGTGGATGTTGCAGGTTGTTAATCATGATGAATCGACATGGATGGTCCAACATGCTCATGATCATAACTGCCAGATGTTGTAGCCTGAGAAGGTTGACTCGACGTGGATGGTCCAACCTACTCATCATCATGATTTTTGGTCTATGTTGCAAGCTTCTCATCTGCGGTGTGAGGTGAATGATGATCACTCCCCTGATCATGATCATTAGATGATGCATCACTACTCCATTATAGACGTACTGCATCTCGACCACACCTACGTCGAAGGGCCCTCCTCAACTGCACCACTAAGCTGGTAGCTCCTACGACATACCACATCAGGGTCAACATATCACGTGGCATGCCTCTCCACATCGCTATCATCCTATCATTAGCCTGTATCTCTCTCATAGTGGCCGACCTAACTCTCTCCTCCACAAGAAATCCACAGAGTTGGTCACCCAACTCCATCCTAAATCTAGTGCCAGGCCTATGCCTCATGCCAGTCGGTACCTGCGCAACATGAGGACCAGGTTTGTATGCACCGGCCTGATCCTCGACATCTATCATCTCATGATCGTCATCAGGATCTACACCTGGATCATTTGGTGGCGGTGGCATCTCATCGCCATCAAATGACCCAATGTATGCAAAATATATATATGTACACAACAATACTTAGACAATTTCATTAAACAGTTTAATAAAAACAAGTTAAAGAACATGTTAGAATAAATTTAAAGAAAACACTAATATTACCTCTATCATCTGGCAGCTCATCATCTGTGAAGAGGATGTTGGCACACCCTCGCCAATCCAAACCAACATACAGACATGGTACCAGAAAGAAGGCATGCTCATCAACATTGTCTAGCAACTCTAGTGCATCATGAGATATCCTCTTGGAAAATTTTGACTCGCCCCTCTTGGGCATCATCTGTCCCCACATCTCCATCCGTACATGCAGCCTTGGCCTATGAGGCTGCCGAACAAAAGTAGGCCTTGTCTCTAGAAACCTCTCAAAAAATAAACAAAATAGATCTGAAGCAAAAGGGAAGTTCACCCTCCCTTGTGTCTACGCACGACATCTATCTAAAGCTGTACAGAACTGCTGCAAAAAAATCGCAGACCACCTCACAAGTCGTGGCTCCTATAATAAAAAATCAACATAAAATAAAAATGGGCAACTAATGAGTTTCTAGTCACTGGTATGGTGTGAAATGGTCGAAATCAATAGTGAGAGGCACTTCGCCTCCTCTCCACCAAATGAAGCAATCCGTAACTGACCACCAGAGACCTGAAAATCTGTAGGAGATAGTATATCGACGCTAATGTATCTCTGGGAGTACACCAACTGACTCCCTGTTGCATAGCCGATGGGGACCTTTGGGAAAGAGGGAAAATCCTGCCCTTTCCTCGATAGGCCAATAATAAAATATTTTTCCTCCTCAGTGGGCGCGTACCATAGGTTAGGACCAACCTGAAAAGCCTATCAGTGGGCATTCCACCTGAAGATAAGTTGTCGCAATAACCCACCATGGCCCTTCAGGGATGTAGCCTCCTCATAGAACTTGAGGAGGCCTACTTCCCTTAGGAGCGCCTGGGTGGCTGTTGTAATAGGGTGAGGGTACATATCTCTCTCCCTCTCTCGTGCTTCCCACAGGTGAACCATGTTATACTGGTCCGCCATATAATGTTGTTGTTCCCTCTCTTCTCTCCTTTAACGTCGTTGAATGGTTGACATATTAAAAACATTTTTTTATTAAATGATACATGTATATATATATTATTTTTTTTGAAAAAAAAAACAGTCTGTGCGCCTAAAAAAACAGACATGCACCAGTACCGATGCGTCTATTTTTATCGCACACCGCACATCATGACCTGTATTTTATCAAGTGGTATGTTGACTAAACTATCAAGCCCGAGGTGGATAATTCCATCAACGCACCGCCAAACATCAGCTAATGGTCAACGGTGCGGTCGTTTAACCGATCGCACCGTTGACTATGTACATATTCGAGAGGGCGGTGCGCTGACCAATCTACTAGCCCCGGGGCGGATAGTTTCGTCAGCGCACCGCCATCATGGCATCATTACACAGTCAATGGTGCGGTGGTATAACCGGCCGCACCGTTGACTATGTACTAGTATTGGGAAGGCGGTGCGCTGACCAAGCTATATGCCCCAGGGCATATATTTTAGGCAGTGCACCGCCATGCTGACATCACTACATGGTCAACTGTGTGGTGGTTTACATGACCGCACAGTTGAATATGTCCAAGTTCATGAGGATGGTGCGTTGACCAAAATATCTTCCCCGGAGCACATATTTCGGTCAACGCACCGCCCTCCCGAACTTGGACATGGTCAATAGTGCGGCTGGGTAACCAACCGCACTGCAATTTCTGTAATTTTAAAAAAGCACAGTGCATCATTTCGGTACCGTACCAAAACCGGTGCGGATACTGTTAGCACCGGTTGCAGTGCAGCCTGTAAATTTACAGGAAGCACCACCAACCAGTGCGAGCCGAACGGCTCGAGCGCACCGCGCGGGAGTTTTTTTTTTAATGGTGAATTTTAAGTTATTTTACAAAATTAATCCGCTAAAAAGTTTAATTATGGAAAAACAAGTAAAATAACTATATATTTGGGCGTCAAAGAGGCATATTTGATGTATAATTTTTAAAAATAATTTTTCCCACTATTTTTCAAAATTCGAAAAGGAGATGGTGGGAAATGGACAGCAATAGTGCGTGCAATGGGAGCACTGATGGCAAGGCGCCTCACACAAGGTAAATTTTCACCAGTGCTTGAGAGATCTGGAGCACTGAAAACTGAAAAATGCATATTTTCGGCCATAATTTTTTTTTATTTAACCCTATTTCGGTGTGCGGGTTTTTGAGGAACACCGGGGGGTTTCTTCCAACCGCACTGGGATGTTTCAGTTTTGGCTCAGATTTTTAGGGCATGCCGGGCCTGAATCTGTGTAGAGCATCGTTTCACTATAGTAATTACATGCACCAGGCGGGTTTGTACGAAGAGAACTGTGCCCCGGTGTGCCAATTTATAGTACGCACTGGTGCTTTTCTAGTGGAAATCACCGGTGCGGTGTAGGATGAGAAACACACCGAACAAAAAAAATCCGCAAAAACCTCCACCCGCCAACCTCCTCTACTAACCACTGCTACAAACGGATGTCTGGGCTATTTTTATAAGGGGTTCCTCAAAAAAGTCCGCTAGAGGGTCTTTTCCTTGTAGAGTTTGTTACAAGACCTACAAAATTATTGTATACAATATGCATGTCACGTTAAAGAATATCATGAAGATCAGAACAATTACAATGAATTAAATAACTAATATGTGAAAGAATATTGTTACGTATATAAACAAATCAATAAACATGTAATTTACCAGAGAAAACTCCTAAGCCTGGATAATCATGTGTCATGTAAGCACATATGCCATACAACGTAAAACTCCTCCCTGCTGCGATGGGTCTTGATACATTGCATACATTTATCCCATCCCATAATTCCTTCAATTCATCTACCAGTGGTTGTAAGTAGACACCCATATTATTCACTTGCCTTCTACTAGGGACTATGAGAGCCAACATAAGATGTTCATTCTTCATGGAAAACCATGGGGGGATATTGTTATTGATCACTACTATAGGCCAAATAGAATAGTTGGTGTTCTGGAGGGAATATGGGTTGATGCCATCCATGGCTATGCTGAGTCGTAGACTTCGTACTTCATCCTTGAATTTTTTTTTTTTTTTTTTTTTTTTTTTTTTTTTTTTTTTCGAGGCCATTTATCCCTCTCTCTCCTCTATATGCTTCTGGCAGCTGTATGAATGTAAAAGCGTTGGTAACATAACTCCCAACTACGCCACGTGGTGTCCTACCACAACATTAATTACGCGAAAGAGCCTTTGTTGATCCTTGGGATTAGGCATGCTCGATAGCAAGGAGGACCACGTGATTTGCCCTTCTTTTTGTTGTCCGCGCCTTTCATGCCCACATTTCGGACATATCTCTTGCACACACACACACACACACACACACACACACACACACACACACACACACACACACACACACACACACACACACACACACACACACACACACACACACACACACACACACACACACACACACACACACACACACACACACACACACACACACACACACACATATTCTCCTCTATATATATATATAGAATACAATCATTTGGACATGCATGATATGATATGTACTCAACACCCAACATTTTCAACAATTTATTTGCCTCTTCGCAGCTACCGGGCAAGACATATCACTCGGAAGAACCTTATCTTTGAATAAAATGTAGTTGGTCATGGAAAATATTGAATGTACATTAATGCCGATAATTATTAACGTTCATAAAATTGACCATTTGTAATGTTGATTGTGTGATTATATTTCTCAAAATATAAGGGACTTGATGGTCAATTACCTCAAAATTTCTGAGAAACATGCATTCGAAAAGCCAAACTTTGCTTTCATGTTTCACAGTAACATCATTGTCCCCAACTGGGTAGAATTTGACTGACCACCGGGTCCAAAGAGACAGGTGTTGGAAGCAAATTTAAGGCTTTCGAAAAAGGTATCAGTGATATGAGCATCATCCCTTAGCTTATCATCGTTCTGGAATGCATCTAACAAACTTATCTCCATGGTAATCGTATCCATTAAGTAATCATCCATACCAACCTCTTTTTGATTGCCTCCATTGCCAACTTGTGAAGAACTACTATTTCTGTAGTCATTCCTAATTGGTGAATCTAGACGTAGTGGGAATTGAATAGGTGGTTGATTCCACCATTCTTGGTATCGTTTCTCTCCCAGTTTTTCTCTTAATTCATCCTTCTCACGATTTGACATGGTCGTGGGATGCAACAGAAGATGGTAGGTAGGTCAGTCATCATCACTAGAATCCTAATAATTTCAAAAAATATATTTGAACACAATTAGTACAAAATCGATGATAGAAATTAGTAAGAACATCAATGCATGATTAACTGGGTTGACGTTGAAATAATTACATTATACCAAAAAATTATTATTACCATCATTGTCCCAAGATTGTGGCTAGAATATGACATGTTACGATTGGCAGGGTGAAGCGGTTGTCCATTTTCATCTGTTAACCGCACCTTGTATTATGTTACTCCTAATAAGAGCTTTCGACATTTTGGAATTGTTTGAATATTTTGTGCATCTGAACTTGATTCCGAATTTGCATGAACTTGCAAATTTGTATACATTAATTTTATTCAGCTGATTGACATGGATAAAAGAAAAATTCAATTAGATAATGAAAATATAAATAAAATCTGAAGTAATTACGTTTGGAGATAGATAGGGAGAACACCGCAATGGACTTTGAGAAATATTATGGAACGAGCTAGATTTTGAATAATTTTCCATTTGATATAATTATGATATTTTATCCCTACATTTGAGCAAAATCAACAATAAATTTTGGTGTACATACCTAAAAGTAATTTTGGTGTCTTAAAAATGGACTTATTGTTATCGATGCTAATGTACGGTTAACCGCATCGGTGCGGATTTATTAACTGATGCACCTGTGCTGTTAGTTAACAAACTCATCGAATATCGGGAAAAAGAACGCAACTTTATTTTTGAGTGAAAAAAAAGCGGTAATTGAAAAATGGGCGGAAAATTATTTTCGGAAATTTAATTTCATAAAAAAGTTCTTTAACTAACAAAATCTATTCATTATTTTTGTAAAATTCTTCAGGGAGGGATTTGCATGAGAGACATACCTGGAACAAGAGAGCACGCGAGCACTGTTAAGCAAAAAAATACTTTCAAACAACAACACTATTCAGAGAATCAGAATTTGAAACATCTGTTGGTTCACACAAAAACCCTGTAGTATAGTAAATTGTTAAATTTTACTCTAATAAATGTTTTTTTACAGTTTCTATTAGATTTAATACATGCATAGTAAAAATTTTAAATTTTATTGTGTATTTTACTAATAAAATCATTTACAATCTCTATTCCTATTTACATTTAATTAAAATTCAGAAAAAATAAAATAAAATAAAATCTATTCTTACGTTAAACCCTTTCTTCTTTTTGTTTATGTGACTTCACAATTAGGGCTTTTCATTTTATATTTATATGGTTTATATTACTATATATATATAAATATATAGGCATACAACATCTAACCCGCAGGACTACTTGTAGAGTCGGATCCCAATCCATGTTGGCCCTTGCATGGTTTTTTAAAAAACATATTTTTTTTAATCGGTGCACACTGTTTAAAATAGCGCACTGGTGCACAATTGTAGTATAGTGCACCAGGCACGTACTGACAAAAAAAAAAAACTATTTGATAAAAATAGTTTTTTATTAATTTATGTTTATGTTAATCGGTGCACCGGTTTTAATATAATGCACCGGGTCTCGTTGTTGACAAAGAGCATCGTATGATGTTTCTACTATATTGGTGTTGCGTTTATAAGAACCTACCGCACCGCGTTCGGTGCGTATATTGCGAAATTCGCACCATTTTCTTGATTTTTTATTTTTTTCTTACCTGAAAATTGTGTGATTTATTTATAAAATATATTAATGAATGGTACAGGTTTCATATTGATAAGGAAATGGCTGACAAAATTTCAAATAACAAAAATAATGATAGCACATCCTAGAAAAGCAAAAAAGGCAAGTTCTTTGTAAATTCTTTACAAAAATTATTATTTTTAAACTATATATAAGTTTAACTAATATGTATTGTTTAGTGTGTATCATGCAGAGCCACAAAATGATGAAGCTCGATAATATTATTTCTGATCTAAGACCAGAAGAGCGTAAAATCTTGATGGAAAAATTTCAGAAGGATGAATCAGGTGAATGAAAAAATACTATCGATCCAATATGAGTTTCTTTTTTGATTTTTCATTAATAATATACTTAAAAATATCAAAAAATCTATTAATTCATATATGTTTAATGTTCTATAGGGACTAACAACGAAAAAAAGGAATGTTGTTCTAAGAAAAGAAAAAAATAGAACATGCAAATGAAAATGAATTTCTCCTTAGCTCATCTGGAGTGGTGCTGGAGGTTAACGAAAGGGGGAAAAAAATTTACAAAACTTTGAGGGATCTATTGGAATGAATGTATAGACATTCTTTCCACTTACAATACAAAAATCAATCCAATGATTCCAAGAACCAAATTTTATTTATACTACAGGATGAGTTTCCAGAGAATTGGTCAATGCGACATGTCAGACTTTTAATAGCAAAAATGTACAACAACAGAAAAGAAGGATAATTTGAAAAATTAATATTCCTTTAAATGTATTTCTATAATTATATGTATATATTACTACAAAGCAATCATTTATAAATATCACTTTTGTTATATTTACTTTTTATATATCAATATAAAAATTAAATAGTTTATTGTCATGTTACATTTTCAGGAAGATTATGAAAATATCAAAGGATGAACGAGCTGATATCAGAAATATGTGAGTAGGAATGTCCAAAAAGGTGTACAAGGAGATGGTCAAAGAAATGGACATAATTGCATCGCATGAGGAGCCATCTCAATAACAACGTTCTTCAAATGTAATATGTAATCATTGAATTTTTCAAGTAGGTACAATAAATAAACAATTTATCATTAAATATTAATTTTCAAGTATTTTATTGCAGAAAAGAAAAGAAAATGGAACCCATTCAACACATAAAACAGGATAACCAGAAAGAAAAGTGTTGATATCTATGTTTATGAGTAATTTTTACTTCCTTATAACAACTTAACTAGATTTCATTTTTGTATATTTTAAGTTGTTTTACAACAATCATCATTGAATGTCTTCAAACATGTGCTAACATACAAAGAAGAACCATCAGAAAAATTGGTTGACATTGGGTTAAATATGGGTTGTCAGTATATGTTGGCATAACAGAAATTAATTGTGGAATTTGTAAGTATATATCTTGTTTTACTTAGCTCCGTCTATAATTAATAGAACAAAAAAAAATTTATATTAAATCTACGATTTTTTATGGGGTATAAAACTTGTAGGAAACAAAGTATGGAACTGCGCCAACAAATGAATTGTCGAGAGATGGCATGAAATTTCTTTTTGAAATAATGTGTGTAGTTCACGAGTCAATTCTTGCTATGGTACATTTCTATTCGATTACCATTGATGTATATTATTTAATATTTCAATTTTCATTATTCTCACCAATGTATATACACTCATTACACTTTATTTTTATGTTTGTAGATGGAACTTGAAGAAGAAGAAAATAATCAACACAATGAACAAAACATTCCTCTAAATAACCCAATTCATGGAAGTAGCTCGAGTAGTGACAACAGTTCTAGTGACGAATGATGATCAATATGTTTGGATATCAAAGCAAGGCGTTGTATTTTTTGAAATATTTGTCTGTGAAATCAGACATTTTTTTTAATGTAATTGACATAGTGTCCCAATTGAAAGACAAAGGGATACCAATAATTGTCCCATTTTGTATGACAAAGATCGTCTTATATATATATATATATATATATATATATATATATATATACGTTTAATTTATTCTATTGTGTTCTCCATTATCTCTATGAAATGTTACACCACTGATTAAATATATGGATGATTAAATATTATAATGAAGAGATGTGAAATATGATGATATGATATAATAAATTAATCCAAACATCACATTCAAATGCACTAATAAAAATTTAATTGATATGAATAATGTTATAAGATATGTGTCGACTTTTGATGAATAATGAATTTTTAAAAATCACAATGATTGCACTGTCACAGGTCGATGTTTCTAAAAAATATAAAATGAACACCGACGTGTGTTAGTTACTGCGCAATGGTGAATTTGTATGATACTGCGCACCGGTGCATTTCTACGACCTGTGGGCACTGCACAAATACTAATACCATTTATAACGTCTGGTGCGCTTTATCAATGACTACCACCCGGGCGGGTGGATAGGCGTTGCATGCACTGGTATGGTTTTCCTTTAATGTGCCGATGCGTTTTTATAACTTAACAGCCCGGTGCGTTTTAACACCTAAACGACATGGTGCGTTTTTACACCTTAACAGCGCCAGTGCATGAACCTTCCATCGGCCATGTGCGTCTTTGTGGGTGACACGCACTGGGACATTGCTAAATTCCCCGGGGCTTCTGAAATTTGTTTTCCATCTCGGTGGTTGGTATATTTACAATATCGGTGCGTACAGGGTAAAACGCACCACTACGTTCACACATGATGTGCGCACCGATGAGAAAAACATTCGTAAAAACATCTGGCCACCCATTGTTTTTTAGTTGTGTTTAAGTTCTATTAGAAGCTCTGTCAAAACCTCTGTTACCAAAAAAAAATGTTGTAGAAAATGTTTTTTTGACAATTTTGGCCAATTTTATAACACTAAAAACCTCCTTTATAACCTCTGCTAGAGGGTATTTTCCTTGTAGTGTGAATCCATAAAAATGTGTCCATGGGAACATCTCCTCAATCCATGATCATCAACACATCCGTCACAATATCCACATGTTTCTCCCATCGTGGGAAGTCAATCTCTCCAACTCAAGCTACATGTTGTTGCAACATATATCGTGTCAACCCATCATATATCGTCAATATCGTGTGAATCTCTCCCATGATACTCCATCCCAACACAACATATCTCGGTATATCCTTGATATATCTATCTAACCTAGCTCGGTGTACTGCATGCCCCCATAGCTCGAACTAGTCGGGTAGCTAATCCAACCATCACACTCAAAACCATGAGAATACTCCTCCTCATGCCACCACCAGGAAGTTTCTCTAGAATCCTATCACATCATCAACTAAATCAATAATCCATCCCATCTCATCAAAGTGTAAAGTAAACCATTCTTAGGTCGATGAAGTAGTCTCCATCTCATCCGCAGCATGTTGTCCATCAAATATCAAACAAGCCATATCCAAGTTCATGAAGTAGTCCTCATCATCTCATCTGTGATATGCTTCTTGATATGCTAGTATCCTCGTGCTCCTCGAAGACAGTCACAACTACCAAGCATCATCACCCATGTGTGAGAGATCCATCTCAACTAATCAAGAAATCCTCTCATCAAATCCAATGCTCAATGTGCCATATCCAGGTCCATGAAGAAATCTCCATCTCATCTGCAACATGCACTCCATCAAGTATATCAAGGGGGCAAGTTTAACGTTGCCTCATCATCCATCCATGTGTTTCCCATGATCCTAGATCAATCATCCACCATGTTTATTAAAGTGTGTGGCTTAGTTAAGAAGACTCAACCCATTCCCAAGCGTACCTCACCAAGGCATCTCCAACGCTACAGCTCCATTGAACTCCAAAGTGTCTTGTCTCAATCATATCCATCAAATCACTCGTCATGGACACACCCCGTAATGTGCCTAAGTTATGCATCCCATAATGCATCAAAATGAATACCAATCCTGACCTCAGCTCTGCAATGAACCAGATACTCCAATATCACTATAATATGAAGTCTCTAATGAATGCAACCATCTATAAATCATCATGAAATCACATGCATCATCATATCCAAAGATTTTGCAAGCATACTTATCTTGGCCATGAGTGCCATCACAAGTTCTCCCTTCCCTGCAAGTCATATGAATGTCCTCATAGGTTTCTCATCCAACCAAGATTTTTTCTCAAATGTGAACAACATCCCCATTAGTCCATCTATAAAAGGCCTCCATGTAGCACAATAAAATCCATCCTTCTCAACATCATTCTTTGACACTCCTCCTTGATGCTCATAAGTGGAATCTCTATAAGTGCACCTGCATAATGTTCTTGCATAATGTCTTCCATGCTATCATGTCAATGTCCATGACTTTGGTTGTCCATGTGTCCATCAAGAGTGGAGTCAACATAACTCTATTCATCCATCTATCCATCATCCAGTTAAAGTTCCCTCGGTCATTTCTTCCTTCATATATCATCACGGGTCCTTCCTTCAAAGCTTCCTCCCCCACTAAAGGTCACCAATATTTCCTTCTTGGTTTCAACCATGAAGAAGTCTACCCAAATAGTGTGCCCTTCCTCCAATTAGTCCATGAGTCATGTCGTGCACTTAGCCAGTCCTCCATATGGCTAAGCATGACCCATCCATCGCAAATCTCATTAATTTCCACCCTTGTCACGGGCATTTGAACCTTCTAGCATGAGGTCACAAATTTCCCTAGAACGTTCTGCAACAAACAATGTTCTCCACTTCTCCAATATATAAGGTCTCATCGTAGTCATCCAAGGAGAGATCATCCATGGCATTGTAAAATAGGTCATCCATTTACTCATCCATGCATATGGTCCATCCTCTAAAAGCTCAAATGAAACACAAGTCATACCTCCATGAAGACTCTCCAAGTGAGTTTCCTCCATCATCAATGTCTGCAATGTGTATGATCCTGGTCTAACATGTATATCAAGTTCCTCCTTAATCATTGACACACCTACAACATCCTCTTCTTCACATGTCTTAGCCTCTTCTTCTTCTTTATAACAACCTACAACTATAACTTGATCAATTTCCCAACTAAGTCGAAGAAGTTCCACCTCAACATTCTCCTCCAAGACTTCAAGTTCAACACAAATCTGTGGGTTCTATTCTTTCATATGCCTCAACCTATGTAAGGTCTCAAAGAGCCTCCCTTGGCATTCTTCCCAACTCGCCATGTCTTGTTCTGCAGCTTCAGCCCTGACTAATGTCTTTCCCCTACTAAGGTCTCAATAATACCAAATAATATAAGTTCAAGCTTCAATACCACTTGCAACCCTGCAACTATATTCTTGCTTCCTGAATAATCAACGCAACTCGACTCGCCTTGAATCAAGCACTAATACCATCTGTCATGGCCCTATACTTGTGGTACTCTTTTAACCACTTATAATGAGTGCAGCACTACCTCACTTTTTCTTTTTATCAATACTAGGTGAGTAGACTACGCCTTACTTCAACACTTATTTAATTTATCTTCAAGTTTTCTTCAATTATGTGGCGGAAATAAATACAATAACAGTAAACATCAATACATATCACCATGTACGCCCATACATACAAGGGATGGGAAACTCACGAATATGAGTTTTCCCGATATTATGTTTCATTAACAAATGTACAATTTTACAATAATTATACAATACCAAGCCTATGCAAGCCACTTGCACTTCATGCCAAAATGTGCTTTAGCACTTGTGTTTTGGCCCGAGCTACAAAGCTCTCAAAAAACTCAACAAATGATGGGAAACCCCCCAAATTTCCCTTTAGAATCTGTTTTCCGACTTCTGCCCACAAGGTCGTGAAACTCGAGTCGTTGGGGTCACCGATACCCTTAACCTGTGAAATGATTTGCTTACGTTTATAAATGCATTCAGGTCATGCCCGACCTGACCCTGCCTGCACGCGCACCCTCTGTAGTCTGTCCGCAAACACCCGACTCGACCTCCTGTCCGTCGGCGCCTTCGCACTGTTCTGCACATTCGTGCAGAAGCTGACCCACCCGGGTCACGTGCTGCACGACGCGTTCAGAAAATCACACGTCGCTTTCATTCAATCTTCTTTTTCGCTCATCTACCCATCCTGCAGGCACATTAACTTGGTTGTGATACTACAAAGCTCATCCAAGTAATGTGTGGTTGAATGAGATGATCCAATGACGATTTCTCCATCCAATACGTGTGTGTATATATATTCACCATGACTTGTGAAATTTTCCTTTCGGTTGGCTCATGACACCCCTTGTCGACCCCATAACTCGTCCGCAAATCCCCTTCACATAATTCTTCATCATATCAGCCTGCCAATATGATGGTCCATCCACACGCTATAACTTCTCCATCGTCGGCCTATTCCATACTTAGTCGATTTTCGTCTCGTGTGACCCATCGTAAATCTTTTTTCGCTCGGCCACCACGGTAACATCGCATGACCACCACTGAAATGTTTGTCCGTCGCATTCCTCCAAGTGTTGGGTCGAGCGCATACTCACTTGGGCGCCTGCTACATGGTTCGTGCGAACGCGCCCACCCGTTGCACTTCATCCGCACACATCTGTCAAAGCACGCCCCTCTATCATGCATGTTGCAAGTTTCATCGCACTCTAACCATTATTTCGTCGCATTACCTCCGACTAGGGCGAATGTCATGCCAAACCGTGCCCGCCGCATTCGGTCATCGCAACTCCATCTCGAGGGCTTTACACACGGGCATCTAATCCGTCAAAGTCGCCCAAAGATCGCACCCGGCATAGGCCACACACACACACATATTTTTCATATTTCATTTAATAATTATTATATTATTCAAATAACCCAAAAATAATTATTAATAGATTTTTATTATTTTTATCCAAAATAATTTTGACTATTAAAATAAAAGCATAATTTAGTCAATAAAGTAAAATAATAAATAATACTAAACAATTACATATTAATATATGATTAAAACGTTGAATTATAATAAACTATTAAAACATTAACATTAAATAATTAATCAAACCAATTAATATATAATAATTAAAAATAAATTATTAATAATTATTAACCTATTGAAATATTGATATTAAATAATTTATAGAAATTACATTAATAATTGATAAATTATTAAATAACTAATAGGACCAATTATTAATAATAATAATTATTAAATAACTAATAATTAATTAAGGTGAAATTGTGTATAACAAGATTAATTTTATAATGATAATTACTATTATATTGATGATACTGATGATGATTAACGTCCACTAAGACCAATTGGGGCCTTAAGAAAAAATAATCTAATTGTGATTCTTAAAAATCTTATTTCTATGATAAAAAAGAAGGGAAAGAAGCACTCTAAGATCATTATAGTTGGGCTGAATTAACAAGTCAAGAATATTGGGAGTGTGACAAATGTTAGGGAAAATGTGAGTAAGAGCTAGACAATCTAAGAGGGAGTGTTTTTCATCTTCCACCCTCTTAGTATCACAAATTTGACATATTATTTCGTCCTAAGGAGTCTTGGGAGTAGATCACCATTCAGTTTCACTTAGAAGTTCATGAGAATTAGTTCTTATCCTAGCGATGTTCATTTTTTTCTTAGTGTTGATCAAAACATAGAGACAATTTTGGTTATCAAGGGCGGGGTTGATCACCTCCTTATAATATCTTAGCTTCCTTTTTCCCTCCAACTCCTTATCATCCCACAATTTATCCTTAAACTTGGAGGTGATAGTAATTTTGACACTATCCTTGTTGCCCAAGATGATCCCCTCCTTTATCCCCCAATGGTTGAGCCAAGAGTGAGAATCATTATGCCACCCACGCTTGAGTCGAAGATAGGGGTTTTGACTAAAGTTAGAAGCAGTTTTGGAAAGCCTCTTGGATTCGATGTTGTAAAGCTTCTTCTTATACATCAGACACCTAAATATAGTCATGCTTTCAATGGGGGAAAGACGAACTTCCATTAGGAGGATAGGGTAGGGAATAATTCCCTTGATCTAGAAGTTGCAGGTCATGAATATTAATATTAATATTAAAGCTAAATAGTATTAAAATAATCTATATTATTATTATTAAAATATTTGTTAGAGTTTAGAAAAACTACATTGAAAATGGGTTAAAATGTAAAATAGTTAGATTAATTGAAATGTTTTAACAAAAATATTGTTTTTTTCAATCACATTGAACAAATAAAAAAACTCTCATGGGAATTGAACCTTACCCATTGGTGAAAAAAACCAAGCTTTCCACCATTAAATCCAACTTAATTTTATTTAATACAAATTTAAATATTTATTTCTATTTTATATTTATATTTTTTTATTAATATATTTTTAAATATTAAAATATTTATGGTCCATTGGCCATTTTAATATTATAATATTTTTTTAATGTCATATTATTTTTATATTAAAATTTGAATGAATTACACATGTTTCTTCTCACAAGCAAATGAATTTACATGGATATCCAAATAGCTTATTTAGATACCATATTGAAATATTTTTAAAAAATATAAGAAGTATACATTTTCTACATATTTAAAAGTGAAAATATAATATTTTTTAACTTTTAATTACTTTCTTTCTTAAAGTCAATATAAAATTAGGTTTTTTTCGTATGGATATGGATACCATTTATTCGTGGTTAGGATGAGAGTGAAATATTTTAACTTTTATATTGTAATTTCAAAAACAAAGTAAATATGCTATAATTTTTTTCAAGAGTGACATGTGCCAATTTGAGATTGAGTATGGAAGAAATTACACATCTCTCTTATTTTGAGTTGTACAATAAACCTCTCAAATACAATAATAAAATATTTTACAACTTAATATGCAAAAAAAAAAAAAAAGTGTTTAAAATACTCTACTCATTTATATTTAAACTTATAATTTTTTAATTAACACATAATATATTCTTCTCTAATACATTTAATATTTAAATTTTATCAACTACTAAAAAAAAATACCAAAGTTAAAATCGTTGTGAAAGGGAAAACACATTACATTATAAAAATTTTAAAAAATACCAAAATTCTAATTAACATTTTTATGATACAGTTATTATTAACAAAATTTTAAATCATATTATCACCTTAAAAAAAATACCAAAGTTAAAATTGTCGTGAAAGAAAACACATTACATTATAAAAAATTTAAAAAACATCAAGAACAAAGCAAACATGATATATATATATATATTTTAAATGACCAGTATCAATTTAAAATTAAGCATAAAAAAAATTACACATCTTTATCGTTCTGAATAATAAAATAAACTTCTCAATAAAAAATAATAATAATTATCTCAACAACACTCTTATCTTTTCCTTCCATTCTCCCTCTGTATTTTACCACGATCTGAATCTCACTCTTGTGATTTATAGTATTGAAAGCATAAGTTGGCATCTCAAATTAAGCTTAAAGGATTATGGTGTGCGGTGTGCTGTGTGTATTTATAATTAGAACGAATCCAGACACAAATTTAATTAATGTAATTGTTAAATAGATATTTATGATTTTATTTTTCACTAAATATTATAAGTAACCATTAAAAATACAAAATTGAATACAAAAATGAGATATATCTAATTATCTAATTTTAAAATTTCACTTACCCTTTCCAACACAAACACTAGGCATACGCTTTTCCTTCCATTTAATTTAATCCAAATTCTCTAAGAAAAACATTGCAAGGGAATTCAATTCTTTCAATTTCCACGTGAGTGAATGCTAAAGTACAAGGTGCAAGAAACTAAATGGTTGGAAATTATTTCTAATTACCAAATTAATGAATCAGATTATCCATCGTAACTAGAAAGTATGAGCAAATCAAAATGTAGATTTTTCTATAGGCCGAAGGAATGTGGAAGTAAATGATTTTTTTTTTTACCCGCTTACAAGTTTATAGGTATATTCATTAAATATCAGGTTTTTTTGCGGCACAAGCGTTTGTACTGTCCATAGGTCATACACATTTTTTTTTAGTTTATAGGAAATTAAATGAGGTGAGGCCGTTTATGTCTATTTTTATATTTAAATTTATTTACTGTTTTACCGTATTTAATTTTCTATAACTCAGAAAGTAAAGCTAGTCATGTTAAATATTAGAAATTAATTGGTATATACACCACATGTTAATATATGTTTATATGAAAATCTTTATATTTAAATTTATTTACTGTTCTATTGCATTTAATTTTCTATAACTCAGAAAGTAAGGCTAGCCATATTAAAGTACTAGAAATTAATTGGTATATACACCACATGTCAATATATGTTTATATAAAATTATACAATTATGTCAAAAAAAAACAAAATATATCAATACATATGATATATATTTATCATTTTTCCAATTTAACAAATCTATCATTCTCTCTTTATACCTTTTAGAGTATTTTCTAATAAAATATTATTAGTTAAAATATTATAATTATACTGACTCTAAATTATCATTGCTGTAGTTTTTGGGTTTATTGAGAACCATACGGTATCTTCTTTTAGTACCTTTTAAACAATAAAGAGCATTTATGGTTAACCCATGTGGTATATTAATGGAGAGAACGCTATTTCATTCTACTCAAGGTGGGAAAACTTATCATAACTCAGTTGTCAAACCGGCAGTGAGGACAACCATCTCTGGCTGCTATCCACTAATGCAGGCTGACTCATCACCGTTATTCAAGGAAAACCACGCCACCTGGAATAACCCACTGGTGGTCCGTAAGGAGGCAAACTTTCACTACCCCATTACAACCATAGATTGGATCTTAATTCATAACTAAAAATAAAAATTAAAAATGCCAAAATTCCATTGCCAAAGCAATCAGATCGAGTGTCAGTTTCACGGTGCCGGTCCGATTCCTGATGTAAGCGGATAAGATTATATCAAACACAACCATAGTTTTAATATAAATTTTTTTAAGCGGATAGGATTATATCAAACACAACGATAGTTTTAATATAATTTTTTTCTTCAAATTTTATTGGTATGAGAATATTAAGAAACTCCTATAAAATGAAGCATACAAAACAAATTATATATATTCCATAAATAAAAGAGCTTTGTCATTTCTTAAGATTATTTTGGTGACAATTTGGGGAATAAATTGTTACTAATAACATAACACACTCAAAACAATACTTTGTTAAGTTGAGAATTGTTCTATGAGGAATCTGTCATATTGAACTTAATTATTTACAATCAACTAAATTAAATTAAATGATTGTAATTAAAATTCTTTAAATTTTTTTTTTTATTCTTATGGTATTATTTCTACTTTATGATTAGTGACTTTTTGTGCTCCACGAGGTAAGTGTGGGTTGAGTAAGAAGGTTGGTGATCAGTTTAGGGTGCTTAATTTTATCTTTACATGGTGTTAGCAGGAGGAGAAGTTGTCAAACAGGTTTTATGTTTGTGGTGAAGTGTCGTTTAGTTGGGTTAGTGGTTGGAGTATCATGTTTCTAGTTAGTTGGTTTGGTGGGAGAAGAACCATGTGTTTTAACCCGGGGCTAGTGTGAGTGGGTTTATGAGCCTGGGTGAGACACTCAGAGGTCGAGTGTGGAGAGGTGGAATTACGCATTGTGGGTATAGGGTTCAGGTGTTAGAGAGGTTGTAATCTCCAATAATCATGGTCGTGGTTGTGGGGTGGGAAACACACTTTTTGGTTGGTAGAATAGGTGGGGACTGAGGGAATCCCTCCACGATATACCCATTTTGCAGCAAAGAGGAAGGCCCGAGAGAGGCGCGAGTCGTAGGGGGCACAGATCTATGCATCCATTCATCCAGCAAGATGAAGGAGGAGAGTTGGAGTAGCCTCATGGCATCTCCCTTGGGTTCGTGGACCTGCTTCCCCCATTTGAATCCCTGGACACTCAAATTCATCAAGTGTTAGTAATGATTGAAAAATTGGCACAAGATAGATACACCAACCTAAATGATGACATCAACTTCCTCAATGACATTCAACATAATCAGTGGCATATTCTCGATCAACTTGACTCCCATCGAAGAGGTTAAAAGCGGCTCCAAAAGTAGAGGGATAAATTTGAAGGGAGAATGACACACATGGAGTCTCACGTTCATGAAACATTCCACCACCCTGGGGAGGGTGGGATTGATGCTCAGGATCCCAACACTTGGATGGTTAGTGATGAGGGTGGGGTGTACTTTTATTTTTGAATAGTTTTGGTCCATCTGGGCCATCGATATTGGGTCCAATAGTTTTCTTTTGTTAATGTTTGTGTCCTTTTGTTTGTATCTGATAGGCAACGAATTTGGTTTGAGTTAGGCCCTTGCTATTTTGAAACTGTGCTCACCATGAAGTAAATTTGACATGAATTAATAGAATCGGTTGATTTACAAAAAATAATAATTGTGAAAGTTTCAAAACAGAAACCCTACTATAGTATCTTTATCTACTTCGCCTACTTGTATGATTAATTTACAAGTTATTAATCTGAATTATTTAGAAAAACATTAAAGAAAATACAAATTGTAGCTTACACATTTACAAATCATTTATTGAGCAGCACGCACATGTGACAAAATTACACAATTTTTTCAAAGAAATGTCCCCGGAAAAACCCAATGCAAGAAAACCAGTGCAATAGCTCTAGAGGGTTTTATTATTATGCCGAATCTGAATACAGTTATATCAACACTAGATGCAGTATTCCCTACAGAGAAATTACACGGAAGATGTACCTTTCACTCGGAGACATAATATATGGTTGATCCAACCCTCTTTGGGGAATTACGATAACGAGCCCTTTTTGGCCCACTGGAACCCTCGTCGCTGCCTATGCAGCCTCTGTGTCAACCCCTACTGGCCAACGTACCCACTGCGTCACCCTGACTGGTGCTACGCTGCCTCTGTGTTGCCCTGGCTAGGCCTGCGTCACCCTAGCTAGTGTTGTGCTACCACTGCGTTGCGCTAGTTGGGCCTGCATCACCTGGCTTACGCAGCCTCTGTGTAGTCTTCTGCGTGGCGTTGGTTGAATTGCGTCCCTCTGGATGGCCTCTATGCTGCCTTGTACAAGCTGCCTCTCTATTTCAATATTCTCGGCCTCGGATCAGATCATCCCTTGTCAATCTCTACTCCTCACTGCACTGCAAACTCACTTCGAATTCCTCAGCAAACCCCGCCCGAGAAATTCGACTTAGCTTCAGTTCTTTGCAATGTGTGTGTATTCTCCAACTGACCCCAATCCCTTCCTTTATACTTTTCTCATTGGAAAACCAACGACCATGATCTATTCTCTTATCAAGGGTTGAGATTAAAAGAAAGCTTCATCCACGTCACTTAGAACATTTCATCACATGTGTAATTTAATTCACTTTAATTTTTCAATTTCCCTAAGTTAGACTTAGGGTCCCCATTAAAAATTTTAATTATTTGAATAACTATTACACTGGATGAAATTTCTCCAAATGCTTTCTGGGTCTTGGAGATATCGTGTGTCTTAGCCCCTTGGCAAAGTTTTGAAGCTAGAGCGCACACGATTCTACCCCAAAATCTTATCACTCCCTCTTAGCGAGGAGTGTGCTCTAGCAGTACTTCCACACTGAAGCATCACCTGATCTCAGCATCGGTCTTTTCGCTGCTAATGCTTGGCATGCTGCCCTCCATCCACTGCGTTGTTGCTTTATGTACTACTTCCCATGTCACTGCCACTAACACTGATACATTCGTATTGTAGCTCCCTCTCAAATTGTTGCATCATGCTACCCATAGCACTGCCACTACTAACTACTACACTGAAACTCAGTTGTTGAGAAGTAAGAAACTGAAGGACCAACACCCAATCACTGATAGACAAGTCAATTGGGCTGCAACTCATCACTGAAGCACCCTCTGCTACTGCGCTGCGATGTCTCTCTGAATATTTGCGATGTCTGCTACACTGCACTACGTAAGCACTGCCTTTGTGTTGCTGAAATCCTATCAGCCTCTGCGCTGCTGCTTCCACGTTGCTGATGCCTTTCCTCTACGCTGCTCCAGACTTCAACATCCCAGCTCTTCCTCTGCTTCATTGTGATCTTCTGCACCCACTGCTCCAATCATCCTGCTATTGTCTTAAGGCTCTCGTAGCTCGTATGTGATCCAAGAGTTCGAGAACCTTAAGGATCCTGCCAACACCATCTGTAGCCACTCTATAGATCAAGATCGCCCCACTTCCTTGGTTCATGAGCACTCATGGCTACGTCATCATCACTACCATCGTCCCCTTTTTTTTTTGTTTCCTTGGAATCAGAATATTCCTTATCCTTCCTCTTAGGACAAGAGCTGGTGAAGTGCCCAAGTTCACCACATTTAAAGCATCGGACCTTTGATAGGTCCTTCTTATTCTTCCCTTGCTACCTTTGTCCCTTAGATGCAAGGGTTGCATCCTCCTCCTCCTCCTATTTCTTTACTTTGACACCATCGCTCTTGCTTTGCCTCTTGGTAATTCTCCTTAATTCCTCCTTGTTATTACTCAGATTGAACCTCAAAGCTAAGAGAGGCAATCCTGAGATAACCTCAAACCAAACTTTGGACTTGGTATCTAGCCCTATCAAGTCAGAGAGGGATCTCTAGATAAAATAACAGCCAAGAGGGTTGGATGAAAAATATTTTAGGCTAGCTAAGGAGTACAGGGGTTTTGATTTTGATTTTTAGGGTTTGCTAGATCAGGAGGAGTCAAACAGCTCGGGCAAGGAGATTAGGTCAAAATTTGCAGGGGTTTCAAGGGGCAAGGTAGGTAGAAGATTTAGACATCAAAATATGATTGTGTGAAGTGGAAAGACTAGTGAGGAGCTAGGGAAAGCAAGTGAAATGTACTTTCCCTAAACTGAAGAGAGTAAACACATTATACTAAATTTCCCAAAACAGAGCATAAATACATATGGATTCTTCCTTTAAAACTTGAAATCTAGTATATTATGGACATGAAATGGTTTATGAATTAACAATACATTTAAACAAATTGATAATAGAGAGGAAACTATGTCTAAAACTCATACCACATGGATCCCAAGAAAATAGCTGCAAATTTCTATTAATTTCCAAGCCAAATTGATATACAAAGATATCTCTTGATATGCCAAATGCTCCGAGTGAGTCCAACCATTACAATAACTGAAAGAATACATCAAATAGGCCTCAAAACCACTCTCCCTAGCCTCAGGGAGTCGAATCCATGAGAGGAGGAGTTGTTTCACCTACTCCCAAATAGAATCTGAAGACTAGGAAAATTGATTCATTTGACCTCCTAGAAGATTTATCTGATGCATCTAACCTAGATAAAAGTGAAAAAATTATATTTACATCCATCTTGACCATTTACATCAGTAATTTTTCCTTTTTCCCAATCAAAAAGTCAAAAAGTCAAAAATGTTGAAAACAGTGAAATTTGCCAATTCCTTGGTAAACGCACAGCGCCATGATAGAAAAAATGGCCTGTCTTGCAGCCAACGCTCGGAGACCTTCCTGATGTCCAAATGAGCTTCGTGATAGCTCATTAGAAATATCTCTGAGTCTAATTTCCAAATATGCCTCCATTTTACCAAATGGTGTCCATCTGCCCTGCCAAAAAGTTGTTCTCCCAAGACTAGTAAACGCACAGCGCCGAGGTCAAAAAGAGGGCAAAAACATGATTTTTTGGTGGTTTTTGGCCTGTTTGAGGGACCAGTTCTACTCCAAATATCCTGAAACTTACTGAGGTTGATGTATGCATCATTATGAACATGAGGATGCTGACCATTTTGCATTTGGAGGCCCCAAAAAAGAGTGCAGTGCCAATGGCGCTGCGCATTTAGCCAATTTTCTCTGTGCTAAACTGTCAAAAATAAAAATTTTGCACCAACTGTGCCAAAACTGGAATTTGCTTGCTGATTAAGGGTTGGAGGCCTGGAGGAACACCTCAGCAATAATTTTCAACTTCTCCTTCTTCTTTGACTCAATCAAAGCCTGAATCTTTGCATGGGCTCGTTTGAGCTTGGCCCTTGCAATCTTGTTTCTCATGGCATAATGTTTTTCCATCTTCCTCTGAATGTCAGTGTTCTTCTTTGCTTTCTCTAGCAGGCCCTCCAGATGCACATTGGCTCTCTCAAGCCAAGACTCTTTGTCTCTACTAATCTCTATGGCAAGGAGCTCACTTGGAGTGAGCTGCTCTACCATCTCAGCCTCTTTCTCCCTTTCCTGAGCTAAAGCCTTCTTTAGCCCAATGGTCCTCAGTCTCTGTCTCAGAAGCTGATCTTCCTCGTCATCACTATCATCAAATCTACCCAAGGTTTCCTATAGCAAGGCCTTGGCCTTTCCTGCCTCTCTCTGAGCTCTGATTGTCTTGACCTCACTGATGGTTTTCTTGGTCTTTAGCTGCTGATTCTCTAGCTCAAGAAAGTCAATAATGTATTGTGCTCTATCAAGATTATCTTGAAGCTCACTAATCTTGGCCTCCTTGCCTCTGATCACTGCACTAGTAGTTCTATCCTCATCCTCATCATCACTCTCAATCAACTGAAACTCCTGCTCAGTTTCATGTTTGTCCTCCTTCTCAACAATGATAGGCTTTGTAGTCCTTTACTTGCCCTTGTCTACCTGTTTTGCTGATGAAGAAGGCATGGCCCCTTTCACACCAAGTGAAGAAAACACATGCCTGTGGCCTCTCTGATATGTCAGGGGAAATGTATCAATATCAATTATCTTAGTGCAAACTACCTCAATATCCCTTTCACTGCCTGATGCTCCTGTATCATGATGTGATGGTGAAGGGTTATAGGAAGGTGATGAGCTATGATAAATATGAGGTGAATGAATGTGAGTGGGTGGTGATGTATGAACAGCGGGATGTGATGGAGAAGTGGATACAGGAGGATGAGATGATGAAGGAATATCCTGCTCATGATGGCTAAGTGGAGTAGTGAAAACCTCATTTGCAATGAATGCATCCCATGAAATATTTTTCTGCTGAAGCTGATGCATGAACACCATCTTGATGAGTGAATGATGAAATAGACTCTGCATTTGTTTATTATGATCCCTCTTTTGCACAATATAAGCCATCTTGTCAATGCTATGGAAATGGTAGTAAGGTAAGTGTAGCATTCTAACTCTAGTGAAATGCATGAGGAGACGGATATGGTATGAGTAGAGTCGGGTAAACCTCCCCTCACAAGTGAAATACTTCATTATTATCTTCATCATAGGAGCATATCGGTCAAGGAGATGAGAGAAAGGGAAAATTGATTTCTTGTCATCCTTGTACCTAGGTTTGAGGTATGGTTCATAATAGCTCATATCAAAGTTTGATTGTTTAAACCACCTCTCCCCCACACTAGGGATCCTTGTAGTAGCTGCAATGGCATTAGTGGTCATGTCAAAAGTAACCCCAGCAAGAGTGACTTTCTTATCATGTAGATTGGTGATGAACAGTCTTGTTAACTCTGGGTGATTTTGGACTTGCTGCACTCTCTCACAGAACTCAAAACAGCCCACATGCTTAAAGAAAGACACAGTGAGAGGAGAAGAAATAAGTTCTCTTGTAGTGATGGGTTCAAACCTGTTTAGTTTCCCTCCCTTATGGTTATTTATTCTTGGCCTTTGTGCCTCAACACCACTATCTTCTCCCTCAGACATTTTAAACTCTGTTTTATGAAACCCTAGGGTACAAGTGAAATGAGATGACTGGAAGGGGATGAGATGACTAGCTTGAAAGGTGAAGGGAATGAGTGTAGGAGATGATTGAAGGGGTATGGGTGTAGGGAATGAATGAAGGGACAAACTAGATCAATGAAAACCCTAGGTTAATGAAATTACCCTCCCTATAACTGATATTCTTTTAGGAGGATGAAATAAGTTTATTAACAGTGATCACAAACTTGTAATTAGGGTTTCATTAGGGTTTTACTTTAATGCATTCAAGAATCACAAAATAGCTTAGAAATGGGGTTATGATATGTACTTACCACTTTTAGGGCTTCTTGGAGGAATTAGGAAGTGTTTTGAACTTATTTGGTTTGCTGGAACACTCAGCAATCATCCCTGTCTAGGCGCGCAACGCCACTGGCTAAGGGTGCAACGCCTCTCCAAACATGGAGCGCCTCCAGGCAGGCGCATAGCGCGTTCACAAATTACATGGGAGTCTTCTAGCAAGGGCGTAGCACCACTGGGCAGGAGCGCAGCACCAGTGCAAACGCGCAATGCCAGTCTTCTGAACGCGCAACGCAGAGAAACCTATCCCAAATTCGCTCAAAAAACTCACAAATTCTTATCTTCTTGAAACTTCTGATGCTTTGCAAGGGAACAATGGCTCTTTTGAAATGTTTGATAGGATTTATAGGCATGTGGATTTAATTTCACTTGAAAAAACCCACTTTCTAATGTTTCATGTCTTTTTCCTTTTATCACTGATACTCTTTGACACTTTTTGCATTGCAGGCTTGATCAACTTGGAGATGGCTTTTCTTTTGCTCACTGAGGCTTGAGATAATGAATTTGACAGCTTGGGAATACATTTATTACATATTATAACATGGAATTACAATTGGAGAAATTTAAATAAATTACATAGGTGACTTTTTATCAAAATGACATTTTGACAAAAATTCTTGAAACTGAAAATACAATCCTTAAAACATAATGAATACATCATGATGACCATAATCAATCCCTCTCATATATGTGCTAACCTCATCAGAATGAAATAATGACCTTGAAAAATGAAAAACCCTAATGACTTAATGGGACTGCTTTTTGACCTGATTTTGAATGAAATTTTGACTTAAAAACTTTCAAGTGAAAAGAGAATTTCCATAAGTGCTATTATGCTCAAGGGGACATGGTAATGAGTCAGCAATATGAATCTTGTAGGGAGGATGGAGTTTATTGACAAGGAAAACCACTAGCGGAACAATTTTTAAGTCATGACCTAATGAAATGATGAAAAATCTATTCAGTATGAGACACCTAAGATGCGCATGCAAATGTGTTTTGATCCCTCGTGGAAGTATGCAAAGACTGACACTAACACTCTTGACGGACGTTTGCCCACATGTCTGCCCTAGATGGTAACGTTGCTTTGCCCAAGATTCTTTGGATAAAAGTTTCCCATTCATCGGTGACTGCATTCATGGCAATCCTCACCAAGAGCCCTTCATCCAGAGTTGTCCCCATGGAAATCAGTTGCTCCCAAATAGTCTGAAGTATAAAGAGGAAGGGATCAATTTCCTCACCCTTCTACAGCTGGAACAAACACATCTGATTCTCCAGAAGATTTTTCCTCTGGATGGAGCTTCCCTGATACATCATGTTTAAATTTGTCCACATCTCATTTGACGTGTTATTTCCGACAATATGAGGGACCACATGATCATTCACTCCATCCATGATCAGGCGCTTAGTCCCCACCTGCCTCTCGTTATACTTCTTTAGGGGATCTGCATCGGTAGGCACAACTAGGACGTTTTCTGCATAGTCCTTGATGTTGTACTCATCCAGGAATTTCAGGATTCTGGCCCTCCAGACAAAAAGAGTCGTCCCACCTATCTTGATCTCTAAACCCATGAGAAGCCATCTCTGCTAAACTGTCGAATCACAAAATCTTCTCCCTTCAGCTATTGCTATGCTCAACAAAGGACTAGATCTGGGCTTCTCAGCGAAACAACCCTCTAGAGAATTTTCTCCCTCTAACGAATGATTTCAATCCTCTATGATCACTCTCTTGATCACACTCAGATTCCTTGGCTAGAGAATCTGTTGAGCGACTGTTACCCTCTCGCTTTTGTCACCTTTGTTAGGCATTATTCTACACTGAAAGAACCTATGCCACACCAACAACTTCTGAATATCGATGTTGCACTTCTAGGCTTTGGAAATCTACACAAAAATTCTCCACACAGACTGCATCACTGTCTTGGTACTGCGTCAGCCTCTGCACGAGAAGACTAGCTCAGCGTAGCCTCTGTGCAATGCAAGCTTCCCCTGCATCACTCTGGAAGGCTCTGTGTTGCCTCTGTGTCACTCAGATGGCTCTCCGTCAGTCTTTGCGTGGCCTCTGCATCAGCCTAACTGGGTTGCGTCCCTCCTGGTGTTGTGCTTCATTATTCTGGATCTATGTTGCTTCTCTTACCCTTACTGCAACAATTATCTTCAGTCACTCATGCTAGTGGATCAGCTTGATATGCAATGCTCTGATTCCATGTGAAAGTTTCAAAACAGAAACCCTACTGCAGTATCTTGATCTACTTTGCCTACTTGTATGATTAATTTACAAGTTATTAATCTGAATTATTCAGAAAAACATTAAAGCTAATGTAAACTATAGCCTACACCTTTACAGATCATTTATTGAACATCACTCACATGTGACAAAATTACACACAGATTTTTCACAAAAATGTCCCTGGAAAAACCCAATGTGGGAAAACCGATGCAGTAGCACTAGAGGGTTTTATTATTATGAAAAATCTGAATACAGTTATATGGGCACCAGAAATGGTTTGCCCTACATAGAAATTACACAACAATTTTACCTTTCACTCGGAGACATAAAATATATTTTATCCAACCCTCTCCGGAAATTATGATAACAAGCCCTTTCTGGCCCACTGGAACCCTCAACATTGCCTCTACGTCAGCCCCTACTAGTTAGCGTACCCACTGCGTCACCCTAACTGGTGGTGCACTGCTATAGCTGGGCTTGCGTTACCCTGGCTGGTGTTTCATTTCTTCTGCGCTACGCTTGCTAGGCTTGTGTCACCCTGACTGGGCTTACACAGCCTCTACACAGTCTTCTGTGTGGTGTTGGATGAAATTTTTCCCTACGGATGGCCTTTGCGCTGCTTGGTACAAGTTGCCTCTCTGATGTTGTATTCTCGACCTCAGGTCATATCATCCCTTGTAGATCTCTACCCCTCACTGCATTGCAAACTCACTTCGAATTCCTCAGCAAACCCCGCCCAAGAAATTTGACTTAGCTTCAGTGCTCTACAATGTGTTTGTATTCTCCAACTAACCCGTAGCCCTTCCTTTATACTTTTCTCGTTGGAAAACCAACGGTCGTGATCTAATCTCTTATCATCAGCTGATATTAAAATAAAAATTGATCCACGTCACTTAGAACATTTCATCACATGGGTAATTTAATTCACTTTAATTTTTCAATTTCCCTAAGTTAGACTTAGGGTCCCCATTAAAAAAATTAATTGTTTGAATAACTATTACACCAAAGGAAATTTCTCCAAACGATTTCTGGGTCTTGGAGATCTCATGTGTCTTATCCCCTCCATAAAGTTTCAGAGCTAGAGCACACCCAATGCTACCTCAAAATATCAACAATAATAATATGATACAAATAAATACAACATTGTATGACTTTTGGTTTCACCTTCTGAGTGGTCTCTTGGACTCCTCACAACTCTACATATTCACTCGAGGCTTGTTTCCTTCCACACAATTGAAAATTTCAAGTTTACATTACCTCTAAGGATTATATTTTCAACATTCCCCCCCTTAATCTGAAGAGGTGACGAGAGTCCAAAAAGATGAAGGTGAATAATAGCTAATAACTAGATGTTATCTTTGAATCCAGTGGTTTAAGGAAGACCAAAAATAAAATGGGGTAGCAAAATCCAAATTCTTCTATGAGTGGTGGTTTAAGGCTAGCCACCAACTCCAGAACTTGTCTCAAAGTAGTTCCTAGAACAATTCCAAATCTAGCTAGAAGTTCTTCTACGCAATGGAAGTGCTCCCTAGTGATGGTTTAAATATGACCACAAATTGTCTTCTATAAGAAGCAAAAATTATTCTACTAAGTGGTGGTTTAAGGAGGAACAAAAGCCAAATAGTGTTTTTTGGATGACTACAAACCAAATCATGCTCATGGAACATGAGTATGTCTTTAGCTACAACTTTCAGTCTGGCTCATACTGACTCTAAATCTAGGCTATATCTGTAGTTGCGGTGATGGCTCAGGATCACTTCATATGACTTTGAAACTAGTAGCTAACTATCAATTCCCCCCTGTAGATACAAATTGAGAAGATGGAAATACCTCTACTATAATATGTGTCAATACTCAAGAATTAATTATTTGATATGATCGATATTGTAACATCAGCGCTTAACCCCATTACTATCGTAATTATACTTAATTATGCCATTAATCCCTATATATGCATGTAAATGTAATGGGAAAAAGACCCAAAATAATTGTAATTATAATTTAAATACCAATTGATGAAGTGGTGAAGCCTTAAAAAAATGCGAACCATGTGAGGCCATCAAGAGAGGCAATCCAACAAATGGGAATTGAAGCTCAATAGTTTCCAATGAATTATTGGCTAAGAAAAATGTTCATAAGTAGCAATATTGTCAATATTTCCCCATGAAAATATGTAATGTGAAGGTGAAACAATAACTACCAACAATTATGAGAGGTGTGGGAAGTAGTACCAAAACTGCTCAAGAGTATGGAAAATATACCGCTTGGAGAATTTACCAGAAGTCTCTGATCTGACCATCATGGGTAGACCTAACATGTAATCCCATCAAGAAAGAACTCAAGTATGGATGCCCAATATTAAAAAAGAGAAGAAAGGGCAAAGGAGAGAGACTCTTATGTGTGAGGAAAGATAATACTTGAGCACAATAGCAAGGAAAAGTTGAATGGAGTGAATTATACCACAAGTGGGCATGCAAGAGGTGAGAGAAGAGCATAGTGCAGGGACACAGAGAAAATAAAAGGTGAGAGAAGGGATCTCATGTGAAGGAGAATGGAACCTCGTGACATGATTGGGTTTGCCTAATTTTGGTGAGCAAACTAAATGGGAGAGTCTTAGCCTACAATATAGGACTGAATCAATTGATGAGGACTATTTTTTTTATGCACAAAGAAGCTAGAAGGAAGGTCTGAGGGACTCTTGGACTAAGAGGAGGGATCCTTTCATGTTGTGCAAGCCATTAATGTACATCTACTAAATGAAATGTTGGAAGCCATGCACTTGATAACCTGAGAGAGGAAGTTAGAAACTCTTGGTTGAGCGAAGGGATCTCCTTGTATTGTGTAGGTTACATTGTGACCACATTGGGAATGAGAGTAGGACCTAGATCTACAGGCTGAAGACTTTGTAACAACCCCCCATTTTACGTATTTTTGTAATTCAAAAATCATGATTGAAATGCCAACATGGAGGAATTACTAGCTAAGACAACTGAATTTCCAACTCATAATTTTTTTATTATTAGACTGTAGGAGTGGATGACATGAATCCATTGTTTGAAGTAGGAGGCAAGCTCGCTTGTTTCAAAATCCAAAATACAACCTAAGATTTATTGTTGAATTTTTTTCTGACCCAATTAGATAACCACCACCTGAAAAAAGTTAATAGATTGGACTTGAGGGATGAAAGGTGGAGGACGTTTCCCATTCCTCTTGAAGATTGAGGAGATACTAGGTAGGGATGACTGTTCAGGAAGAGAAGAGTTATCCAAAAAAAATTAAAAGGAAGAGATTGCACTCCTTCCAAGAATGAGGGGATGTAGAGGAATTATAGATACAAACAGTAAGTAAGGGGGAAGGGTTCTTCTCCTTCTTATTTTTCTTCCTTAGTTGGTTGTCGATGTTAGAAATACTGAGAGGGGGGTGAATCCGTAATTTTTGCAAGACCAATTTTTCTTTTTCTTTTTACTCGATTTATACTTTTATTTTCAATGTTGATAGAAACATCACATTATGGAGTATATCTAGTAATATGAAGTAAACTATGAGAAACATGTAAATTTTTAAAGACATGTGAATCATAATAGTGCAACACATCGACACATAGGGACACTAGATATTAGGTGGAAATCCTAACTAGGAAAAACCATTGTTGTTGTTGTCATTGTATTTTTCTTATTATTATTAATAAAATCTTCTATTACATCTTGCACTAGCGCATACTCTTACCAGTGCATAGGCTCTTACTTGTTGGAGGCTACCACCTCCTCTTGTTTCTCCAGCTACCACTCGAAGGAAGTTACTACTCCATGATCAAATTTACCGACCACCACCGGAAGGAAGATACCACTCCCTAATCAAATTTACCAGCCATCACCAGAAGGAAGCTACTACTCCCTCAATGAAGGCTCCAACCCTCAGTCCCTCTGTCGACCACGTTTCACAATATTTCACAATGGATCCACCTAACTCAAACACAAACCATACATGTTGTGTTTCATCCAATTTTCAAATTGGACCTACATAAAAAATTATGTTCAATCTAAATTACAGGATACCAAAATCTCTCTGCAATAAATCTCTTATCAACAAATAAATTTTCTCAATAGACAATCAAAACCTAGATTATTAATATAGTTTAATTCCAAGCCAAACTCTCTAGTCATCTATCATCAACATACTCATCAACAATCAACAACAAAACATACTAATTTCTACATTGTGCATTCATGCAACCTTTTTCATACACAAAACTCTATCACATATATCCTTGCCTTTACCATGTTGTTGATTTTTGTACAGTCTATAGGTCCCTACAATAGGTACATACAAGTATCTATCTAATGCAACATGAAATTCTCTGATTCTAATTTTTTTCCATAGAAAATGAGCAACAACAATCGTGCATTGTTACATCAATTCATATGCAAGTATCACAATAATACATATGAAATTCTAACCAAATTGTAAAACATTCAATATATGAATTTATTCCATGTGATTTCAACCTATGTAACACAATAATCTCGGAAAGGAATACTATGTCATATAAAGCTTTGCCTTAGAAATACACTAATTTTTGCCATTATCTCTGATAAATGTAGTTAATTACCAGTGTGTTCATCCAGTCAGAATTGCAACAACCTCATCACAATGCTTTGCTCTACAATACCCACACTTTCCTCTTCCCTAGAAATAACAAGAATACAAACTGTTGGGCCATGGAAAAGGTATGTTTTATCCTCATATTATCTTGATTTATCATTGACTTTCATGTACTTATCTTCATTTTTGGAATAAATCTAGAAGAAAATATTGTGAAAGATGGGAAAGACCAATATCAATAAATTGTGTGATTCTGGCATGAAAACTAACTTTCTCTTGCTTTTTGTGTGCAGGAATCCAAATGGAACAATTGTTGTTCAAACGATGGGACAACGACGACCAGGAAAAGGAAAGAAGACCATATATTTCTCATAGGAGGATCGAGTTTATTTTATAATGAAAATATGATTGACAGTTGTGAAATCCTCAAGATCCCCTGATCCCGAGGATTTGATCTCATTCGTTTGTTTTCCTTTAGATTATATAAAGTTGATATGTGAAACAGAATGAGAATTTTAACCTGGAAGCTATAATTTACATTTTTACATTATTATTGAAGACAAAGTAATTACATTGCGGTGATGTTGTATCGTTATTATTGAATTTAATGAGAAAGAGTGTTTCCTTTGTAATTGCATTATGAGTATCCTACGGCAGTGACTTCTGGATACCCTAGGCCCGTTCACTGGCATATCTACTACTTCTCTTGTGTCATATTCATTTCTTTTCATTTTCGCAATTATTCATTTCTCCTATCTTATAGAATTACAGTTAATTCAATTGTTGTTAGTATTGATCTTTATGATTTGCTTTTACTGTTGAGATAAATTTTAGCTGTTGTTACTTTTATGCCTATGTGTTATTCTTTAATGAATTTATCATATTATTTTAAACATTGTGCTTGAATGTTGTTTCTTTTGATTAATGTTATTGGAAAAATTGAGTGATCAGTTATTGTTAGTTTCAGTTAAAAGTGTGAATAATAGATTGTTTCTCATTTTTGTAATCTCTCTTTTTTAGTAAATAATTATTATGCAGTAATTCTTTGAGTGTGATTCTTGCGATTCATAAGTTAGATTCAGTTTTTCTACAAATTATTTGAAGATATATTAATATTCATGGTTTGTATTTGGTTTAAGGTTTGCTTTTGAATAATTCCATATAGAACTTCGAGAATTAGAAAAACTAGTTATTGCAACGATCTAGAATAATTTGTTCCTAGATAGCTTCTAATTTAACTCTACACAAAATGTTCTAACACTCTTGAAACAAACAGACGAATCCTTGGTTGATGATTAATGTAGGCATTAGGATTTATTTTTATAAGTCACCTTTTTGCACCAACATTTTGGCGTCATTGCTAGGGAGAGTGTTAAAGATTTATTTCTTTTTTTGAATTGGATTTTATTGCTGTGAAGGATTTGGGTATTAAAAACAAGAGGTAAGAACCTGTGTGCCAGTAAGTAAAATGCTTTCTCAAAGCCCGCTTTCCAGCAGATGCATATAGAGTAGATAGGAATATATTTTTCTATGAATGACTAAGAAGAAAAAAGTAGAAATAGATCTAAATCCACCAAACACAAGGGGTCGGTGACCCTTGGAAGATCAACCTTTATAGATGAAATCATAATAAAATCATAATCTCATGTGTCAATAGGACCTCATATCACATCTAGGAAAATCTCTACTGTAATCCCTCAAGCAGCAGGCTCACCATCTGTAGCTCATGCTAAGATCCATAGCAAAACCAAAGGGTCTGAGCAGAGTTTTCAGGATACAAAAAAAATTCATTCTTACCCTTCACAAGAGGGAAATTTGTGCAATCTGCAAGAAGGAGAAGGAGAAACTAGTGGTGTTGTAGGAGAAAATCTACAGTCACCAGAACCTGGATCTCCTAAGATCTCGGTTGAAGAAAGGATACCTAAAATCCCAGATCACGGTAGTGTTGTAAGACCCCTTCCAAATCTATCTACCAGTCCTACCCAAATTAACTTTCCAAACCAAGAGATTCCTAAAGGCTATTGGCACATATTTGATCAAATGGCGCATAATCAGCCTCAGGGACAAACATTGACATTGGAATATCCCATCGTCAACCCAGTTGCTAATGCTCCTATGAAATCCATTCCTTTGGAGAGTATCCCTATGTTCCACGGTTTAACCTCGGAAGATCCTGATGCTTTCCTGTTCGAATTTGACATTTTATGTAGGGGTTATGATTGTACCACCAATCCCAAAAAACTAAAATTGTTCCCTTCTACATTAAAGGGAACAGCTTTGCGATGGTTTATGGGGCTTGGTGGAGGAACTATTAACTCTTGGGATCAAATGAAAACATATTTTCTCACTAAATACTAAGATTACTGCAGAACTAGAGACCTGAAAGATGAAATCTTTAACATGACTGCAAAAGATAATGAAACTTTAGAACAATATGTTGAACGAATTCAATATAATTTACAACGGTCTCCTTATGTTTCATTATCTAAATATGTTTTAAAAGCAACTATGATAAAAGGAATGAAGGATGAATGGATAGAAACATTAACTTTAATGGGGAAAGGAGATATGTATCAAGAAAATTGTGATGACATTATTCAGTTGTGTATCAGGCTCTCTCGAGGCAGTACACACGTCAGACTAACTGGATGAGATACTACCGCCAGAAATAATAAATTTGTTGGTGGCAACGTAACTAGGACAGAAATTGGCAATCTCGTAGAAGATTTCAAAACAGATATCCCGGGAACCCTCACAACACAATTGGACATCTTGCAAGAAAAACATAAAAAAGCTGTAGCAGAATAGAATTTAGTTGTTTTATGCTCATGATGCCAAAAGTCTTAGGATATTTCGACACATAGGAAATAGTCTCCTTTTGTGTCACCTTTGTAAATCCTTCAACCCTATCGCAAGTTGTTCTTAAGGGAGGATGTTAGGATGTTCCGAAATATAGGAAATAGTTAAGTATAACTTGGTCTAGTGTAGAGTTAGGTAAAGTGTGTTTCATTAATATGTACATTTGTAATTATAATCCGACGATCACGATATGTAGTGATCCGGCGGTTCATTCTCTCCTCGGTATTACCGACACTTGATCCATGGCTTAACACCCAATTGGTCCATGATCTCTATTTAAAGAGCATGGAGGTTAATTTGTCTAATAACCATTTATGAGAGAAGTTAATGTAAATTTTCTTTTTTATATTGATAAATTACCTGAAGTGGCCGCATTGTCTCAGGTCGTGGACTGTTTCCCTCTTCGAGGGTTTTAACCACGTCAAATATTGGTGTACTGATCTATGATATATTTGTGAGCGGTATGATCTATTTGTGAGCAGTGACCTTTGGTTTTTTATCGAAGGAACTTACTTTGTAAATTCCTACATGGTGTCAGAGCCATTTTGAGGGCCACATTCGTTGTTGATCCAAATCCGAAATCGGTTTGACTGCATGTGATTGTCGTTTTCCATATCTACTATCTCTAACAACTTTCAGCCTGGGAGAACTTATTTGTTATGTATGGAGCGTCTATTACAGTGAGGAACCCCTTTTGTTTCATGCGAAAATGTTTATGGTTGCCCAAGTTATGTCATTTTAGATCTGGAGGTATAAAGTATCTTTTTTGCAGTTATATTTATTAATCCTTCTGTTTATTTCGGTTTATAGTTTTTTTTTATTGCTGGATATATACCCTCTTCTCTGTGTATGCTATTTTCTCTATGCTGTGTGCGATCTCGGCAAATCAGAAACAAGAAGATGAGATTTTTTTTTTCTATGTATGCTCTTTCCCCGTGTCTTTGTGTGATCTTAGGAAATCAGAAATAGCGAAAAAAAGGATAGTTGCTGGTAAGACTAACCGAAAATCTAACGTTTTGTCTCAAGGATTGCATTTCATTTTTTTTTTTTTTTGTGCATGAATTTTTGTGTTATTTTGCAGGAAAAAACACGCACATTGAAGAGCAAACCCCCCTTCTTCCTTTCAAACAATTACATAATCCTTTTACTAGCTCACTTGGTGTAAAGTTAGTTTATAAGAATAGAGGTCTTGGGTTCAAGTCTCTCTCTCAAGCTTCTTTTTCTAAAAAAAAAATTGTTAAGTTACTTTTTCTTATAAAGCCCTTTGGCAAGTTGTCGGTTTTAAAAAGAGGGTTTTATTTCAAAAGCACATGTAAAAGTAACATTGTAAAAGTGGCTCTCACTTATTTATAAAAGTGGTTCACACAAAGTAGGTTTTTTTAAAGTGAGCTTGTTGTATTAAGTTTGGAAAAGGGGGGGAATTTTTTTTAAAATTATAACTTCATCATCAACTTTCAACCTTTCACGTAACTATTTGGCATCTACAACACATGTTTTTTCAAAAAGGCATTTCTTTATCCGGAAGCCGTTTTCCGAGCCATTTTTTTTAAACCAGCCTAATTTTTCAAGATCTTTCCATTGCAGTAGTTAGTTTCAACCTTTTCAGCTTCAGATTTTTTTAAAATGGAAAGTGCATGTCTGGTTATTCTTAACAATACCAATTATTTCCAATGGCTATCCTACATGATAGACTTAGAAGTAAAGGGCTTTATATAATAGCCTCAAGACAAGAAACTAAACCTATTGATGGATATAAAGTCGCTAAATGGGAAAATAAACAAGATCAAGCACAAGGGTTGATAGGAATGTCCATTACTCAAGATCTTTGATTTCATATCCAAGAAATTGACACCCCTGATGTAGCTATGAAAAATATAAATATTGTTTTTGGCATTCAAAATGAAATCAGGGCCCACAAGCTTAAAAATGAGTTGCTTACTTTGGACCCCAATTATTTCTCCTCTATTGAAGATTTTTTGTCCAAATTCAAGACCCTTGGACTTCTTTTAGAAGGTTGTAAGGTCAAATAGGAAGATGGTAGCCTTATCTATTCCATTCTTGCCAAGCTTGGACCTGCATACTCTAAGAGAACAAGAAAAACTCTTACACCTAGGTCTTATTAATACTGGAAGCTCTTCTAAGAAAGCCTTAGCAGCCTAAAGCAACCATATCAAAATAATCCCAAGAAGCAGTATCCTGAAAAGAATGGTCCTAAACCAAACAAGGGTCTTAAGAAATTTCAGCCGCAAATTGAAAAAGCAACTCACCAAACTGATAAGGCAAATAAAAACAAAGGGAAGAAAACATATAGACATTGCAAATTTTTTAATCGTGATGGCCATGTAGAGTCCAAATGTTTTAAGAAGATGGAAGCCTTAGAAGCAACAATGAATAAGCACCACATCAATTTGGATAACTCTTCAACTTCATCTTTAGGAATGGCACCTTCTGCTTGTGATTGTCAAGCATAAATATCTTTTTATGCATCAAATGTATCTTCTTCTTCTCATTCTCATGAGTGGCTCATTGATTCTGGAGCCTCTTACCAAATGGCCAAAAATAAAGCCATGTTTTCTTCTTTAAATTATTGTAAGACCAAAAATATTTATGTTGGTGATTATAGATCTCTTAGTGTTGTAGGATTTGGAACCATTCATCTAGATAATGGTCAGTTTAATGATGTACTATGTGTTCCTACCTTGTCCTGCAACCTTCTATCTATTTATCAGATAACTCATTCAGGTGAAGGGAAAACAGTAGAATTCTCACCTCATGATGTTGTAATTAAGGACCTCAAAGATCCTAGACAAATTTTAGCTACTGAAATTTCTAATGATTCCACAAGGTTGTATAAGTTTGAAAACTTTGGGTCATCATATCTTCCCTGAATTTTTGTTTCTCATAATGATGAAGTGAGATAGCTTTTGCATGAACGATTTGGTCACTTAAACTATCGCTCTTTTCAAACTCTATGTAAAGAAAATATGGTGACAGGTATTCCTATGGTATCTTTCTGAGATGGTGTTTTTTTTGGATGTGTACTCAGAAAACACCATCGGGATATTTTTCACAAACGTGCCTCTTGGCACGCTTCAGCCCCTTTGCAGCTTGTGCATAATTGGACATCCTGCAAACCAAATAGAAACAAGCTATAGAAAAATAGAATTTAGTTATTTTATGCATGTGATGCCGAAAGAATCACAGTCAGAGGCAATGCCCATTGGACATGGTCCATACCTGCGCCATCTTCACTAAGGACCATGCCACCGAGCAATTTCCATCACTTCTGAGATTAAAGGAAGTCTTTAAAGAAGTGGAAGAAGATACCAAAAAAATATACTTAATGGTCCAACGTCAACAGTTTCAAACCCGACCCACAGGTATGTCAAAAGACCCTTCCCTACTCTTTTCTTCTCCATCATTTAATCAATAACAGAATTCTGGAACAGTGTGGCAAGGCCAATCACCTTTCTCCACTTGGAAATCGCAATCCTTTCTTATGTCACCCTGGCCAAACCAACCTTTTCCAAAAGTTGGTTGGCCAAATTCTACTCCTTTCTGGAAAAAAAATCTGCACCCATCCCAGTGGGTTGCCTCAACATCACAAAATCCAAATTGGTCCTCAAACTGGAAGCGACCCCTCGGAATAACTTATCCACCTATGGGGACGGGTCCTCAACCTCAGCCAACTTTACCAACTCCGTATCCATTGCAGAAAAATCCTCAGCCTCTTATGCGCCCCCAACTGCTAGCTCAAACAAATCCAAATCCTAATAACAGACTGGTTCAACTGATACAGATTGTTGAAAATTCAGATCTTGAAATAAAACCGATGGAATGAAGTGAACTTAGGTTAAGATCAGGACGCATCATCGCCCCAGAGGAAAAATAAAAATCAACAACAAGATGAGACAAAAACACCTTTCATAACTAAATCCTCGATTGTGACTAATACAGAAATAAAACAGGGAGAAGACACAGTCGAGTAGCAAGACCCTGAAAAAATTATCATCACCTGTCCTTTATTCCCTAAAATATTAATAACACCCAAACAAATTGTCCAGATTTTGATCTCTTTGGGGAAATTAAAAATTTATGTATTAAAATTCCTCTCCTACAGGCTATCCAAGACATTCCTATTTATGCTAAAACAATTAAAGAAATATGTGTGAAAACTCCTGCAAGGAAAACAAAATCTTCACCAACTGTCCATGTCATCGTGACCTTGTCTGATATACTTTTAGGTAGGGAAACACTAGTAAAATAAGAAGATCCAGGAAATCCCATAGTCACCATTCCAATACATTGCTACTCTTTTCCAAACACACTAGTTGATTTAGATGCAGCCATTAACATTCTCATGGTAGAAACCTACGAAACACTTGGTATCACAGCTCTGGAACCGACCACCACCTTGTTGGAACTTGTTGATTGTTCAGTCGTTAAACCAGAAGGAACCTTATAGGATATCATGGTTTCTATTGACTCATGGGAATACCCAATTGATTTTCTAGTTATCAACCCAAGAAGCCGATTAGATGGACACCCTTTAATTTTGGGACGACCTTGGTTAGCAACAACCGATGCTTACATAGGCTATCGTATTGGTGGCATGACCATCACAAAGGGGAATGTTGTAAAAAAAATTATTTTATATCCCCCTGCTAAGCCAAGTCTGCCCATCGTAAAAAATGATAAACATCCACATACATTCCTGGAAGACAAAATCCGTTCACCTCTTACAATAGCAGAAGCGCTTGAGTTCAAGAATCAGACTGAAGATGATGTAATTAATAATTTTATAAATCAATCAACTACTGAGAACAATTTGAAATTTCAAATGTTGAAAACGATTCTTGATAATGAAGCCCAAGAAGACCCTTTGAAATGTGTCGATGACCAACACATACCCACAATTGTTGTTCATAACAGCAGGCTTGTTGATATTGAACCAGGCAAAATTTTTAACATCAATGACAATCTTGATAGTGACCAACAAAAAACGCTCATTCAAATTCTGAAAAAATATAAAGGGGATTTTTCTTGGGACTACCCAAACATGAAGGGTATAGATCCCCAATTATGTACACATCATTTCTACACCAAAAAGGATGCCCGCCCTATTCGGAAAAATCAACAAAGATTAAATCTGCATCTCAAGGACATCGTAAAAGAAACGTTGTCGGACGTGAATTTTATTTATCCCATTTTGGAAAATAAGTGGGTCTCTCCACTAGTAGTTGTTCCCAAAAATAATGGGAAATGGTGAATCTGTGTGGATTACAGGGAATTAAAAAAATCCACGCAGAAAAACCACTTTGCTCTTCCATTTATTAATCAAGTCCTCGATACATTAGTAGGAAAGAGATTCTTTTCATTTCTTGACAGCTTCAATAGCTATAATCAGATCCAAATTGCCACTGAAGACCAAGAAAAAACTACCTTTACCTACCCATGGGGTACATTTTCTTATAGAGTCTTACCTTTTGGTTTATGCAATGCCCCAGCTACATTTCAGAGGGCCATACTCAGTATTTTTTATGATTTTATAAATGAGGGACTTGAAGCTTACATGGATGACTTCACCCTATATGGGGATGATTTCGACCAAGCGCTACAAACTTTTGAGAAAGTATAGGAACGATGCATCGCTACCAGGCTGTGTTTAAGTAACGAAAAGTGTCACATGATGATGACAGAAGGTGTAATCCTAGGACACTACATCTCTGCGGCTGGAATACAGGTAGACCCAGCAAAAATACATGTAATTCTTCTACTACCTACACCTTGCACTCAGATAGAGGTAAGTATCTTCCTTGGAAATGTAGGATACTATCGTATATTTGTAAATATTTTTTCACGAATTGTTGTGCCTTTGTATGCTTTAATAGGAAATGTTTAATTTAGATGGTCTGATAAATGTGACATTGCTTTTACAGATTTGAAGAAACTAGTCTCGAATGCTCCAGTGTTGCATGGCCTCAATTGGGAGCTGCCTTTTCATATCTCTATAGATGTGTCGGATACAGCAATAGGCGCTATCCTCAGGCAAGAAGAGGACAAAAAGCCCTATGTTATTTACTATATCTGAAAAAAATTTACTTCTGCTGAACTCAATTATACAGTAACAGAAAAGGAATTCTTTGTTGTCATCTATTCCATAAACAAATTTAGAAATTATATAACAACCTACCAAATTTTTATGTACATTGATCATTCTTCCATTAGATACTTAACCAATAAACCAATCACTAATGGGCGAGTGACCCGTTGGCCATTACTTTTGTAGGAGTTTGATATTACCATTAAAGACCGTCTAGGAAAGGAAAACCCTGTCGCAAATTTTCTGTCACGGGTTCCTAAGACAAATGATATGCTGGCTATGGAGGATTAGTTCCCAGATGAAAATTTGTTTGTTGTAGCAGTTAAAGCACCATGGCACGTAGATGTTGCAAATTATCTGGCGGTAGGAAAACTTCCCAGACACTTAACAACAAAGGAGAGGAATTTGATTGTCCAGCGCACCACCCGATTTTCTTGGATCGGTAGATACCTTTTTCACACAGGGTCTGATATGAAAATATGCAGATGCATTCAAGAATATGAAATGTACAACATCCTGAAGGCCTGCGTTGACGAGCCTTGTGACAGACACTTCGCAGATCGTAGAACTGGGCATAAAATACTACAGATGGGCTATTACTGGCTCATTATTTATAAAGATGCCAAGAAATATGTCTAGGTTTGTGATAGCTTCCAAAGGATGGGCCATCCAGGTCAATCTGACGAAATGTCGTTACAGCCTCAATTGGTAATAGAACCTTTCGAACGGTGGGCGTTAGATTTTGTTGGCCCATTCAACCCGTCATCAAACCAAAAGGCCTACATACTGGTTGCTACAAGCTATGTAACAAAGTGGGTAGAAACATTAGCTTTTCCAAGAGCTACATAAGAAACTGGAATTAATTTTATTTTTGAATTATTTATGCAGTATGGCTTACCCAGGGAAGTGATAACGGATGGAGGAGTGCAGTTTGTAGGACATAAGGTTACAACCACTCTGCAAAATCACCATATCACACATAGAGTCACTTCTCTGTATCACCCGTAGGCGAACGGGCAGGTTGAAAGCACCAACAAAGTCATTGAGGCAATTTTTTCCAAGACAGTTTCAACACATCGATGGGACTGGGCTACTAAACAGCCAGAGGCCTTATGGCCTTATCACACAACTTGGCGAAATACTACTGGATATTCCCCGTACCAACTTATATTTGGCAAAGAACCTATTTTTACTATCGAATTTGAAATAAATACTCTCATAAAAACCCAGGAAGTGGGACTAGACCTAATGAAGGCACAAACTAAACAACTTCAAAAAATAAATGAATTGGATGAAGCTCGACTACTTACTCTACAATGCAACGTAATTATTTAGCAGTAAAGGTCTAAGTGGCACAACAGTCTTATAAAAAAGAAGACGTTTCAGGAAGGAGACTAGGCACTCCTCTATGATTCCAGGTTCTAATACTTTTTGGGTAAATTACAGATAAGGTGGCTTGGCCCATATGAAATTAAAAAGGTGCGCGATAATGGCACTCTAACTCTGACCACCATCGATGCGTTTGGCTCTTCTTTTCGGTTGGATGGACATCGGGTATGTCTTTATCATAAACCAATCACCAAAGAGTATTTTTTGCCAACAGGTACGTGACGATTCCACTATGCAAATTTTAGTTGCGGGGAGTAACGACTAGGAAACTTTACTTTCATGAAAATACGTTTCTCTTCTACTGTAAATAATGTATATATTTTTAACATTTGGTTGCAATTTTCCATTTTTTGTTTTTAAAATAATAATAACTGTATAAATGTGTGGATTTATTTTCTTTTGAAACAGTCGTTTATAATGATATGCCTTTCTTTTACCACTGTTTTGCATTACAAGCAAATGTTGTTCAAATTCTTTAAACAGTTGTTGTTCATTTTCAATTGAACAACCACATTTCTTTTCGTGAACATTTTTTTTATTTAATATATTGAAGAGTTCTTATTCAATCAGCTGAACAACTGTTTTTCAGAAAAATGAATAGCCGCGATTTTTTTTTTTTTTTTGTTTAATAATTGTTGTTCAATAGATTGAACAGTAGTTGTTCAATCAACTGAACAACTGTTGTTCAGAAAAATGAACAGCCGCAATTTATTTTTGTGTGTTTAATAATTGTTTTTCAATAGATTGAACTGTTGTTGTTCAATCAACTGAACATCTGTTTTTTAGAAAAACGAACAACCGTGATTTATTTTTTTGATGTGTTTAATAATTGTTGTTCAATAGAATGAATAGATGGCGTTCAATCAATTGAAAAACTGTTGTTCAGTAAAATGAATAGCAACAATCATTTTTTTGGTTTGTTGACGTCCTTTTTGATGACTTTCACATATCATTGTTGTTCGATAGAATGAACAACTATTGTTCAATACATTGAACATCTGCTATTCAATTAAAGGAACAATTGTTGTTCCAATGACTACACAACTTCCATTCAATCTTAATCAAACAACCATATTTTCTCTCACATGCTTTACTATGAAGATCATTTTTTGGGATTGGAAATTTGTACCCAATATAGAGAAAAAATACTGATATTAACAACATTATTATTTTTAAACCTTTGATGGGTATCTTTATTCCATAAACTGACATGGTTCACCTATATAATGACTTTCTAAATATCTCCTCTTCGGACATATCATAAAATGATTCATTATCTCAATACTATGTTGGTTTATTTTTCACACTTCCAATTGATAATTCCCTTTGGTATGATGATACATGGATAAGGGCATAACTTTTATTGGCATTCTTTTACTTCTCATTCCATCCCTAACTCTTAAGGACCTAATGAGCCTCCCTCCATTTATAATGTGTATATGAAAATGTAATGCAAACCTTCTTAGAGTTGATATGGGGTATCATCACAAGCCAACCTACCATGATCATAAGGATGTAACAAGTGTCATTCCCATCATGGCCACACACTAGGTCAATGGCCTTCCAGACAGTTAAATTATCAGAAGGATAGGAGGTCTCATCACGAGCAAACCTGATCACTTTGTTATACCCTAGTGAATGGCACTGTGATTATCTGGTCACCATGCCAGCACAATGATCTCTTGATAGAAATAAACAAATCATTTAAGTCCTAAAAAAATGATTTTGGCTCATTTTTGGGGTTAAAAAGAAACCATGTTGAGGCTATGGATGCATGCTAGTAGTAGTGGCTCCGCTTATGGTATTGGAGTTTTATGTTATATTTCAAATTACTCTATATCCCACTATTTCCTATTTATTCATCTCAAAAGACGAATTTATCCTTTGAATAGATTTTATATCTATATTAACCAATATACATGGTAGACTATACTTTTATATGAATTATATCAATAATGTCAGATCAATTGATATCAACAGTCGTTATCATCTATCACCTGTCATGATTTCATCATATCTTTCCATTAAAGGGAAAAAATTTTCTCATAATGGTTATTTCTCTATTTTATTCCTTTTTCAGTCATTTCCTAACCATTTTTCTAATTTGCACGGCTCTGACCATTTCTTACCATATGTACGCTGCTTTGACCATTTTTCTGCTGCATTTATGAATTCCCAATGTCCTTTCCTCTTTTCCTATGCTCTATGGTCGTGGATGCCCTTTTCTAATTGGAGGGGGGAAGGTAGGCATAATGCGACAACATGCAATATAACTACTAAACTCCGTTGAAACATGTTGATGTGACAAATAAAATTATGGCCTTTATATCAAAAATAAAAAACTTCAAAGAATTGTATGCTTTTTATTGGTGTTGTTCCAAACTAAGAAAACTGTGACAAGTGCATGCAGGAGTGCGAATTTAGCTTCTGAAGCACAAAAATCATGGGCGGAAAATCTATTCGCAGTGAACCCACAATACTTTGATTAACAGACCAGGCTTGCACAGTTCTTGAGTGCGTTGGCTGGCTTCAATATTTTCTCAAAATACAAGGATTCCATATTGAAATAGCACTTGAGTTCCTGCAAAATCTACAGGGTGGACACACAATTATAAGAGGCAGAAATATAACAGTGTCTGAAGCAATCCTAGCCGAGGTCTCGGGACTTCCAGCAGAAGGCACAAAATGGACCGATAAGCATGTTTTGTTGCATGAAGCAGTCGCAGTATTTCAGGACCTAGATGAACAATTGGTTTGCAAAGGCAAAGGAATCCATCCTGCATCTCTAAGGGAACCATGGCAAGAATCGACAACCACTTTTTAGAGGTACATCACTTTGGACGAACGTCAAGACATGGTAAAACCTCGACAACTTAAACTGCTAGCCATAATTAAACAAAAAATTACGGTTAACTTGCCATTCTTTTTGAATTTTGTATTGCATGATATCTATAGTCGAGTTAGGAAGACTGAAGATCCATATAATATTATCAGCCATCATGGCCTGATCAAGTTAATTATCATCCATGACTTAGCCCAGCAGCTATTGACATGGGACAACTTTGTAAACCTTGCCCCACCAGAAGAAAATACATATGTACAGATAAGGATAGATGATAGAAACATTGATAACATAGATATTGAACAAAAAATAATAGAAGTGACAATTCCAAAAAGAGCAATAAAAAGGAATACTTATTCCTTGGCCTCTAGCCCAGTAAAACGAAGACGCTCTCTGAGGATAAGCTCACAAAAACATACCCTAATTCTAACAGATGAGGCAGGGCCGTCTCACACACCCCCTCTAAGCCCATGGAGTGATTCTTTATAGGAATATGAGGAAGAAATTGCCCGAGTACTGGAGAATTTGGGTACACTCTGTGAAGAGAGGGACCAATCTAGAAACTCTGAAGGACAAAATCTTGACCAGTCTGCCTCTGTTAGCAGTTCTGGCCATACCAAAATTTTTCTATCCATTGAAGAGATGGGAGATTCACAAGACTTGAGGGAACCAATTAACTCTGAAAATGAATACCCTGAGGAAGAAACTCATGCAGAGGATATTCTGAACCCGAGAATCAGTCGAGAGATACTGTCCTATTAGAGCATGATTTTGATGTTGGTACATCCCCTCTTGTTCCTGAAAGATATAATGTCCCATTAGAACATGATTTTGATGTTGGAACAACCCCTCTCGTGGCTGAAAGTGATATTTTCCCACTATAGCATGACCTTGATATTGGCATAGCTCTTCTTGAGCCTGAAAGAGATATTGTGCCCTCTCCAAAAGAAAACCCCATGAAGTAGAAGAAATCAGACAAGGGAAGATTAAGGAAGTTGAGTAAGAAGTATAGAAAATTTAAGAAAATAGTCAAACAATTAAGGGAATGGTTAAAGGAATCGAAAAATGCCTGGAAGCCGAAAGTAAAATTGGAAACTATTGAAACCCAAACAGAGAAATGCTCCACTGAGGTTATGGGAAGCCAAACAGAACCATGTCCCACAGAGGATATTGACACTCAAACTTAATAGCTTTTTGTTTGTTCAATGGAGACCCAAACGGAATTTCTTTTGGATTCCATAGATGTTGTTGTCCAAACATATTTTGAGGAGAATGTCCAGAAAAATCACTGTATTTCCTTGAAACTGAGGTGCAAATTGCTTGGTGCCAGGACATGACAATGAAACACATACAGAGGAAACACCTCACTATATTCCCCTGGTAAGAGAGGTTGTTATTATGAAACTACAAAATGAATTGACACAGACCCAACACGTTTTGGCTCAATACAAGAAATAAGTGGTACCCTTACATATACACCAGGAATTGATGAAGAAATTAGTTACAGTCACTGCAACAGAAGATGAAACTTTCGCCAATCTCAGAGGTGAGTAGGAGAAAGTGAAGAGAATGCAAACCCGACTTCAGAAAGCCAAGGAACAAACTAAAACCACATGTTCTCTTTACTCTGATGTTTTACCTTTCCGGTCACCTTCCACTAACTATGCATTATTATTGTTGGAAAGATATATATTGTTGAAGATTAAAGTTTTCAGGGCTGGAAATCTAGTTGAATTTAAAACCACTGCAGAATTCATCCAATGGTGTCAGAAACAAAATGAGAAGGTAACACGCCTTCTATGTGAACTATACATGCACAATTTTTTCTTAGAGGATGAACGAGATGGTAATCCTAGCCCCTTCATTGGGGACATTCAATTTCAATCTTTCCTCTCTTTCGTTTCTAATAAGATTAAATGGGCTAAGGCTTATAACATTTTCCAAAAAAGGGAACATGGTTTGGATCTATGGGTAAGAGGAGAACCCACGAAACCCTTGCATATTTTCATTCAACATAGAATATTCATGAAACAAGAGGGAGCTGTGGATAAATTAGGACCACTACATAAAGATATTGTACAGGCAGGAAGGGATTATTTCCAAGACATTAGGGAAGAAACTTTATTGGCAACAAAGCAAAGATGGAAGGCTTCCACTAACAATGTCAAGAACCAGGAGCCATTTGGTTACATAAACTTTAAATCTGTTGTTGCTCACCTAAACATGTACAAAAATATAATCCTATTCATGGGCCCTACTTGGATAGGATGCCATTACAAGTGTCCTATTATATGGTATCCCCTTGAAGGATATTACCATGACTATGATTTGCTAGAATTTCATGTGAACCGGGCCTTTGCAATAATCAAACATAAAAATGGTTTTAGGCTATATAAGGAAGAAGTTTATCCTGCTTATTATTTGACACAACTACAGCTCAGCCATATTATTAAATGAGGACATGCAAAAAGGTAAGAAGGGGAGTATGTTGGGCCATGGAAAAGGTATGTTTTATCCTCATATTAGCTTGATTTATTATTGACATTCATGTACTTATCTTCATTTTTGGAATAAATCTATAAGAAAATATTGTAAAAGCCAGGAAAGACAAATCATCAACAAATTGTCTGATTCTGGCATGAAAACTAACTTTCGCTTGCTTTTTGTGTGCAAGAATCCAAATGGAACAATTGTTGTTCAAACGATTGGACAACAGCGACCGAGAAAAGGCAAGAAGACCATGTCTTGCTCATACAGGCCAACGGAAGACTAGGAGGATCGAGTTTATTTTATAATGCAATCTGATTGACAGTTGCGAAACCCTCAGGATTAGCTCTCATCCGTTTGTTTTCCTTTAGATTATATAAAGACGATAGGTGAAATAGAACAAGACTTTTAACCCGGAAGCTGTAGTTTACATTTTGACATTATTATTGAAGATAGAGTAATTACACTGCGATGATGTTGTATTGTTATTATTGAATTTAATGAGAAATACATTGTTTCCTTTGTAATCGCATTCTGAGTATCTTTCAACAGTGACTTTTGGAGACTCTGGGCCCGGTCACTGGGAGATCTAATGCTTATCTTGTGTCATATTCGTTTCTCTTGTCATATTTATGATTTTCTTTTACAGTTGAGATAAATTTTAGCTGTTGTTACTTTTATGCATGTGTGTTATTCTTTAATGAATTTATCAGATTAGTTCAAACATTGTGTTTGACTGTTGTTTATTTTGAGTAATGTTATTGGAAATCTTGAGTGATCAGTTATTGTTAGTTTCAGTTAAAAGTGTGAATAATAGATTTTTGTTCATTTATGTAATCTCTCTTTTCCAGTAGATAATTATTAAGCAACATTTCTTTGAGTGTGATTCTTCCAATTCTTAAGTTAGCTTCAGTTTTTCTACAAATAGTTGAAGATAAATTAAGATTCATGGTGTGTAGTTGGTTTAAGTTTTTCTTTTGAATTATTCCAGATTGAACTTCGATAATTAGAAAAAGTAGTTATTGCAACAATATAGAATCATTTGTTCCTAGATAGCTTCTGATTTCACTCTGCACAAACAATGCTAACACTCTTGAAACAAACAGACGAATCCTTGGTTGATGATTAATGTAGACATTAGGATTGATTTTTATAAGTCGCCTTTTAGCACCAAAAAAAACCTCATGCAAAATTCAAACAATAGTAGCACCATTTAATCAACATAATACTAAATATGATATGTAGAAGTTACACCATCACTGTGTCCCTACAACCATGACAATTGGTCACATCAATCTCTTAATTATTGAGTTGATATTGCCATATAGGAACTTATGATTTGTGCACTTATTTAACCCCTGAAGACAATGTATTTTCCATACATAATCCTCTATCACATACACAATATACCACAGTGACAATTAAAAAATAAATTATTTGCAAAACCTCTCCATCAGATCCTTCTGACGTAAAAAAATAAGTGTGATTCTACTCCGGGAATTACACTAATTAGATCTGAGAAAACAAGGTATGGTGCCAATTAGTCTATGGAAACTCCAATAGTTAGCAAACCTCAACAAACACAAATATTTTGAACAATAATGAGTTTTATGGTCAAATCAACCCAAAGTTACACAATGATAAAGAGTGCACAAAAGAAATAATATTCTTCATATCATTCTATGCATAGTTATATCTATTGGTGCACTTCATCATGTGTTTGTTAGATAGAGTATTTAGAAAATTAGAACATAAAAAGAAGATCCATTTTCCCTCCATTACACTTTCAATAAACAAATCATGATGCTAGAAAGAACACCATTGTATTGTCAAAACAACCTTAGACACTTGATGTGTTAGATCCATACCTTAAATTGAACTGTCATATTAAAAAATATAAAATATAAAAAAAAAATTCTATAAGCGAAGTGTCATAATAATTTAGGTTTTGTTATAATACCATGAGCCAATATCATGGCTTATCAATATCACATGCTGAAAAACCATAATGCATTTGAAAATCAAAATATTTTATAAATTATTTATTTTAATTTAATTTTATAACATTTTTTAAATTAAAACTTAATGCTTACAATATATGATCCATAAATTGTTGTGGATATTCCGTTGGACAGTTCTTCACAATATATCTGACAATATTATATTTAAAATCTGAAATTCTACACTATTACAATTTACGTAAACCTCTAATTCGGTAAATTTAACTCTAATTAGTGCATCCATGCGAGTGAAAATTATGCAGAAAAGTAGAGAACAACAAAATAAGCTCACACACACACACAAAAGACACAAAATATCCTGTGGGAAACCCTTTTGGGAGAAAACCCAAATGGAAGTTGAGGTCGCTTCGCTTTCTTTCTCTGTCTAGAAAATAAGGCTGCAGGTACAAAGAAGTATTGTCTATGGCCCGTGGGCTGCTATAGTGCACAGATGTGTGCTCTACCTCCTACCTCTCATGGCTATCTTTTCTTAGCTATGGAGCAAAATTCTCTCGAAATAATGGAATGCCTCTTCCTCCTAGTGGGCCAGTTATAACACAATCTGATAGCATACTAGTGGTTAAGTTTGACTACATCAAGCCTTAACTAAAGTTAAAAAATAGACTCTTCTAGAGTCTTTTACATCACAAACATGTGGCTAGCCCTTTTTCCATGAATAATGGGGGTTGACATTGCATCCTGCCGAACTATAGGTGTCAAAACAAGAAGGTGAACTTATAAGTGGAATAACGTTTGCATACAGACTCTCATTGACTGATTGGCATGCTTCTTATGCCGGTGGAAATATCCTTGTGTAGAATAAAATGAAATGGTGTTATTCTAAAGCGGTAAAGTTCTACCCCCCAAAAATGTTGTTTTATGCCTCAAAACACTTTTGAAAGGTTTAAGACCCCATTTTGCCAAACTGGGTCCTGCCAGTAAAAGCAACAATCCTGTGAGCTGACTCCTCCACTTTTTCCTCTTTTAATGAATCAAGATGGATGAAAAACAATATAATGATCTATTGTGCTATACAACAACCCCCATTTATTTTTCATAAATAGGGACCCTTTAGAAATAAATAGGAAAATCTGTGTTAAAATTTCTTTTAAAAACACTTAGAAAATAATTTTTTGCCTAAAGCACACCACTTATCACATGTTTTATCCTTCAAAAAGAACCCTAAATCATAAAATTTGTGAATTACGAAATGCGCTCTTTAAAAAGCCTTTCCAAAGAAATAAAAATAGTTACTTTCCTTTTTTCGCATCGCACTTGATTTAGTTAAAACTTAAAGAAACAAAGTGATATAAGTTGTGACAGCCGTGGACTCGACGAAGCGAATAAACTCAAAAATATAAATCCTTTTTCGCTATCGCATCCACTTTAAGCTTTCGCAAATGTATAATATAGACTTAAACGTATCTTTTAAATCTTGCGATCTACAATTTGTGCAGATCTCATTTTGCAACATTTATGAGACAATCACGAAATATTATAAGGAATCATCACAATTTGCACATTTAATGATATCAGCTTGTGAAAAGCAACTTATGTCATATCAAATTGAATTTTAGATCTTAACGGCTTTAAACGATTGATAAGTATTGTGTGTGAAGCCATGTCAAGCATTAAATTTTGAAATCATAAGGAATTATGAAGAGATAATTGATAAGATTGACAGTTTTTCGCGTGAGTTTGAAGTAAATCCCTGATATATCTTTGTAAATGCTCATTATATGATATATTTCACTTTGCTCTCAGGAAATCAATTATTGAGTTAAGAAATTCAGAGATGAGTAAAAAAGGTAAAGAAGTGTCTCAAGCATCATCTTCAGAGGATACAGATATGCCTTCGTTATTTTCAGACACTGTCTGTAACAAGGATTGTGGCAGTTCTTCATGGGAAGCTACGTACAAACTTTTAGAGGATGAAGAACCAAAGGTGATAACAAAAATATCTGCGACAGGTACTGATTCCACCTCTGATGCAACCCTTTTCGACGTTGCATGCTCATTTATTCACAGAATAGCTGCGAGACCGAAGATTATGCCTTACACGGATATGATTAAGTGGGCAGTTGAGAACTTAAATATTGAAGATAGAGTTTTCAAGAATTCCAGAGGAGAGATTATGGGCTTTTTCAAACCCGAAGATTTGACAGCCATGTATCATCTACCAGCTCCGCAACAGAAGTATGATAATAGATATGTGCAAATGTTCAGAGCTAAACATCTAGATCTTATCAAGGTCATCCATGAATGGAAGGACAATGAACGTAAATTAAAGCAAAACAAATCTGGTACGTACCCCATTACACAAATCCCTTAACCTTATTGCTATGCTACTGGTATGTTGTGTGGGCCTGATAGTATTAGGTTCACTAGAGATTTGGTTCCCTTAATTGACGCAATCGTCAATTCATCCATTTTGAATTGGGCAGACCTTTTGTCCAATTATTTAGTCAAAGATATTGTCGAATATAGGAATAAAAAGAATGCTTCGTCCCAAGAAAATTCACCCCTTTTACATGTCTTCTTATGTTATGGATTCCATTTGTTTCACTTCTACATTTCCAATCATGGGTTGGAAATGGACCATTAAAAACCCTACCCCAATTACATATACCATGAAGAACTTTGGGACTCTCAATTCCACCTACATTTCTACAAAGTTTGTTATGGAGTCATGTTGCCTATGTATCAAATGATTTTTAACAAAAAGATCCCTAAGGTTTCCAAAGAAGTCAGTAAATATATCCTTCATACAGCTAGATAGTTTGCTGAAGAGAAATTCACATATGTTCGAGTATTTGGAAGTTCTGCTCTTCCACATGTTTTGCCATAGTATGTTCCAGATAGATTGTTTGGGAGAGAGATAGCTTATCAGCTAATCAATGGTGTCACAAAACAGTTAAAAGATGATAAAAAGGCTATTTGGCCTTCTTTCCCTCTACATTGCGGCACCTTCGCTTTGGCTAATATCGGCCATACATACAAAGAGGTTCATAATATTCAGATGTTGAAGCTAGCATTCATGCCAGGAAGATTATATGACCCCGAAGATGTAATTAAAAGTTACATGGAAAAAATCAAAACAAAGCCTTTCATAAAAGAAGAAGACAAATTTGATGACTTCTTCCAAGGAGTCAAAGATTTTTCTAATATTGTTAAAAGAATTTCTATTCAATCAATTCAAGAAGAGGCTGAAGCCTTTCAGGTATATAGAAATGAGAGATTGAAAAATGTCCCTTTGAATTTGTTAGTTATTGAAGAAGAAAAGCATACTCCAAGTGTTAGTCTCGATGAAGAAATGAAATATGGCTCTGAAAATGAATTTGGTCAGTCTCAACAGCACTCTGATAAGTCAGATCAATCTGAGGATGAATCTGAATCTATAAAAGCAAATTTGGAACTAAATTAAATTTAGAAGAAGTTCAAAAGGACCAGAGCACGGTAGATCAGTTTAAATCATCTCAAGGTAAAAACCTGGTGAATGAATGGGAACAATTTTCCCAAGCAATAAGCACTCCTAAAGAAAAGGTCAATACTGACCAAGCAACAAGTTTTCAAACGCCAAAGCCTTCTCAGAAAATAGTTGAAACTGTCAACCCTCTACAGAGAATCCCAGCAACACAAAGCAAAGAAATCATTCCAGCTTACTCTACAGATCAAATCATCCTACATATTGAAGACATTCCATCATTGGATATTTTATACAGTCCCAGTCATAGAGCTGTGGTTAAAAGGAATAAGAGAAAAATAACTGATAAGACTACTCCTAAAATGACAGATGAATCAGTTGATGACATTTGGAAGGATTCATTGGAGGATCCCACTGATCATCTGACTAAATTGTCACAATATGCAGGAGCTTATGCCACAGCCACTGTAGATAAGGCAACTGAAGTTAGAACCTTGTTCAAACAGAGAGAATCTAGAATACAGGAGTTAGAACATATGTTAGATGCAGAGAAAGTCAAGGCTACTGAACAAATCAAAGAAAGTTCAGCACAGTTCCATAAAGATATTGAAAATCTTAAGTTAGAACATCAAGCAAAGCTAAAATAGAAACAGACACAACTGGAAAAAGCCATGGAAGAATTACAGAATCAATTACAATCAGAAAATTTCATTAAAGAAGCACTTGAGATAGATTCTTTGATAAAGAAACAACAAAAAATATTTTGTCATAAAGTTGCTACGATTGATTCCTATTGTGATTCCAATAAAATAATGATTCAGCAAATTGCAATCCAAAAACTAGAATGTGAGAAACTTAAAAAGAGAATTGAAGAACACATTCAGTGGAAAAAATCAGAAATAGGAAAGCAAGCTAATCTACCACAAATAGAGAAGCTTCACAAGGAATAATTATTTACAGAATGGGAAGCACAGATCATCCTAACAGAAAGAGCGGCGACCAAGACATCCAGCAAATCAAATGAGGTTATACATCTCTTATGTGACCAATTGTTTAAAACAGGACTTCTTGAAGAAAGCACGTCTGATGTGTTTTCAATAACAAAAGAAGTAGAATTAAAATGGACACAGAGAGCAGAACAACAGGAAGAAATAATCAAGAAAGTCAATAAGTTTGATCAGGAAAATTATTGGCCCAAAAGTCTTCTATTTCTCACAGAATTAGCCCAAAAGTCTCAGTCGACAATCTCAAATGCTATCTTCAAGGACCAAATTAGATCACGAATATCTCAGCCAGCTCAGCCCAAGACAATGCTAGATATCTGCCAACTTCGTGATCACACAGAAATACATGATCCATAAAGTCAGGATTATCAGTTCTAAATTCATAGATTATTGTTCAAGTTAATTTTTAGAGAAAGGTTGTTTGAAACCTCCTCTACATTTTTGAAAATCATTTAATTAGTTTTTAGTTAGTTTAGTATTTAAACCCTTCTCATGAATTTAGAGAAGGGTCCAAGATTTTGTTAAAAACATTTGCAAAGAATGCTTATTTCTAAGTAAGTTTGTGAATGCCTTGATGAAGTAATGGAACACAGCCATTTTCAGTTATAAATATCATTTTTTTGAATCACTGTTGGTGCATTTCTGTATTCTTTGAACGACTCTTTGATTGAAGAATTGGATACAGCCGATTATCACTAATCCGATAAGCAAAAGTAATACACATCTGGTACTATTATCCTGTATGTTATTTTTGTTTTTGAATGTTAGTGATGAAATCAACTTTCATGAATCATATATAGAATTAATTATTTTTATCTGAAATATTAGTTGCACTATTGTACGATATAAAGGTAGAAATTAGTTACTTTATACATGGTCATCAGATAAATGCGACATATCTTTCATTTTCTTTTGATTAACTATTTTTCAAGAGAATCATCTTACACAGTAATAATTCTATTAAATCTGTGATGATTTCATCATCACAGATTGAATAGATATCTCTTTAGATCGCATTTAAATATTATCCCTAGGTTAGATTAAATTTAATTCAAAGTTTTTCACTTAGAAATAAATTTGTCTTAGTTCGTATCAATTCATCATTTAAAAATGTTTTGAAAAGAAATCCCACAAATTATCATATAAAACCCAAATCTGGTAAACTGGTCCCATCACACCCAGTTGGAGCCACTACCCCAAACGGAAAAGGAACTACTTTAAGGTCCAGACCGGGTGGTTATCCCCTTTGTTGTTGCCATGGATTTTTTAGGCCTCAACATTTTTGGCACTAGAAGGAGGGTCTGGCTATGAATGGTAGATAAGTCTAAAATTCAAAGCCCTCCTAAGAGTCGATCTCCTCAAAAGCATTCTATGATTTCCCAATCACAATCTAGATCACCAACTCAGAAATCGGAAGTAGTAGAAACCTTTCCATCATCTCATGAAGTATCATGTCATCCACCTACTTCAGAATTCATTCCCGAATCTCTCGAAGTTCAGTCTTTAATTCAACAATTAGAAGGAATATCTATTTCTGCTGAAAATCCTGTTAACCCAGAAACTTCTGAGGAATGTGTTACTTCTTTATTTAGAGAAATTGGTATTTTAACTCGATCTAAAAGTGAGAAGCTTGGAATTCCCCCTTTTGATTTTCCATTATAATATCATCACAAAAAAGTTTCTATATCCAGATCTAAGTCAGAAATAAGTGAAGTCACAGCAAATTTTCCTTCAGTCATTCCTCCACATTCTTCTAATCAATCCACATCTTCTCTATCTTCCATTTCTTCTACGCAAACAATCAGTGTTGTCACAAGTAGTATTGTTCCAGTTGTAAGTTCTTCATTCATTACCCCTACTTCTGGATGTACTTCTACATCTTCACAAACTCCAAATCTAGTTATGGCCAATCGACCTTGGATGAGTCCTGGTGTTGTATTAATAGCAAATCCTAATCCTCTTCCAAATTATCCAGAAAAATGGTTACCTAAATATAATCCAGATGATGGTCTTCCTGCTGAACAAGACATCAATAATTTTATGTTAGCCATGAATTTGAAAGGAATTTCTCATGAAGATGTTGTAGTTAGATTGTTTCCATACACTTTACGAGGATCTACGGGATCCTGGTACTTTTCTCTTCCAGCAGGATCAATTGCTGATTGGGCAACCTTTGAACAAGTTTTCCTTGAAAAATTTGGAGATGATAGGACTGTTGCATCCTTAATCAATGCCCTTTCCAATCTTAAAATGAATTCAGGTGAAAAGTTCAAAGATTTCAACTCCAGATTTAACAGGTTATTAAATAAAATCCCAAATACTTCTAGACCTGTTGTTGAAGTACAAATAGAATGGTATATTTCTGCTTTGCCTTCTAATATAGCTATTTTTGAAGATAGAGCTAATAAAGCTACTCTTTTAGAAAACTTGAAAGAAGTTCTCGTAGTAGAGAAAAGAATCATAGCATTAGAAAAATGATCAAAGACAGAATAAAGGAAAACAAAGAAAGTGACATTTAGTCAATATTCTAAAAAGAAAGTTTCAAAAGATCCATTTGATCTTGAAAGTCTTCAAAAAGTGCTAAAGACTATGTCAAATGATATGATTAATATAAAGAAACAAGTTGCTGAAACTTCAGCCGCTAAAAAATCATTTCATCCATTTAAGAAAAGTCCTCCTTCAACATCTCAACCTCCAAATGAGATTTCAAATGTTGAATCTAATCAAGATATTGAAGATCCCTCACCTTCTAAAAATGAATTAGATTCTGAAGAAGAAGTTGAATTAAATGGTTTATGGGATTTTATTCTTCTCACAGAAGAAGAAAATGAAGCTATGTCTATATCTACAAGAAGTAAATCTTCTTCAAATCCAATTGTGTCAAATCCCAAACAAAATTATGTTCCTACGAAAGAAAAAATCAAAAAATCCAAAACTGTACGGACAGATCCGATTCTATCAGATCCTTCTACGACTTCTAAAAATTTAATAGTTTCAGATACAGTTGAATATAACATAGTTGAAGACATGAAAAATATTAAATCAAATATTTCATTACATGAAATGACCGAAATCAAACAACAACAGAAAATATTTCTTAGAGAAATCAAAGCAATTCTTGTAGAACCTATACAAGCGCCAGTTATAGCACAAGCTTCAAAAGATATGGGAAAACCTCCATCATCTACTAGTAAAGTAAATTCCAATGATCTTGTTTTAATTGGTGATAGATCTATCTCTCAAACTCCTCCTTTTCTTTTGATTTATGAAATTTTTAACAAAAATGTTCATAATTGTCTTATTGATTCAGGGGCTTCTTCAAACATTATGCCAAGAACAGTATGTACAAAATTAAATATCATTCCTCAAAAAAAATATGTACATATAGTTCAATTGGATAGAACAAAAGTTGAAGTTATCGGAGAAATGTTGTCAGTATATATCAGGTTGTCATCTAATCCAAAGGTATTACAGGTGATTGATATTTTGGTCACAGACATCCCTGAATTTTATGGTCTTATTTTAAGCAGGGATTGGTCTGAAAAGTTACATGGATGTGACTAAAATCTTTCGGAGAAAATCACATCAAAAAGATGTGACCTAATCTATTTTGATGTGATTTTCTCCGAAATATTTTAGTCACAATTTATGGATCACAGAAGAAAAATTCCTAAAGTTACATGAATATTTTGCTACTGATTTGTCACATATGTGGTTACTATACAATGGTAAACCAAATCAAATCAGAATTGAACGTGAGAAATTTATGAAACATACAGTTACTGAATTAGAAGGACCAAATGAACTTGTAGCTTTTACTAATAATATCATAGGAAATTATTCAGTTGAATCATTCCTTGGATCATTCAATGCTCAGGTCTCACCTTTTCAAACAAATACTGTTATTTCTCAAATTGAAAATTTTTCTTAAACATATTCTTCTAAATGTATTAATTTTAGCAATCATATTCCAAAACAATATTTATTTTGGACTCTATTTTTTGATGGTTCGAAATCAGAAGATGGTGCAGGGGCAGGTTGTGTTTTAATCAATCCACAAGGAGAGAAAACGATGCTAGCTTGCAGACTCGAGTTTCAGTGCACAAATAATACTGCCGAATATGAAGCATTGATACAAGGTTTGTATAAAGCTATAGGATTGAATGTTAAATATTTGCAAGTATATGGAGATTCTGAAATAATAGTAAAAAAATTTAGAAATATGATTCATTGTATTTCTGGACACTTGAAACATTATCAAAATTTAGCTCAAAATCTTACTTCTCATTTTATTGCATTCAATATCTCTACAATTCCTAGATTACAAAATGCGAGTGTTGATTTACTTTCTAATGTAGCATCTAGACTTATACCACCTGAAGAGTTTAGTCCAGATAGATTTTCAATTGAATTAATTTTTAGACCATCCATTCCTGACAATATAACAAATTGGAGAGTATTTAATGATGATGTAGATATAGTATAATTTCTTACATCAGACAGAGCTTATGAAGGTCAAATATTAGATGAACATGAACATGATTTACATATTGAGGATAAAACAAACAAAAAATCCAATTCCCAAATCTGTAGTCAAAATGAAGGACCTTTATGATTTGAAATATAGATTTTAAAAAGTGACCAATTCAAAAACTCAAAGTTCTTCTTTAAAATTTGAATTGATTAATCTCGGTACTCCAGAAAAGCCTCAAAACATCAACTTATCAAAATTGCTAAAAAATGAAGAAAGGATGTCATTTATCAAATTGCTAAAAAAATATAAAGAGGTCTTTGCATGGGATTATTCAAATCTTAAAACATATAATACTTCCATAATTCAGCATACCATTCCTATGATCTCAAATGATAAACCTATCCAACAAAAGCTCAGAAAAATTCATTCAAATTTAGAAAGTCAAATTAAATATGAACTGAATAAAATGCTCAAAGTTAAAGTCATCTTTCCTGTTAGACATTCAAAATGGGTGTCAAACATGGTTCCAGTTAGGAAAAAGAATGGAGACATTAGAATTTGTATAGACTTTAGAAACTCGAATAAATCCTATCAGAAAGATAATTTTCCCTTACCCACCATGGAACAGATATTGCAATTAGTTGCAGGGTCTGAATTGATGTCTTTTCTAGACAGATTTTCAGGGTATAATCAGATCATGGTACATCTTGACGATAGATTAAAAACAACGTTTAGAACAAAATGGGGAACATACACATATCAAAAAATGCCTTTTGGACTGACTAATGTTGGTGCCACATTTCAGCGTGCTATGGTATAGCTTTCAGAGGACTAATCAATAGCTCGGTTGTTATATACTTGGATGACATCACTGTTTATTCTAAGCATAGGAACAATCATATTAGTCACTTAAAAAAATATTTTCGAAAGATGCAAAAAATATGGCATTTCCCTTGATCCTAAAAAGTGTTATTTTTCCTTATCATAAGGTAAATTATTGGGATTCATTGTTTCTAAAAAAGGAATTCATATAGACCCTAATAGGATTCAAGAGATTGAAAATATTCCTCTACCACATAGCAAGAAAACAATGCAATCATTTTTAGGAAAAATTAATTTTGTGAAAATATTTGTTCCAGATTTCTCCGAAATTGTCCTACCCCTATAGTCAATGATTAAGAAAAATTCAATATTTAGATGGGGAAAAGAAGAAAGAAATTATTTTGAGTTACTTAAAAAAACTATTGTTGAAGCTCCCGCTTTAACAACTCCTGATTTTCTCAAATCTTTTATGTTGTACACATTTTCTTCTCATACATCATATGCAACTATTTTAACACAGTTGAATGATCAAAACATTGAAGCACCAATTGTGTTTTTTAGCTCTAATATTCAAGGTGCTGAGTTAAATTATTCAGCCGTAGAAAAAAAAGCCTATGCTATATTTAAATCTTTGAAACATTTCATACCTTTTCTCTTAAAAACACATACCAAGATAATAATACCTTACTCAGCAGTACGGAAATTATTAATACAATGAGAAGTAGGAGAAAAAAGAGCAAATTGGGTTACTGCACCCCAAGAATATGATGTAGAAATACATCCAGCTAAAATTGTTAAAGGACTGGAGCTTCTCATTTGTCAAAAGAGGAAGATTAATCAAATGAAATACAACTATCTAAGGTAAGCCTAAACGATTCTCAATCACAATATGCTAATCTGAAATTATTTCTAAAAAATGGACATGCTCCATCACATCTCAATTATACAGCAAAGCGTGCTTTGAGACTTAAAGAAAATCAATATCAACTCATAAACGATGTATTATTTAGGAAGAATTATGATTCTATATTATTAAGATGTTTAGAAAAAGCTGAAGCCTAAAAAGTATTGCAAGAACTACATGATGGACCAGCTGGAGGTCATTTCGGAGGAAATACCACAGCTCATAAAATATTTCATGTTGGTTATTATTGGCCGACTCTGTTTAAAGATGCACATGAATATACAAGGAAATGTAAAACATGTCAAACTACAGCAGGAAGAGAAAGGAAAGCATCATTCCCATTACAGCCAATAAATATCCAACAACCATTTGAACAATGGGGGTTAGATATTAAATGTGAAATAACTCCTAACTCTTCAAAACAACACAGGTATATTCTAACTGCAACTGATTATTTCAAAAAATGGGTAGAAGCTATCCCATTAAAGGTGGTCAATACATAGAATATTACAGATTTTATTAATCAATTCATAATTACCAGGTTTGGCCTTCCATCAGCTTTGATATTTGATAATGTATCTTACTTTTCAGGAAATGCCATAATTGAATTTGCCTTTAAAAGAGGTTTTAAGTTAAAATACTCAGCTAATTATTACCCACAAGGAAATGGATTAGCTGAATCTACAAATAAAAACCTTATCAGAATCATCAAAAGAACTGTAGAGCAGAATCATAAGAATTGGCACAAAGCCTTATTGTTTTCTCTCTGGGCAGATAGAATCACCCAAAAAGCTTCAATAGGTACTTCACCATTTGTGTTAGTTTATGGCAAAGAAGCAATTCTACCCTCAAATGTAACGATACCATCGTTTGCTTTAGTGCAATTTATCGATGAAAATCCTTCTTCCTCTCTTCAAATTAGACAAGATCAAATCCTTAAGTTAGAAGAAGAAAGAGAAAAATCTAAACAAACTCATACCCATCATCAACAAATAATAAAGGCTTCATTTGATTTAACATCTGTTAGTTCAAGAGATTTTCAAATTGGTGATTTGATATTAAAGTGGGACAAAGCTCATGAGGAAAAGGGTAAACATACAAAGTTTCAAAAACTCTAGCTAGGACCATTTCAGATAATTGAGAAAATTGGCTCATCAACATTTATGTTACATGATTTATCAGGTAAGAAAGATTCTTTACCTGTTAATGGGCAAGTTTGGAAAAAATATTTCTCATAGAAGGTAACTCTTCTATCTTTGTACATTAAAATTGTTTTTTCTTTCATATAAAAATAAAAAATTGTTTAGTACTGACAGTTGACCTTTCAAAATAAGTCTTAGATAATTCCTTTTTTGCACTTTATTTTTCCACTTATTAAAAAATAGAACTGTTAAAGAAAGAAAATAGAAAGATTTAGGTAAAAAATAGATTAATTTTATCTTTCTAGAAAAATGAAATTCCAATAAAATACTTATTTTGTTTGATGAACTCTCATTTTTATCTAGTATGAATATTCTTATGTCAGTCAAGAAAAGTAGATTGTAATATAGTAAGAAATATTTTTACAGAGAAGAAATCTAACAACTCGACATTATCATCCAACATCTTAAAAAGAACTATGATTCATCCCATCCAGTAAATCTTATAATTTTCAAAAGAGATTTAAAAAGAAAATAAAAAGAAAAAGTTTAGAGAAAACTTAAAAGATAATAAGTCTCATCAAGAGCTTGTTTACCATGTTCATAAATAAATAGTTAAACTGACATTACTAATACTGTCTACCAAAACAGTGTAATGACTTGAGATTATATCATAAAGACAAGGGGTCTTATCAAGAGCCAACTTGATTAGTTTAATTACTATTTGTGAATGGCATTGTCACTATTTGGTTACCTAGCCAAGACAATGGCTTTTAAGTAGATAAAATATATAAAAAATAAAAATATATAATTTACTTATGAAAATGATGAGAAATACTAGATGAAAAAAGGGATCATAGCTGGTTAAAAGGTAACCCTGCCAAAAGCTTAAAACTGCCCATTGGAACAGAGGCTCTATCTTTGATAAAAGAGTAAATTTATAAAAATCTTATCTGTAAAGATTATTTGCTATTTATTTTTAACTAAGTAAAGACTGACATTTGATTTTTATACTTATATCTTTATAGAGGAATCCTCCTGAAAAAGTGAATAAATGAAATTTTCATTATTTGAAAAAGATATTATTTATTTGAAATTTTATTTCTTTAACTATTTTATTTTTATATAAAAGGATTTAAGATTTTCAAAAAAAAAAATTATCAGAGACATCTGGTTCGTCCAAGTGAATCGCCAATTGTTGTGCTATACAACAACCCCCATTTATTTTTCATAAATAGGGACCCTTTAGAAATAAATAGGAAAATCCGTTTTAAAATTTCTTTTAAAAACACTTAGAAAATGAATTTTTGCCTAAAGCGCACCGCTTATCACATGTTTTATCCTTCAAAAAGAACCCTAAATCATAAAATTTTCGAATTGCGAAATGTGCTCTTTAAAAATCCTTTCCAAAGAAAGAAAAATAGTTACTTTCTTTTTTTTCGCATCGCACTTGATTTAGTTAAAACTTAAAGAAACAAAGTGATATAAGTTGCGACAACCACGGACTCAACGAAGCGAATAAACTCAAAAATATAAATCCTTTTTCACTATCGCATCCACTTTAAGCTTTCGCAAATCGCATTGTGCGCAAATTATGATATAGACTTAAACGTATCTTTTAAATCTTGCGATCTGTGATTTGCGCAAATCGCATTTCGCAACATTTATGAGACAATCATGAAATATTATAAGGAATCATTGTGATTTGCACATTTAATGATATCAGCGTGTGAAAATAAACTTATTTCATATAAAATTGAATTTTAGATCTTAACGGCTTTAAACGATTGATAAGTATTATGTGCGAAGCCATGTCAAGCATTAAATTTTGAAATCATAAGGAATTATGAAGAGATAATTGATAAGATTGACAGTTTTTCACGTGAGTTTGAAATAAATCCCTGATATATCTTTGTAAATGCTCATTATATGATATATTTCATTTTGCCCTCAGGAAATCAATTATCAAGTTAAGAAATTCAGAGATGAGTAAAAAGGGTAAAGAAGTGTCTCAAGCATCATCTTCAGAGGATACAGATATGCCTTCATTATTTTCAGACACTATCTGTAACAAGGATTGTGGCAGTTCTTCATAGGAAGCTATGTACAAACTTTTAGAGGATGAAGGACCAAAGGTGATAACAAAAATATCTGCGAAAGGTACTAATTCCACCTCTAATGCAACCCTTTTCGACGTTGCATGCTCATTTATTCACAGAATAGCTGCAAGACTGAAGATTATGCCTTACACGGATATGATTAAGTGGGCAGTTGAGAACTTAAATATTGAAGATAGAGTTTTCAAGAATTCCATAGGAGAGATTATGGGCTCTTTCAAACCATAAGATTTGACAACCATGTATCATCTACCAACTTCGCAACAGAAGTATGATAATAGATATGTGCAAATGTTCAGAGATAAACATCCAGATCTTATCAAGGTCATCCATGAATGGAAGGACAATGAATGGAAATTAAAGTAGGACAAATCTGGTATGTACCCCATTACACAAATCCCTTACCCTTATTGCTATGGTGCTGGTATGTTGTGTAGGCTATTTTCCAAACTTGATAGTACTAGGTTCGCTAGATATTGGGTTCCCTTAATTGACGCAATCGTCAATTCATCCATTTTGAATTGGGTAGACCTTTTGTCCAATTATTTAGCCAAACATATTGCCGAATATAGGAATAAAAAGAGTGCTTCGTCCCAAGAAAATTCACCCTTTTACATGTCTGCTTATGTTATGGATTCCATTTGTTTCACTTCTACATTTCCAATCATGGGTTGGAAATTGACCATTAAAAACCCTACCCCAATTCACATATACCATGAAGAGATTTGGGACTCTAAATTCCACCTACATTTCTACAAAGTCTGTTATGGAGTCATGTTGCCTATGTATCAAATTATTTTTAACGAAAAGATCCCTAGGGTTTCCAAAGAAGTCAATAAAGATATCCTTCCTACAACTAGATGGTTTGCTGAAGATAAATTCACATATGTTCGAGTATTTGGAAGTTCTGCTCTTCCACATTTTTGCCATACTATGTTTCAGATAGATTGTTTGAGAGAGAGATAGCTTATCATCTAATCAATGGTGTCACAAAATAGTTAAAAGATGATAAAAAGGTTATTTGGCCTTCTTTCCCTCTACAGTGCAGCACCTTCGCTTTGGCTAGTATCGGCCATACATACAAACAGGTTCCTAATATTCAGATGTTGAATCTAGCATTCATGCCAAGGAGATTATATGACCCTCACGATGTAATTAAAAATTACATGGAAAAACTCAAAACAAAGCCTTTCATAAAAGAAGAAGACAAATTTGATGACTTCTTCCAAGGAGTCGAAGATTTTTCTGATATTGTTAAAATAATTTCTAGTCAATCAATTCAAGAAGAGGTTGAAGCGTTTCAGGTATATAGAAATGAGAGATTGAAAAATGTCCCTTTGAATTTGTTAGTTATTGAAGAAGAAAAGCATACTCCAAGTGTCAGTCTAGATGAAGAAATGAAAGATGGCTCTGAAAATGAATATGGTCAGTCTCAACTGCACTCTGATAAGTCAGATCAATCTGAGGATGAATCTGAATCTATAAAAGAAAATTTGGAAATCGACCAAATTCTTCAAGAAATAGAGTTGCAAGTTAAAACAAAGAACAATAGCACTAAATTAAATTTATAAGTAGTTCAAAAGGATCAGAGCACGGTAGATCAGTTTAAATGATCTCAAGGTAAAGACCTGGTGAATGAATGGGAACAATTTTACCAAGCAATAAGCACTCCTAAAGAAAAGTTCAATACTGACCAAGCAACAAGTTTTCAAACGCTAGAGCCTTCTCAGAAAACTGTTGAAATTTCCAACCCTCTACAGAGAATCCCAACAACACAAAGCAAAGAAATCATTTCGGCTTACTCTACAGGTCAAATCATCCTACAGATTGAATACATTCCATCATTGGATATTTTCTACAATCCCAGTCACAGAGCTATGGTTAAAAGGAATAAGAGAAAAATAACTGATGAGACTACTCCTAAAACGATAGATGAATCAGTTGATGTCCTTTGGAAGGATTCATTAGAGGATCCCACTGATCATCTGACTAAATTGTCACAATATGCAGGAGCTTATGCCACAGCCACTGTAGATAAGGCAACTGAAGTTAGAACCTTGTTGAAACAGAGAAAATCCAGAATACAGAAGTTAGAACGGATGTTAGATGTAGAGAAATTCAAGGCTACTGAACAAATCAGAGAAATTTCAACACAATTCCATAAAGATATTGAAAATATTAAGTTAAAACATCATGCAGAGCTTAAAGAGAAATAGACACAGCTGGAAAAAACCATGGCAGAATTACAGAATCAATTACAATCAGAAAATTTCATTAAAGAAGCACTTGAGATAAATGCTTTGATAAAGAAAAAACAAAAAATATTTTTTCATAAAGCTGCTACGATTGATTCCTATTGTGATTCCAATAGAATAATGATTCAGCAAATTGCAATCCAAAAACTAGAATGTGATAAACTTGAAAAGAGAATTGAAGAACACATTCAGTGGCAAAACTTAGAAATAGGAAAGCAATCTAATCTAACACAAATAGACAAGCTTCACAAGGAATTATTATTTACAGAATGGGAAGCACAGATCATCCAAACAGACAGAGCAGCGACCAAGACATCCAGCAAATCAAATGAGGTTATACATCTCTTATGTGACCAATTGTTTAAAACAGGGCTTCTTGAAGAAAGCACGTCTGATGTGTTTTCAATAACAAAAGAAGTAGAATTAAAATGGACACAGAGAGCAGAACAAAAGGAAGAAAGTCAATAAGTTTGATCAGGAAAATTATTGTAATTTTCTAATCAAACCTTATCATCAACAACAAACTCTTCTATTTCTCACAGAATTAGCCCAAAATTCTTAGTCGACAATCTCAAATGCTATCTTCAAGGACCAAATTCTATCATGAATATCTCAGCCAGCTCAGCTCAAGACAATGCTAGATATCTGCCAACTTCGTGATCACACAGAAATACATGATCCATAAAGTCAGGATTATCAGTTCTAAATTCCTAGATATTGTTTAATTTAATTTTTACAGAAAGGTTGTTTGAAACCACCTCTACATTTTTGTAAATCATTTAATTAGTTTGTAGTTAGTTTTAGTATTTAAACCCTTCTCATGAATTTAGAGAAGGGTCCAAGATTTTGTTAAGAACATTTGCAAAGAATGCTTATTTCTAAGTAAGTTTGTGAATGCCTTGATGAAGTAATGGAACACAGCCTTTTTTAGTTATAAATATCATTTTGTTGAATCACTCTTGGTGCATTTCTATATTCTTTGAACGACTCTTTGATTGAAGAATTGGATATGGCCTGTTATCACTAATCCGATAAGCAGAAGTAATACACATCTGGTACTATTATCATGTATGCTATTTTTTTTTTGAATGTTAGTGATGAAATCAACTTTCATGAATCATATATAGAATTAATTATTTTTATCTGAAATATCAGTTGCACTATTGTACGATATAAAGGTAGAAATTAGTTATTTTTTACATGGTCATCAAATAAATGTGATATATCTTTCATTTTCTTTTTATTAACTATTTTTCAAGAGAATCGTCTTACACAATAATAATTCTATTAAATCTGTGATGATTTCATCATCACAGATTGAATAGATATCTCTTTAGATCGTATTTAAATATTATCCCCGGGTTATATTAAATTTAATTCAAAGTTTTGCACTTAGAAATAAATTTGTCTTAGTTTGTAGCAATTCATCATTTAAAAATGTTTTGAAAAGAAATCCCACAAATTATCATAAAAAACCCAAATCTTGGAAACTGGTCCCATCACACCTAGTCGGAGCCACTACCCCAAACGGAAAAGGAACTGCTTTAAGGTCTGGACCGGGTGGTTATCCCCTTTGTTGTTGCCACGGATTTCTGAGGCCTCAACATGATCAAACCTGGATCAATATAACAAGATTATTAACCATGGTTATTCACCCCCATTTTACCATGTGTGTGGCATCCAGCTCACTCAACTTCTAACTGCTCTTCCTAACTCTATATCCTTCCTCCCTCGTGGCTGGGTGGGAACATGTTGAAAAAGAAGGCCTAGTTGGGCTGACTGGTGGGTTGGGATGAATTAGATCACTGGAAATTCAATCGCTAGCAAGTCGACTTCTATCGCTTGCTGGCTAGTGGCTGATCCTGCTTAGTTAAAGTTATCGCTATTGTCCCACCTTATTTCCTTACCTTATTACTTGCCTTACCTTCCCTTCTAAGCATGCGTTAGAGACTGGCTTAATATAGAAAGGGCCACCTAACCTACTGACTCTCATAGCTAGCATATGCCTTCTGGACTAGTACCTCACAGCAGTTTCTAAAGCAGTAAAGTTCTACTCCCAAAAAATGTGGTAAAGTTCTACCCCCAAAAATGTTGTTTTATGCCTCAAAACGCTTCCGAAAGGTTTCAAACCCCGTTTTTCCAAATTAGGTCCTGCCAGTAAAAACAACAATCCTGTGAGCTGACTCCTCTACTTTTTCCTCTTTTAAAGGATCAAGATGGATGACAAACAATATAATGATCAAACCTGGATCAATATAACAATATTATTAACCATGGTTATTCATTCCCATTTTACCATGGATATTATTAATCATGGTTATTCACCCCCATTTTACCATGGATATTATTAATTTATAAATAGGCTTTGTTACAATACCATGGGCTAGTACCACTTGCCCAAAAACTATTAACTCATTTCAAAATCAAAATAATTTATAAATATTTTATTTTTATTTTATTTTATAACATTTTTATATTCACTAAGTTCTTTACCTCAGAGGTACACAATCTATATCATATGAGCAATTTTTTTTTTTTTAATTTAAAATAAAATTCTGTATATATAAATTTAAATTCAAAATAAAGTTAGCTATCTATATATATATATATATATATATATGCTTGAAAATTATTAATTACATTTTGCATAAGAGTCAGGTACTAAGTAACAATGTTTTATATTATACTTCCTAAACAAATGCTGCATATTACACTGATCATTCCGCCTTTATATACTTAACCAATAAACCAATCACTAAAAGGAGGGTGACCCGTTGGCTGTTACTTTTGTAGAAGTTTGATATTACAATTAAAGACCGTCCAGGAAAGGAAAACCCAGTCACAAATTTTCTGTCACGGGTTCCTAAGACAAATGATCTACTGGTTGTGGATGATCAGTTCCCAGATGAAAATATGTTTGCCATATCAGTTAAAGCACCATGGTATGCAGATGTTGCAAATTATCTGGTGGTAGGAAAACTTCCCAGGCGCTTAAGAGCAAAGGAGAGGAAGTTTATTATCCAGCGCAGCACCCAATTTTCTTGGATCGGTGGATACCTTTTTCACACAGGGTCTGATATGCACATATGCAAATGCATTTGAGAAGATGAAATGTACGACATCCTAAAGGCCTACCATGACGAGCCTTGTGGCGGACACTTCGCAGATCACAAAACTGGGCATAAAATACTATAGATGATCTATTAATGGCTCACTATTTCTAAAGATGCCAAGAAATATGTCCAGTTCTATGATAGCTACCAGAGGATGGGTCGTCCAGGTCAATCTGACGAAATGTTGTTACAGCCACAATTGGTAATATAACCTTTCTAATGGTGGGCATTAGATTTTTTTGGCCCATTCAATCCGCCATCAAACTAGAAGGCCTACATATTGGTTTCTACAGGCTATGTAACAAAGTGGGTAGAAACATTAGTTTTTCCAAGAGTTACATAAGAAATTGTAATTAATTTTCTTTTTGAATTATTTGTGCGGTATGGCTTACTCAAGGAAGTGATAATGGATATATGGGCACAGTTTGTAGGACATAAGGTTACAGCCACTCTTCAAAACCACCATATCACACATAGAGTCACTTCTCTGTATCACCTGCAGGCGAACGGGCAGGTTGAAAGCACCAACAAATTTATTGAGGCAATTTTGACCAAGACAGTTTCGACACATTATCGGGACTGGGCTACTAAACTGCCAGAGGCCTTGTGGGATTATCGCACAACTTGGTGAAATACTACTGGATATTCCCCGTACCAACTTGTATTTGGCAAAGAACCTATTTTTCCTATCAAACTTGAAATAAAGACTCTTAGAAAAACCCAGGAAGTGGGACTGGACCTGACGGAGGCACAAACTAAACAACTTCAACAAATAAATGTATTGGATGAAGCTCGGCTACTTAATCTACAACGCACCGCAATTATTCAGCAACAAAGGGCTAAGTGACACGACAGTCTTATAAAAAAGAAGACGTTTCAGGAAGGAGACTAGGCACTCCTCTATGATTCCAGGTTCCAAGACTTTCTAGGTAAATTACAGACAAGGTGGCTTGGTATATATGAAATTCAAAAGGTGCACAATAATGACACTCTAACTCTGACCACCATCGTAGGTCTGGCTCTTATTTTCGATTGGATGGACATTGGGTACATCTTTATTATAAACCAATCACCACATATTCTTTTTGCCAACAGGTACGTGATGATCCCACTATGAAAATTTTAGCTGCGGGGAGTAATGACCAGGAAACTTTACTTTCGTGAAAATACGCTTCTCTTAGACTGTAAAGAATGTAAATATTTTTAACATTTGGTTGTAATTTTCCATTTTTTGTTTTTAAGATAATAATCACTGTATAAGTGCATGGATTTCTTTTCTTTTGAAACATCCGCTTATAATTATGTGCCTTTCTTTTACCACTATTTTGCGTTACAAGCAGATGTTGTTCAAATGCTTTAAATAGTTGTTATTCATTTTCAATTGAACAACCACATTTATTTTCGTGATAATTTATGTTATTCAATATAAGATTGAAGAGTTGTTGTTCAATCAACTGAACAGCCACGATTTATTTTTTTGTGTTTAATCATTGTTGTTCAATAGATTGAACAATTGTTGTTCAATCAACTAAACAACTATTTTTTAGAAAAATGAATAGCCACTATTTCTTTTTGTGTTTAATAATTGTTGTTCAATAGATTGAACTGTTGTTGTTAAATCAACTGAACATCTGTTGTTCAGAAAAAATAACAACCACGATTTCTTTTTTTGGTGTGTTTAATAATTGTTGTTCAATAGAATGAACAGCTACGATTCAATCAATTGAATAATTGTTGTTCAGTAAAATGAATAGCTGCGATCCTTTTTTTGGTTTGTTGACTTCCTTTTTGATGACTTTCACATATCATTGTTGTTCGATAGGACGACCAACTGTTTTTCAATACATTGAACAATTGTTGTTCAATTGAAGGAAAAATTGTTGTTCCAATGACTGCACAACTGCCATTCAATCTTAATTGAACAACCATATTTTCTCTCACATGCTTTACTATGAAGATCATCCTTTTGGATTGGAAAATTGTACCCAATATAGAGAAAAAATAGTGTTATTAACAACATTATGATTTTTAAAACTTTGATGGGTATCTTTATTCCATAAACTGACATGGTTCACCTATATAATGACTTGCTAAATATCTCCTCTTAGAACATATCATAAAATGATTCATTATCTCAATACCATGTTGGTTTATTTTTCAAACTTTCAATTGATAATTCCCTTTGGTATTATGATACATGGATAAGGGCATAAATTTTATTGGCATTCTTCTACTTCTCACACCATCCCTAACTCATAAGGAGCTAGTAAGCCTCCCTCCATTTATAATGTGTATATGAAAATGTAATGCAAACCTTCTTAGAGAGGATAGGGGGTATCATCACAAGCCAGACTACAATGATCATAAGGATGTAACAAGTGACATTCCCATCATGGCCACCACACCAGGGCAATGGCCTTCCAGACAGTTAAACTGTCAGAAGGATAGAAGGTCTCATCACAAGCAAACATGATCACTTTGTTATACTCTGGTGAATGGAACTATGATTATCTGGTCACCATGCCAACACAATGATCTCTTGATAGAAATAGACAAATCATCTAATTCCTAAATAGAGGATTCTGGCTCATTTTTTGGGTTAAAAAGCAACCATGTCGAGGCTATGGATGCCTGCTGGCAACATTGGCTCTACTTATGGTATTAGAGTTTTATGTTATATTTCCAATTACTCTATCTCCCACTATTTCCTATTGATTCAACTCCAAAGACGAATTTATCCTTTTAATAGAGTTTATATCTATATTAACTGATATACATGCTAGACTATACTTTTATATGAATTATATCAATAATGTCTGATCAATTGATATCAAAAATCATTATCATCTATCACCTATCATGATTTCGTCATATATTTCCATTAAAGGGAAAATATTTTCTCATAATGGTTATTTCTCTGTTTTACTCCTTTTTTTGGTCATTTCCTAACCTTTTTTGTAATTTGCACAGCTCTGACCGTTTCTTACCGTATGTATGCTACTCTAACCATTTTTCTGTTGCATTTATGAATTCCCAACGTCCTTTCCTCTTTTCCTATGCTCTATGGTCGTGGATGCCCTTTTCTAATTGGAGGGGGGAAGGTAGGCATAATGGGACAACATGCAATATAATTACCAAACTCCCCTGAAACGTGTTGATGCGACAAATAACATTATGGCCTTTATATCAAAAATAACAAACTTCAAAGAATTGTATGCAGTTTATTGGTGTTGTTCCAAACTAAGAAAACTGTGAGAGTTGCATACAGAAGTGCGAATTTGGCTCCTGAAGCACAACAATCATGGGCGGAAAATCTATTCGCAGTGAACCCACAATACTCCGATTAACATACCAAGCTCGCACAGTTCTTGAGTGCGCTAGCTTGCTTCAATATTTGGTCAAATTACAAGGATTCCATTTTGAAATTTCACTTGAGTTCTTGCAAAATCTACAGGGTGGACGCACAACTATAAGAGGCAAAAATATAACAGTGTCTAAAGCAATCCTAGCTGAGGTCTCGGGACTTCCAGCAGAAGGCACAAAATGGACCGATAAGCATTTTTTGTTGCATGAAGCAGTCGCAGTATTTCAAGACCTAGATGAACAATTGGTTCGCAAAGGCAAAGGAATCCATCCTGCATCTCTAAGGGAACCATGGTGAGAACTGACAACCACTTTTCAGAGGTACATCACTTGGGACGGACGTTAAGACATGGTAAAACCTCGACAACTTAAACTTCTAACCATAATTAAACAAAAAATTACAGTTAACTTGCCATTCTTTTTTTAATTCTTTATTGCATGATATTGCTAGTCGGGTTAGGAAGACTGAAGATCCATATTATGTTATCAGCCACCATGGCCTGATCAAGTTAATTATCATCCGTGACTTAGCCCAGCAACAATTGACATGGGACAACTTTATAAACCTTGCCCCACCAGAAGAAAATCCAGATGTACAGACAAGGATAGATGATAGAAACATTGATAACATTGATACTGAACAACAAATAATAGAAGTGACAATTCCAAAAAGAGAAAGAAAAAGGAAGACTCCTTCATTTGCCTCCGGCCCATTAAAATGAAGATTCTTTGTGAGGATAAGCTCACAACAACATACCCTAATTCTAACAGATGAGGCAGGGCCATCTCATACAGCCCCTCTAAGCCCGTAGAGTGATTCTTTATAGGAATATGAGGAAGAAATTTCCCGAGTAATGGAGAATTTGGGTACACTCTGTGAAGAGAGGGACCTATCTAGAAACTCTGAAGGACAAAATCTTGACTAGACTGTCTCTGTTGGTAGTTATGGCCATACCAAAAATTTTCTATCCATTGAAGGGATGGGAGATTTTCCGGACCTGAGGGAACCAGTTCCCTCTGAAAATGAATACCCTGAGGAAGACACTCATGCAGAGAAAGCTTCTGAACCGAGAATCAGTTAGGATATATTGTCCCATTAGAACATGATCTTGATGTTGGTACAACCCCTCTTGTTCCTGAAAGGGATATTGTCCCATTAGAACATGATTTTGATGTTGGTACAACCCCTCTCGTACATGAAAGTGATATTATCCCACTAGAGAATGACCTTGATATTGGTATAGCTCCTCCTGAGCCTGAAAGAGATATTGTGCCCTCTCCAACTGAAAACCCCATGAAGGAGAAGAAATCAGACAAGGGAAGATTAAGGAAGTTGAGTAAGAAGTACAGAAAATTGAAGAAAACGGTCAAACAATTAAGGGAATGGTTAAAGGAAGCAAACAAGGCCTGGAATCTGAAAGTAGAATTGGAAACTATTGAAACCCAAATAGAGAAACGCTCCACTGAGGTTATGGCAACCCAAACAGAACCATGTCCCACAGAGGATATTGACATTCAAACCGAACAGCCTTGTGTTTGTTCAATGGAGACCCAAACGGAATTTCCTGTGGATTCCATAGATGTTGTTGTTAAAACATATTTTGAGGAGAATGTCCAGAAAAATCACTGTATTTCCCAAGAAATAGCTGAAACTGATTTGATGCCAACACATGACAATGAAACACAGACAGAGGAAACACCTCACTATATTCCCCTGGTAACAGAGGCTGTTATTATGAAACTAAAAAATGAATTGACACAGACCCAGTAGGTGTTGGCTCAGTACAAGAAATAAGTGGTACCCTTACAGATACACCAGGAATTGATGAAGAAATTCGATACACTCACAGCAACAGAAGATTAAATTTTTCCAATATCAGATGTGAGCAAGAGAAAGTGAAGAGAATGCAAAACCCAGCTTCAGAAATCCAAGGAACAAACCAAAACCACCTATTCTTTGTACTCTGATGTTTTATCTTGCCGGTCACTTGCCACTAACTATGCATTATTATTGTTAGAAAGATATATATTGTTGAAGATTAAATTTTTCAGGGCTGGAAATCCAGTTGAATTTAAAACCATTTCAAAATTCATCCAATGGTGTCAGGAACAAAATGAGAAGGTATCACGCCGTCTATGTGAACTATACATGCACAATTTTTTCTTGGAGGATCAATGGGATGGTAATCCTAGCCCCTTCATTAGGGACATTCAATTTCATTATTTCCTCTCTTTCGCTTCTAATCAAATTAAATGGGCTAAGGCCTATAACAGTTTCCAAAAAAAGGAACATAGTTTTTATCTATGGGTAAGAGGAGAACCCACAAAACCCTTGCATATTTTCATTCAACATAGAATATTCATGAAACAAGAGGGAGTTGCGGCTAAATTAGGACCACTGCATAAAGATATTGTACGTAAAGGAAGGGATTATTTCCAAGACATTAGGGAAGAAGCTTTATTTCCAGCAAAGAAAATATGGAAGGCTTCCACTAACAATGTCAAGAACTAGGAGCCATTTGGTTACAGAAACTTTAAAGCTGTTTTTGCTTGCCTAAACATGTACAAAAATATAATTCTATGCATGGGCCCTATTGGGGTCCTGTGATTTGGCAGATTGGCATACCAAATGACAAGGCAACATCAGAACCACTTTGGAATCCTAGGATCTATCCCTCCTGGATTGAGAGAGGGATCTCTCTATATGTGTTTTCAAAGGATATATCTTTAAGGCTTATGATATGATATTAGGCTAGTTATGAAGTATAAGGGATTTTTTTTGTTTTTTGGTTGGGGATCATTAACTGAGAAGGTCATGTGAAGTGTGAAGGAGGGAAATAAATTGAAGGATATTTCAGCATGGGAAGATAGGTTAAGAAAAAGTGTCAATCCATTGGGCTATGGAGTCATAAAAGGGTTTACTTGCACAACAACTATTCAAGGGTTTCCATAGGGCAAGTCATCTATATCATGAGATCTTTTAAGTTGAGTTTGTGGTATGGAACATTAAGAAGTGTGGTGAAAGAAGCAAACGTATAAGAAAATGAAGGGCAACCTAAGATCAGGTAAGGACTTTTAACCTATCCTGATTTCGGCATACTCTCAAGGGAGAAACATTTAATATAAACATAAAAAGTAGCCTAAGATCAAGTAAGGAATTTTAACCTATCTTGCTTTCGGCATACTCTTAAGGGAAATATTCAAAACAGTTGTTTAAGACTAAACAAGGGACAGGGCTTACCATAAACTTTCTTAATCAGGACTCTACTTAGCATGCAGTGAAAAGATCATTCGAGAACAACATCTCAAGTTCTACTCAGCAAGATATGGGCTCACCAACATTCCTTGACTGGTTATACTCTATTGATTCATTCTCAAACACACATTTAGAAGAAAACATAAAGATAAAGCTTCTCAATCAGAATTAGGGTAATTTCATAAGTAAATCCTAATATATATTTTTTTTTCTTTATCAGAGAATATGAACACGGTGGAAACATAAGGAGAATAACAATTACAGTAAGAATAACATCACCAATGATTTAGATCAGGATCCAGTGAATCTGCTTGTCTATTTGATGTCCAAGACCAATTACATACTCGAGTCCAATGGCTCTCTATATTCTGATACTTCTCTTCCCAGCCTACTATATTACAACTACTCAGCAACTCTTACTCAATAACAGTTCAACAATTAAAAATTTTCCAACCCTTTACAATGAGACTTCAAAGAGTATTTATAGGTGAATGAGGAGGAGTGGTGAAAGAAGTGGTCTTAATGATCATTTAAGACAGAATAGATGTGCATCGGATGCTCCATTCTGCTCAATGAATGCTATATTAACTTGTGAACCACTCTAGTTGTTTTTGTTTGACTTTGAGGCAGATCTGGTAGGCTGGTAATAACTTCGAAGTATGTATCTTATGAGATATTTTTTGACTGTAGTAACTTTGTTTTGGCTTCTGGGACAAGTTAGGTGAAAGAGTGGGTTTTGGGGCCTTTCCCATGCCTTTATAATAATTGTTCTGATAGTTTCTGAATATTTTCTTTGTATAATAACTGCGGATTAGTCTGTGTAGGTGGAGAGCAGGCTATAGGTGGCTTCGGATATTCTGGAGGAATAATTGTGCTGTGATGTTGTATTTGAGGCTGCTCTTAGCCTAATATTTCTTTAATATCGTCAATAAACTGTGTTTTTAGGCCTGATTGTGCTTTTTTCCTTTATAGTCATCCTCGTTGTCTTTGACTTTACTGACTGTATTTCTATTCTTTAATCCTTTGTTCACAGTCTTTGTCTTCATCCTTAATCACTGTTTCAACCTTTATCCTTTATCTTTTGATCAAGCCTTTAATCTTTTTCCTTTAGTCTTCTTCACTGATTTTGTTTTGTTGTTGCGTGCAGGTGTTTCTTCAATGCGCTGGAGGGTTTGCTTTGTAATCAATGTCCACGAAATATTGATTAAAAACTTTGAAATTCGACCCTATTTGTCCCTTTTCTACATTTTATTAGGCTCTGAGGATCATCACCCTCGGCATTTTGCCATGGTTTCCTTGGCTGTGGGAGACCTTTTAACACCTTAGCCACCATAAAAACCTACAAAGCAAACAAAATATTAAATAAATCCTGCAGGCTCGGGTAGACTGCATTCAGAGGCTTTGGCGGGGCGGAGGAGCATTTGTGGAGGAAGTGTATGCAGCGAAGGCGGAAAACCATGGAAGATAGGCGTAAACAGGGTTCAAATTTGAATTATGGTGCAAAATTGGGAAAGTGGTTTTGCAAAACCAGAAATGGTTTTCGCGCAAGGGATGGGCGGTTAGTGGTATTGGTTCTTTCGAATGCGATACCACTCAGGTGTTGACACCTGTCCGCAGCGAAACTGCCTGTTTCGTGTTGAAAAAGCGCGTTAATCCTCGAGGGTGAAATGAACGCGAAACTGATTTTGGGCCGTCAGATCTGGGGTAGCCAGGTCGACAATGGCGGGAGGGCGCGATGGAAAAAGGTGCTCAGTGGTGGGACTGGTGGATGAGGTAAGAAAAACTTTCAAGAAGTGGAAAGGTTATGGGCGGGGTTGAAACGTCAGGGGAACATGTTGATCATTGGATCTTCACGATCAACGGTTGTGATGGGTTCACAAAGATGCACGGACGAGGAGATGGTCGGGAAGAAGGGTGATGGGAGGACCGTTGGATGATTGGAAGCAACGGCAGAGATTTAAATCGGTAGAGACGAACGCCGGTGATGAAAGGATTTGGGAAGTGGAAAAGGGCGAAGTGCGATGGAGCGCTCGCCGTTGGATCCATGGGGATGATCCAATGGCTGAGATCTAGAGTGCGGGGAAATGGAGAGAGGAAGGAAAGGGTGGAGCCCCGATGGCCGTCAGATCTGTCAGATCGACAGTGCAAATCCAGTTGGGGGGAAAGGTCAGGCGTCGAAGATTTACAAAGGAAAACAAGGATTGCGGGAAATAATAAAGGGAAAGGAGCTTAGGAGATAAGGTGGAGGAGACGGTCCCGTGGAGAGATAAGGTAACCGGGAGCGAAAATGATGAAGGGCCAAGGGCTTTAGCTCTCGGTTATGGGGCTCGGGTCATATGAGAAGCAGGGGCAGAGGGCTTAAGCGGAGGGTCTCAGGGGATCGCATCGGCAAGGGAAAATATAATGGGATGCGAAAATTTGGAAACTGCGAAGTGCGATAGCGCGAAAGGGGCTTAAAAGTCCTTAGCGCATGGTTGTGGCGCTAGGTCGTATGAGAAGGAAAGGGGCTAAGGTTTAATCCAAGAGGGATTAAGGCCTTATTTTCAAAATGGAGCGGATTAGCCCTAAAGAAGGGTTTTTTAAGCCTTTTTTGAGGTTCCGATAGGGTGAAAAGGGTGTTTTTAAACCAATTTAAAGGGGATTTCATGGTTTAAAAAGGGTTTTTAAGGGAATGGAAGGTAAAAGAGGGTTTTTTGAGGGATAAAATGAAGATTAATGAACCTCCTTAGGAGTGAACGAAAATGAGATGAAGGGATGGATATGGAGAATGCTTATGAAGGGGAAATGATGAAGAAATGATAGCTTAGAAACAGTCTCTTTTATAACAACAGGGCTTCTCGGAAAAATATTTTATGGAAACAGCAGTGAAGATGATTTGTAAGATAACAGACACCAAGAAGGCTTCAAGAACTAGCAGTTTTCCATGAAGATTGCTTCTTGAAGGCTTAAGAACATATTTAGCCCACATTTGCAGTGACAAAATTTACTGATGGCTAACAGTGGTTCCACTTGGGGATGCAGCTCCATGGAGGTCTCAAGAACCTCAAAAATTTATCTCTGGAATGTAGATCAATGTCCTGCACTTTGAAAATCCTCTTTCTTCTTTGATCATGCTGCTTGGAAGGATGATCAGAATCACATCAACAAACAGATCTCTTTCCCCCAAACAACTACCTAAACAGCCTACTTTCTTAACATTTTTTCTTCAACAGGGTGTACTTGGACTTGCAAACCCTTTGACATCAACATTTTATTCTTTTATTGAAAGCAAGAAAACTAATCTAAATCTACCCTTATAACTTACATGAGTCCAGATTAAACAGTTGAACTCATTAGCCTCTCTACCTAACTATTATCTGTCAGGATTAAGTTGTCTGATAGATTTGCGTTCTCTACATTCTAAAACAAAAATTGAAAACACAGTCAAACCAGGATTAAGTTGTCTAATTTGCTGTGATGGCCATGACATAAAAAACAAACTGCACATAGACCTTTATTTGCAAAAAAGTAAAACAAAACTTGGAAGGCTTAAGATCCGAAAACAATGAGAGTCCTTCCTTCTTTCTTTCAACTCTGATTTTGATCTCTTTGAGATGTCTTCTTCTTCTTTACCTGGTTCAAGTTTTTAGCATGTTAGAACCAGTCTTCTTTGTATATTTGGCTCAGGTTTTGATCTGATTAGAGCCATGCTTTTTGTGCTTTCTTAGTTCAGTTTTGAGCATGTTTGAACCATTCTTTTCTATCCTAATCTAATCTACTGATATGCCAAGATTAAACGGTTTGGAAAATCTTCTTCACTAACCTATCAGCAGTAAATTGAAATCTATCTAGTCATGATTAGGCTATATGACTAATAGCAGTGTTCTTTCAAGTAGTGGCATTTAGGCTTGCACACTTTCAGATTTTTCTTTTCTTTTTGATATGGGGTTGTACCTTTCTTCTTTTATATCTGCCCTCTTTTCTTTTTTCTATTGTTTTTGTATTTTTATTTTTTCAAAACAAATAAAACAATGATATTTACAATGAAGAATGAAAGCTTTAAACTGAGAGTTGAGTAGAAATAATGCTTGAGCATCCTACCATTGACAAGACCCCCAAACAGGTCTGCACCATCCATCTCTTGTAGAAAAAATGTGTTATGACCAATGGCAAATTGAATGATGTAAGGGCCTTGCCATAAATTGTCAAACTTGCCATGTTTGCCCTTATCTTCTCTCCTAGAATCCCATTTGAGTACTTTGTCACCAATTTTGAAATCACTTGCCTTTGTCCTCTTATCAAACAGTTTTTTGATATTCTCTCGTACTTTATGTGCTCTGTTATAAACTTCTTCTCTGGTTTGCTGAAGATGTATGGTCTGATTTATCCTTCTCATCATGCTATCTTCCTCTAATTGTACTTCTTGGACCAACTTCATCACTGGCACTCCTAAACTGGTAGGAAAAACTGCATCTGCTCCATAAACCAGCTGATAGGGAGACATTCCAATTGATTTTTTTGTTGTCAATCTATCTTCCCATAAAGAATGTACCAGTTTATTGTGCCATGACCTCTGATTTTCTTCCAGCAGCTTCTTTATTATGTTTATCAGGCTCTTATTTGAAGACTTTTCCAGCCCATTACCTTGAGGGTAACAAGCTGTGGAATGACCAAGCACAATCTGATATCTATGACAGAAATCAACCATATTTTTAGAACCAAATGCAGCAGCATTATCAGTGATAATTTTCCTAGGACGGCCAAATCTAGACAGGATATGATCTTCAAGGAATTTTACGATAACTGAGTCTGTGGCATTCCTAGAAGGGATGGATTCTATCCATTTGGTGAAATAATCAGTGGCTATGAGTATTCATCTATGTTGGTTAGATGAAGTAGGATGGATTTCCCCATGAATTCTAGGCCCCACTGTTGAAAAGGAACTTCAACAGTGATTGGTTGCAAGGGTAAGGAAAGCAGTTTTCTCTTGCCTTCAAAGATTTGGAATTTGTGGTAGGCAACTATCATTTTGTGGACATCTTGAAAGAGGGTGGGCTAGTAATAACTAGCTCTAAGGATTTTATTAGCAGTGGTTTTCCAATTGAGGTGGCCTCCACATTCCCCTTCATGAAACTCATGTTTGATCTTGTCTACAACAACCTCATGCAAACATTTAAGCAATAAACCACTGGCATTCTTCCAATATAAACATTTATTTAAAATACAGTAATTAAAAGCCTTTAACTTCAAGAATCTTTCCTTTATTTTAGACAAACCAGGAGGGGCATTGAGATTAGTAAGCACATACAAAATATCAGCATACCAAGATGAATTGAGGAAATGATCCTCAATAAGTGAGGTTGGTGATTCTTCTTGCCCATCTAATGCATCTATCATGTTTATATCAAGTGCTTGCAAGTTATATTCAGCCATTAATTGTGCTAGGCCTTGACCCTTGATGAGTTTAGTAGGTTTAATTTCCAAATCATATTCCAGTATCACAGAAATCCACTTTCCTCTTTTGCCATCAGGGTCTTGTGACAAAATGTCCTTTACCACTACATGAGGCACAAATGAAATAATGTGAGAGTGTAAGATATAAAATCTGAAATCCTTCAAGGCTTTGAACAAAGCATAGGCCTGTTTTTCCATGATATTATATTTCAAAGGTGCATCTCTTAATACCTTGCTGAAAAATGCAATTGGCTGCTCTTGTCCTTCTGCATTTTTCTGTAATAGGATAGTGGCCACAGTATGTTCTGATGCAAATGAAAATATGAGGAAGTCCTTAGTGAAATCAAGGCTGATAAGAACCGGTGCTTGGGTGAGTGCATGTTTGACCAGTTCAAAGGATTTCTTTGCTTCTAAGGTCCATTTAACTCCTATCTCTTTTTTTAGCATGTTTGTCATGTTCCTAAGAAGTTCTACTAGGTTGGGTATGAACTTTATTAAGAAATTAATCTTTCCAATGAAAGATTGAAGTTCTTTGATGTTTCTGGGGTGACTGATCTGCAATATACCTTCAACCCTTTTTGGGTCTATTTTAATCCCTTTTTCAAATATGATGTGACCAAGAAGCTTACCTTCTTGGAGCCCAAACAATGTCTTCTTGGGATTTAAAGATAGCCCAAACTTTCTACATTTCTCAAAGACCTTTCTTAGGTGTACTAGATGTTCTTCATCTGTCTTGGAATAGACTGTAATGTCATCTAAATAAATCACAATGAAGTGGCCTATTTCTTCTGAGAAAGCAATGTCCATGGCTCTTTGAAAGGTGGCACCTGCATTCATTATTCCAAAAGGCATTTTCACATACATGAAAGTGCCCCAAGGAGTAGTGAAGGTTGTTTTCAGTTGGTCGTCAGGGAGTACCAATATCTGATTATATCTTGAAAAGCCATCTAGCAAAGAAATCCTCTTGGAACCGACTACCCTTTGTAAGATGTGCTCCATTTTAGGCAAGGGATAGTTTTCCTTTAATGAGGCTCTGTTCAAGTTCCTAAAGTCAATATAAGCCTTATTTCTCATGTTTTATTTCTTATAGCTACGAGATTGGATACCCACTCTAAGTACCTCACAGGGACTATAATTCTAGCCTCATACATTTTCCTAATTTCTTTCTCAACCATAGGTAACTGCACAGGGTTTACTCTGTGTAATTTTTTCCTAAACGGTTTATGGTTTTCTTTAAGTGGTATCTTGTGCTGAATAGTCTCTGTGTCATATGCCCTTAAAACCTCATAGCTCCAAGCAAATACATCATAAAACTCTTTAAACAACTCAATATATTTCAGTTTCATGTGAGCTGGCAATGTTTTAGATAACTTGATCATCTTAGGCTTGTCTTTACTGCCTATATTGCATTCCTCAATATCAAATTCAGTGGGTTCTATTGTTGGTTTCTTGGCAACGTCATTAAAATCAAACAAGTCTTCTAGAGGTGCTAGTCCTTTGGGTAAGCCTTTGTCTTTAGACTGTAGTACCTCTATGTCTTCTTTTCCTGAGTTTATGTACTCTTCTGTTTGATTTTCGAACTCTCTGGTTAGCAAATTTATTTATGTAATGGGAGGAGGTTCTTTTTCAACAATTTGTTCCTCATTAAGACTGTATTTATCATACTTTGAGTCTAAATTTGACAATTCAAACTCATTTCTGAACTGCAGGAAGTCCTCTATCTGTTTATCTCCCTCAAATACCTGCCGATACTTTTCATTGTCTGGGACATCTGGTCTATATTTCACTTGGACTGTGAACTGTTTGTTGTCATAGGGTCTTTGGAATGAACTAGCAGCACAAGCTAGACCATTGTCAAGAATGTTTTGGTCTCTAGGGACAAAAACAAGTTCATATTCCTCAAAAGTTTTCAAAAGGTCCATGGCATCATTTCTATAGGCTCTTAGTCTTGGATGTTTGGTAGTGTACTCTCCATTTATTTGTCTAATGATAAATTTAGAATCTCCATGAACAGCTATCCTCCTGGCTCCTAATTTCTTCAGTAAATGTAGCCCTAAGAGGAGTGCTTCATACTCTGCTATGTTATTTGTGCATTGGAAGTTTAACTTGTATGAATGGCTTTCAGCGTAATTATTCTCTGTGTTGTGAAGCCACACACCTGCTCCTGTACCAGTTCTATTACAAGACCCATCAAAACTCATACTCCAAAGAGGGCTAGTTTCAGACTTGTGGTTGTTTTCATTCCTGTCCCCTTTGTCCTGTGTGTTATGACTGTCATTATGCAGTTTTATGGGTTTTGCAGCATGTTTGTGTTGGTCTTGTTCCTTAAATTTTTCATGGAGTTGAGGCATTTCTTCTTGACTCTCATGACTTGCACTAAGCTGGTGGACAGTGGGTTGTTCATACTCTCTGTTTTGTTTGTTGTAATTTTCAGATTTGGAAAACTGTTTGAGAGTCTCTCCCTCCCTATTCCCTCCTTCCATGTTTTCTGTTATGTTGGGTGATTGCTCACTTTCCGACTCTAGTTCATCAAAGCTTTCATCATTGTAAAGAATGAATGAGTCTAGGCCTATATGGAAAGAATAAAGAGGAGAATTTTTTGATTTTTCTTGACTACTCACCATAAATTTCATGTGTGATTCCCTGTAAAGTCTTCTAAGTTGACTGAAGATAGGGATGGTGGCATATGTCATGTCCATTTGCATGGTACCTTGAAGCTTAGCACCCCATGATCTTGAAATAATCATGCCATATTTGGGGGGCACATCAACCACTACCACATCCATCACTATGAATTTGGCTGGGATTTGGGTCAAGTTTACACAAAAATCTTTGATCAGACCTAAGCATTTTACTCTACTGGAGTCAAAAGAATACAAATCTTTATATGGTTTGGTTATCTCAAGGCCTAATCTTTCCATGATTACTTTGGGCATCAGGTTATGTGAAGCCCTTGAATCATGCATAGCATTATGTAAAATCTTATCATGGATATTCAAACTAACATAGAAAGGAGGGACCACTCCTTCTTGGAACTTTCCTTCAATTTTAGGACCAAATAAAAGGGTTGGCTGATCATCATTTAGGTTAACAGAATCATTATTTTCTTCTATGTTCAAAGCTTTTAACACCTGAAATTTATATACATCTTGAGTGACTAACTCAGTGAGGGGGACAAAGATCTTGATTTTAGCAATTTCACTTTCCAAATTGAAAGGGAACTGATTCTTTGAAAGGCTCAAATCTGTCTTGTTAGTCACTAACTTATCAGCAAAATCAGCTTGCTGGTTTTTACTATATACATCAGTTAAAACTATTTTTACAGGGGTACTAGCTGAAGTGCTAGTGTTGTTAGGGTCAACACTATGTTTATCAGTGGTTTGAGTGCTTTTCCCCTTGTTTTTACTAGAACTCTCAGCTGTTGTTTTGTTGTTTTCAGCAGCCCTTCTGACCACCCTTTCGGACCTGTTTTTAACAGCATTTTCAGAGGTCTTTATTTGGGGAGTTTCTTGGTTCTTTTTTCTCCTGAGGTCATATTGTCTATGGACCTCCATGATGGCATTCTCAAAGCCTTGCCTATAGTCTTCAGATTCTAAGCCTTCATTATCATCATATGTATATGTGGCCTGATCATCCTTTGTAAACAATGCAGGGTCTTCATTACTTACTCCTAGCATGTTTATATCAATTCCCTCTGGCTCTTCTATCATTCCCTCATCTTCATCAACATAATTTTCTTGAAATGGAGGTCTGATTTGTTGATCAGTATCTCTTTGTCTAATCTGAGGGGGGTTTCTCCTAAAGTTCTGGTTCTGATTTTGAGGTTGGTTCTTATTCTGAGCATTTGTTTGGACGGCCATCCTCTCCATCATTATTTTTAAACTATCCATGTCCTTGGCTAGATGGTATAATTTTGAGTCAGATGCGGAAAGTACAGTGTCTTCCCTATATGTCACTTTCTTTTCGTTCCTCATCCTAGTTCTTTTGGCAATCAAATTTTCCTCAACGCTCACTGCCCCTTGTTGCATATCTTCTAATGTGAGGTATTCCTTTTCCCTCAGTTGGTAGGCCATTTCAGAATCAAATCCATCAGGGAATTTCATTAAAGCCTGGCCCTGTGGAGGTTTCACATGAGCTGGTATGGAATTGTATGCCCTATTGTATCTAGCACAGTACTCCTGTACCCCTTCCCCTGGATTCCTTTTCATATTCTCATATTCTAAAAAAATTTGGAGAGGGTTTTTCCTGACTTCCCACTTGTTCAGGAATAGTTGATAAAAGGCAGGAAGATCATTGATGCTCTGTGGGGTTAAGTTTTTGAACCATTTTCTTACTTCTCCCCCTAAACTCTGAGCAAACAATCTGAGTTTAATGGTCTCATCACCTATTTCATTCCTATCAAAGTAATCATTCATTTTGTCGACATGTTGTGGAGTAGAAATGGAACTACTGCATCATATAGAGGAATAGTGGTCGAATAACCTTGTGGTAAGGCAGCTAAAGGTAAAGGAAGGACTAGATGAGCATACCATGCAGCCATGATGTAGATGGGAGGGAAAAATGGGGGTTTTATAGTAGATGTATGGATGGCAGAAGTGCTAGGGCCAACCAAGATTTGTTGAGTAGATTTGGGATGAGAGAAACCAAAATTATGAATGAAATGAGTATCAGGAGGTGTGGATGGAGGGGTTTCTCTGCTGCTAATATGTTGGCCACTATGTTGCGGTGAACTCGGAGGTTCAAATTATGTCTAATCTATACCACTAAGTGACTTGGTTCTGGGTAAACTTCTTGAAAAGGGTAAGTCGATTTGGGTACCTTGAAGAGCTAAAAGGTTTTCAGGGACAGAATTAGCTCTGTGAATTGAACTGATAATAGTTGGATCTCTAGATACAGGAGACTTCCTAAGAATGCTTTCCAGATTATCAACTACTTCAGGAGGATTTGCGTCAAGATAGGCTCTGGTATGAATTATTTTTGAAGCCAGTATGTTAAGATTTAGACCCACAGAAAAGAAAGTTAGCCAGATATGAAAATATTTAGAGGAAAACTAGTCTTTAACAAAGAAAACTTAATCCTCAAAGTTTCCTCATCATGGGTGTGCATGATGTTTTTAATGGTAGTGTGGGCTGCCCCAGTGGATTATTTGTGAAACCAGGAGTAATCAGCAGGCCTACTGATCACTAGTGGAGTATTTTGGTCTTTTAGGAGTTGTGGAGTCACCAGGTGGATGATTTCGAATGTTTTGAAGCGGGCTCCTGTCCACCATCAGCAATTAACTACCAATCTAAGGATGTTGTGGTTATTCTGAGGTCTCAAGGATGTATAAGATGTAATTCACTCAGAATTCCCCAGCGGAGTCGTCATTATGTTGGGGTCCTGTGATTTGGCAGATTGGTATACCAAATGATAAGGCAACATCAGAACCACTTTGGAATCCTAGGATCTAACCCTCATGGATTCATAGAGGGATCTCTCTATATGTGTTTTCAAAGGATATATCTTTAAGGCTTATGATATGATATTAGGCTAGTTATGAATTACAAGGGATTTGTTTTGTTTGTTGGTTGGGGATCATTAACTGAGAAGGTCATGTGAAGTGTGAAGGAGGGAAATAAATTGAAGGATATTTCAACATGGGAAGATAGGTTAAGAAAAAGTGTCAATCCATTGGGCTATGGAGTCATAAAAGGGTTTACTTGCACAACAACTATTCAAGGGTTTCCATAGGGCAAGTCATCTATATCAGAATATATTTTAAGTTGAGTTTGTGGTATGGAACATTAAGAAGTGTGGTGAAAGAAGCAAACATATAAGAAAACGAAGGGCAGCCTAAGATCAAGTAAGGACTTTTAACCTATCCTGCTTTCGGCATACTCTCAAGGGAAAAACATTTAAGATAAACATAAAAAGTAGCCTAAGATCAAGTAAGGAATTTTAACCTATATTGCTTTCAGCATACTCTTAAGGGAAATCTTCAAAACAGATGTTTAAGACTAAACAAGGGACAGGGATAACCATAAACTTCCTTGATTAGGACTCTACTTAGCATGCAGTGAAAAGATCTTTCGAGAACAACATCTCAAGTTATACTCAGCAAGATATGGGCTCACCAACATTCCTTGACGGGTTATACTCTATTGATTCATTCTCAAACACACATTTAGAAGAAAACATAAAGATAAAGCTTCTCAGTCAGAATTAGGGTACTTGTAGAAGTAAATCCTAATCTATATTTGTTGTTCATTATCAGAGAATATGAACACGATGGAAACATAAGGAGAATAACAATTAAAGTAAGAATAACATCACGAATGATTTAGATCAGGATCCAGTGAATATGCTTGTTTATTTGATGTCCAAGACCAGTTACATACTCGATTCCAATGGATCTCTATAGTCTGATACTTCTCTTCCCAGCCTACTATATTACAACTACTCAGCAACTCTTACTCAATAACAGTTCAACAATTAACAATTTTCCAACCCTTTACAATGAGACTTCAAAGAGTATTTATAGGTGAATGAGAAGGAGTGATGAAAGAAGTGGTCTTAATGATCATTTAAGACAGAATAGATGTGCATCGGATGCTACATTTTTCTCAATGAATGCTATATTAACTTGTGAACCACTCTAGTTGCTTTTGTTTGACTTTGAGGCAGATCTGGTAGGCTGGTAATAACTCCGAAGTATGTATCTTATGAGATATTTTCTGACTGTAGTAACTCCGTTTTGGTTTCTGGGACAAGTTAGGTGAAAGATTGGGTTTTGGGGCCTTTCCCATGCCTTTATAATAAATGTTCTGACAGTTTCTGAATATTTTCTTTGTATAATAACTGTTGATTAGTCTGTGTAGGTGGAGAGCAGGCTATAGGTGACTTCGGATATTCTGGAGGAATAACTGTGCTGTGATGTTGTATTTGAGGCTGCTCTTAGCCTAATCTTTCTTTAATCTCATCAATAAACTATGTTTTTAGGCATGATTGTGCTTTTTTCCTTTATAGTCATCCTCGTTGTCTTTGACTTTACTGACTGTATTTCTATTCTTTAATCCTTTGTTCACAGTCTTTGTCTTCGTCCTTAATCACTGTTTCAACCTTTATCCTTTATCTTCTGATCAAGTCTTTAATCTTCTGCCTTTAGTCTTCTTCACTGATTTTTTTTTGTTGTTGCGTACACGTGTTTCTTCAATGCGCTGGAGGGTTTGATTTGTAATCAATGTCCATGAAATATTGATTAAAAACTTTGAAATTCAACCCCTTTTATCCCTTTTCTGCATTTGATTAGGCTCTGAGGATCGTCACCCTCGGCCTTTTGCCACTGTTTCCTTGGTTGTGGGAGACCTTTTAACACCTTAGCCACCATAAAAACCTGCAAAAAAAAAAAATATTAAATAAATCCTACGAGCTGGGGTAGACTGCATTCAAAGGCTTTGGCGGGGCAGAGGAGCATTTGTGGAGGAAGTGTATGCAGCGGAGGCGAAAAACCATGGCGGATAGGCATAAACAGGGTTCAAATTTGAATTATGGTGCGAAATTTGGAAAGCGGTTTTGCGAAACCAGAAATGGTTTTCACGCAAGGGATGGGTGGTTAGTGGTATTGGTTCTTTCGAACGCGATACCACTCAGGTGTTGACACCTGTTTGCAGCGAAACCGCCTGTTTCGTGTTGAAAACATGTGTTAATCCTCGGGGGTGAAATGAGCGTGAAACTGATTTTGGGCCGTCAGATCTGGGGTAGCCAGATTGACGGTGGTGGGAAGGCGCGATGGAAAAAGGTGCTCAGTGGTGGGACCAGTGGATGAGGTCAGCAAAACTGTCGGGAAGTGGAAAGGATATGGGCGGGGTTGAAACATCGGGGGAACATGTTGATCGTTGGATCTTCACGATCAACGGTTGTGATGGGTTCACAAAGATGCACAGGCGAGGAGATGGTTGGGAACAAGGGTGATGGGAGGACCGTTGGATGATTGGCATCAACAGCGGAGATTTAAATCAGTAGAGACGAACGCCGGTGGTGAAAGGAGTTGGGAAGTGGAAAAGGGCAAAGTGCGATGGAGTGTTGGCTGTTGGATCCGTGGGGATGATCCAATGGCTGAGATCTAGAGTGCGTGGAAATGGAGAGAGGAAGGAAAGGGTGGAGCCCTGATGGCTGTCAGATCTTCCAAATCGACGGTGCACAATCGATCGGGAGGAAAGGTCAGGCGTCAAATATTTACAAAGGAAAACTAGGATTGCGGGAAATAATAAAGAGAAAGGAGCTTAGGAGATAAGGTGGAGGAGATGGTCTCGTGGAGAGATAAGGTAACCGGGAGCGGAAATGACAAAGGGCCAAGGGCTTTAGCACTTGGTTATGGGGCTCGGGTCATATGAGAAGCAGGGGCAGAGGGCTTAAGCGGAGGGTCTTGGGGGATCACATCGGCAGGGGAAAAGAGAATGGGACACGAAATTTTGGAAACTGCGAAGTGCGATAGCGCGAAAGGGGCTTAAAAGTCCTTAATGAATGGTTGTGGTGCTAGGTCGTATGAGAAGGAAAGGGGCTAAGGTTTAAGCCAAGAGGGCTTAAGGCCTTATTTTCAAAATGGAGCGGATTAGGCTTAAAGAAGGGTTTTTTAAGCCTTTTTTGAGGTTCTGGTAGGGTGAAAAGGGTGTTTTTAAACCAATTTAAAGGGGATTTCATGGTTTAAAAAGGGTTTTTAAGGGAATGGAAGGTAAAAGAGGGTTTTTTGAGGGATAAAATGAATATTAATGACCCTTCTTAGCAGTGAACGAAAATGAGATGAAGGGATGGATATGGAGAATGCTTATGAAGGGGAAATGATGAAGAAATGATAGCTTAGAAACAGTCTCTTTTATAACAACAGAGCTTCAATAACTCGCAGTTTTCCATGAAGATTGCTTCTTGAAGGCTTAAGAACATATTTAGCCATCATTTGTTGTGACAAAATTTATTTATCGCTAACAGGCCCTACTTGGATAGGATGCCATTAAAAGTGTCCTATTATATGGTATCCCCCTGAAGGATATTACCATGACTATGATTTGCTAGAACGTCATGTGAACCAGGCCTTTGCAATAATCAAACATAAAAATGGTTTTAGGCTATATAAGGAAGAAGTTTATCCTGCTTATTATTAGACACAACTACACCTCAACCATCTTATTGCATGAGGACATGCAAAAAGGTAAGCAGGGGATTATGTTGGGCCATGGAAAAGGTATGTTTTATCCTCATATTAGCTTGATTTATCATTGAATTTCATGTACTTATCTTCATTTTTGGAATAAATCTAGAAGAAAATATTGTGAAAGCCATGAAAGACCAATTATCAACAAATTGTGTGATTCTGGCATGAAAACTAATTTTCGCTTGATTTTTGTGTGCAAGAATCTGAATGGAAAAACTGTTGTCAAAACGATGGGACAACAACGACCGAGAAAAGGAAATAATACCATGTCTTTCTCATACAGGCCAGCGGAAGACTAGGAGGATCGAGTTTATTTTATAATGCAATCTGATTGACAGTTGTGAAATCCTCAGGATCCCCTGATCCTGAGGATTCGTTCTCATCCGTTTATTTTCCTTTAGATTATATAAATTCGATAGGTGAAATAGAACGAGAATTTTAACCCGAAAGCTGTAATTTACATTTTGACATTATTATTGAAGACAGAGTAATTACACTGTGGTGATGTTGTATCGTTATTATTGAATTTAATGAGAAAGACAATGTTTCCTTTGTAATCGCATTCTGAGTATCTTTCAGCAGTGACTTCTGGAGACTCTGGGCCCAGTCACTGGGAGATCTATTGCTTCTCTTGTGTCATATTTGTTTCTTTTCCTTTCACAATTATTCATTTCTGCTATCTTATATAATTACAGTTAATTCAATTGCTGTTAGTATTGATCTTTATGATTTTCTTTTACTATTGAGATAACTTTTAGCTGTTGTTACTTTTATGCATGTGTGTTATTCTTTAATGAATTTATCAGATTAGTTTAAACATTGTGTTTGATTGTTGTTTCTTTTGAGTAATGTAATTGGAAATCTTGAGTGATCAGTTATTGTTAGTTTCAGTTAAAAGTGTGAATAATAGATTGTTGTTCATTTCTGTAATCTCTCTTTTTCAGTAGATAATTATTAAGCAATAATTCTTTGAGTGTGATTCTTGCAATTCATAAGTTAGCTTCAGTTTTTCTACAAATTAGTTGACGATAAATTAAGATTCATGGTTTGCAGTTGGTTTAAGGTTTGCTTTTGAATTATTCCAGATTGAACTTCGAGAATTAGAAAAAGTAGTTATTGCAACGATCTAGAATCATTTGTTCCTAGATAGCTTCTGATTTCACCCTGCACAAACAGTGCTAACACTCTTGAAACAAACAGACAAATCCTTGGTTGATGATTAATGCAGGCATTAGGATTGATTTTTATAAGTCACCTTTTTGCACCAACACAAACCTCATGCAAGATTCAAACAATAGTAGTACCATATGATCAACATAATACTAAATATGATATGCAGAAGTTACACCATCACCGTGTCCCTACAACCACAACAATTGGTCACATCAATCTCTTAATTATTGAGTTGATATTGCCATAGAGGAAACTATGATTTGTGCACTTATTTAACCCTTGCACAAAATATTTTCCATACATAATCCTCTATCACATACACAATATACCACAGTGAGTCAAGTTAACAAAGAAATTCTTTGCAAAACCTCTCCATCAGATCCTTCTGACGTAAAACAATAAGTGTGATTCTACTACCGCAATTGCACTGATTAGATCTGGGAAAACAAGATATTGTGCCAATTAGTCTATGGAAACTCCAGTAGTTAGCAAGCCTCAACGAACACAAATATTTTGAACAATAATGAGTTTTATGGTCAAATCAACCCAGAGTTACACAATGATAAGGAGTTCACAAAAAGAAATAATATCCTTCATATCATTCTATGCATAGTTAGATCTACTAGTGCACTTCATCATGTGTTTGTTAGATAGAGTATTTAGAAAATTAGAACATAAAAAGAAGATCCATTTTCCCTCCATTACACTTTCGATAAACAAATCATGATGCTAGCAGGAACACCATTGTATTGTCAAAACAACCTTAGACACTTGATGCATCAAATCCATACCTTAAATTGAACTGTCATATATAAAAAATTATATTAAAAAATATAAAATATAAAATTAAGTTTCTATAAGCCAAGTATCATAATAATTTAGGTTTTGTTATAATACCAAGAGCCAATATCATGGTTTATCAATATCACATGCCCAAAAACCATAACACATTTCAAAATCAAAATATTTATATTTTATTTATTTTAATTTAATTTTATAACATTTTTAAATTAAAACTTAATACTTACAATATATGATCCATAAACGGTCATGGATATTCCATTGGATAGTTCTTCACAATATATCTGGCAATATTGTATTAAAAATCTGCAATTCTACACTATTACAATTTACTTAAACATCTAATTCGGTAATTTAACTCTAATTAGTGCATCCATGCGAGTGAAAATTATGCAGAAAAGTAGAGAACGAAAAAATAAGCTCACACACACAGAAGACACAAAATATGCTCTGGGAAACCCTTTCGGGAGAAAACCCAACTGGAAGTTGAGGTCACTTCACTCTCTTTCTCTGTCTAGAAAATAAGGCTGCAGGTACAAAGAAGTATTGTCTATGGCCCGTGGGCTGCTATAGTGCACATATCATCTTTGTGTGCTCTACCTCCTATCTCTCCTAACTATCTTTTCTCAGCTATGGAACAAAATTCTCTCGAAATAATGGAATGTCTCTTCCTCATAGTGGGCCAGTTATAACACAATATGATAGCATACTAATGGTTAAGTTTGACTACATTAACTCTTAACTAAAGTTACAAAATAGACTCTTCTAGAGTCTTTTACATCAGAAACACGTGGCTAGCCCCTTTTCCATGAATAATGGGGGTTGACATTGCATCCTCTGAACTATAGGTGTGAAAACAAGAAGGTGAACTTATAAGTGGCATAACATTTGCATACAGACTCTAATTGACGTGCTTCTTATGTCATTGGAAAGATATTTGTGTGTATAATGACATGAAATGGTGTTATTCTAAAGCAGTAAAGTTCTACCCCCAAAAATGTTGTTTTATGCCTCAAAACGCTTCTGAAAGGTTTCATACCCCGTTTTGCCAAACTGCCAGTAAAAACAATCATGTGAGCTAATTCCTCCACTTTTTCCTCTTTTAATGGACCGAGATGGATGACAAACAATATAATGATCAAACTTGGATCAATATAACAAGATTATTAACCATGGTTATTCACCCCCATTTTACCATGTGGATATTACTAACCATGGTTATTCACCCTCATTTTACCATGGATATTATTAATTTATAAATAGGCTTTGTTAGAATACCATGGCTTATCAATACCACTTGCCGAAAAACTATTAACTCATTTCAAAATCAAATTAATTTATAAATATTTTATTTTAATTTAATTTTATAACATTTTTATATTTACTAAGTTCTTGACCTCGGAGATACACAATAATTTGTATCATATGAGCGATTAATTTTTTTTAATTTAAAATAAAATTCTGTATATATAAATTTAAATTCAAAATAAAGTTATATATATATATATATATATATATATATATATATATATATATAATTGATTACATTTTGCATAAGAGTCAGGTACTAAGTAATGATGTTGTATATTATACTTTCTAAACAAACTCTGCATATTACACTTGTTATATATTTAAAATAATTCTAACATACTTTTATTAATACAAAACAAATATATTTATATCATTTTATATATATATATATATAAACTATTTTTTAATTAAATTTAAACAATTTTTAATGGTAGATGAACCAATAATTTGTATAATTATTTGATATGGTCATTAAAATTATGCAAAGCTTATCCAATATTCTACCCACCTATAAAATGCCATCACCAAAATCTAAGATTATACCTGGAAACAAGATTTTGTGAGACTTTAACTCTCATCCATAAGATTCAAGCCACAAGGACAAAATTGCGGGCACGCCTATACCCGCCAAACAAACAAACTTTTCACTTTCACCTGAAAAGCCCAACAAAATTATTAACTGTCACGTAGAAAATCGATCGATAGATACCTCTTAGACTTCATTTAAGGAAGCAACACCCCAATGAAAAACAAAAAGAAAAGGGTAAAAAAAGACGGGTCAGCTACTTGTCACAAGTCTCAACCAATAGAAAACGAAACCAATGGACTTAATTTTGCCACGTCATTTCCTGCACCACCCGACTATTCCACTGTCAGACGCAATCGAACCGAGTGCCACTTTCCCGGCACCGGGCCGATTTTTTCGTATAACCGGCGACGGCGAAAGCATTGTGTGTCGGGAAACTAGTTCTTATCATCAGCGTTGAAGAGGAACTCTAAGATATGCTAACTACTTTTCATTTTGTCGTGGTATTTATAGGCAACTTAAAATTCATTAAATAAAACATAATAAATGATTTTAGCATTTAATACCTATTTTATTTAATTGGATTTAAATTTATGGAATTGTTTTTAGTGTGATTTTGTAGAATTTTGGTGGCGTTTTATTTAAACTGGTTATTAGACAAATATATATGGATTCAGTTCTTTGAAAAACTCTTAAGGCACTGCAGGGGTTACCCATCAAGCTTGTGATTTTAATGAATTTTTGCAGAGAAATTAAACCAGAAAATTTTCCAAAAAATCTCACTAAAACAACTCATAAATTTATAACTTTATTTTTCATTTAGATATAAATTTTTATAATGAATAAAATGTTTTTATTTTTCATTTAGATTTAAATTTTTATAATGAATAAAATGTTTTTGGAGAAATTATGTTAATAATCTCAGGTCTAACTTTTTGGATGAACCTTTCACCCATCACTAGGGACATGTAGCAAGAACAAAGATGAAAAGAAAAAGAGACCAATACTTTTAAAGAGCACTGGTGCAAGGAGAGGTAGAGTTGTCTATTGCCTCTCATGACCAAGCTAGAGGGATAGACACCCCCAATGCTCGAGGCCTCGGTCCTTGCGAAAGTCATGAGTTTCTGGTATATGTGGCTTACGGGCTGCTACATATAGGCTGGGAAGTTGTTGTTCCCTGTGTAAAAAAAAAGGAGAGACATTAGAGATTAGATGTTAGAATATATTGAGAATGGATATTAATAATATTATACAGAAATCTATAGTCTATTTTTATTTTTTCAAGAGAATTCTTTCTGTAAATCCGATTTTTTAGGTCGTTCATGACATAGATGAATGTTCTTATCTAATCATGTTAATATATATTGTAGAGATACAAAATGGATACAAATAATTGAGAAAAAAATTGATTTATTTAAAATAAAAGTTAAAGGAAAAAATAATAAAATATTTAATATTAATGTTTAAAAATTTATAAAAAAATCAATAAAAATATAAATAAGTAATTGAATTTTAATTTAATAAAATATTGCTTAAAATAATAAATTATTAGTTTTTTGAATATATATATATATATATATATATATATATATATATATATATATATATAAAAGAAGGCGACTTTTTGGAGACTTTTTGGGTAGATTTTTCTGATCAATTTTTTTTAAATCCTGCATAAATTTATTGAAATCACATGTTTGATGGGTAACTGTGCACAATCCAAGTGCTCCAGGGGTTTTTTAGGGTGTTGAATCCATATATATGGTTTAAAAACCAGTTTAAATAACAAAAATCAAGATTTCACCTCAAATATTTCTACCAAATTTTGGCACCGAAAATTCCAAAAAATAGCACTAAAAGCAACTCTTTCTAATAACTTTTCTCATATTTAATTTAATTATATTAAATAATGAAATAATAATGATAATAATAATTATTTTTCATATTCTTCAAATAACTCCAAAAAAAATTGTTAATAGATTTTTTTTATTTTTATTCAAATTATTTTAATATTAATTAACTATAAAATAATTATAATGATTCACAATGAATTATTAATAATTATTAATCTATTGAAATATTAATATTAAATAATTTATAGGACTTATAACTATTAAAATAATAATTGATTAACTATTAAATTATGAATATAATTGATTTATTAATAATTGATAAACTATTAAATTATTAAATAATTAATATAACGAATTATTAATAATAATAATTGTTAAATAACTAATATAACGAATTATTATTAATAATAATTAGTAAATAACTAATAATTAATTAAGGTGATAATGAGATATAATAAACTAGAATTCAAAGCCTAAGGACTATCACAAAGTGAGCTAGGGTTTCTGTTAGGGTTGTTGCAAACCCCGACATCTCTGTAACCGGTCCGCGACAGTCGTTCTGCCCCTGCGCATGTGCAATCCCAGCAGCTTGCAACGCTAGCGCACGACATGAGCGAATGCACAGGGTGGAGAGAGAGATCCCCTTCTATTGGAATGTAGTGATTGGCGATACAAGCTCTCACGAAGCGACATCTGCAGGCACCCTGAACGGTAAGGGAAAAGGAATGCCTATCCTAGGGGCTCAGTGGCAATCTCAAATGTGCTGTTAGTGCCTCCCAAGGGAGGCAAGAAGCCATGTTTTTTAATACCCAACAACAAATTGGAGACATACAGGAAGTATATAAAGGACCATGCACTCATTTGCAAATTCATAGGAGTTTGGACAATAGAAAGGGACCTTGTTAAGTGGATTCAACACAAATGGAAACCTAAAGGCCATATCAAGCTGAAATTGGGGGCTCGTGGCTTTTTCATAGTAATTTTATCCAATCTAGAGGATAAAGAAAAGGTTTTTGAATGGGGGCCATACTTCTTCAACAATGGAGGTCTATTCATTAGGCATTGGGAGGAATGTTATAACCAAAATCAAGAGAAATTATTGGCAGCACTATTCTGGGTCCAAATTTTCACCCTGCTAATAGACTTCTGGGATACGGACATACTGGAAGGAATCAGGAACTCCATTGGGAGTTTTGTGAAAGTAGCAGACTCCATGAGGCGGGGAAGGTATACATCATATGCTAGGATTTGTGTCTACATGAATATAACAGAACCTTTACTTGAATCCATTAACTAGAATACCATGATGAGGTATGGCAACAACCCCTTGACTACGAGCACATCCCCTTCACATGTCGCAGGTGTCATGAATACGACCACCTGTTCTAGGACTGCATGTTGAACTAGTTCAAGGCTCGGGAGTCATCCAAAGCCAAAACTAGAGGAAAGTGCAAGAAGGGAAGGAGAATTTTTAGGAAGTGCAGAGAAAGAAGAGGACTCAAAAGAACCCTCATACTGCGGCTCAACCGCCATCATGTAAAGGTCTTCAAAATAAGAACCGATACGATATCCTAAGAGGAGATTGTGGAAGGCCAAACGACAAAGGTCCATAAATTCAACCAACACCACAAAAGAGCAGAAACAATGCCAAATGAAAGGTTGAGGAGGACTCACAAACAAAGAATTCATGACACAACCAATGGAGTAGGCTAACATGGAGATCGATACCCAAAAGGAAGACTTAAGAACTGAAGATAAAGTCATGTGGAAGTTGTTGAATGAGTGGCGACATCATGATGAATGATTCATCCTAGAAGACCAACAAAAAAAATCCACAAAGGGACCTTCCAACAATACAAAACAAAGCAGGGGATAACAGGACTACACCAATCGGAACATCTGGGCTCACAAATAAGCCAAGGTGAGGATCAGGGGCCTCTAGGAAAAGGAGGAAAGAAACGTAGGATGAAAAACTTGAATGAGACCATACAAATGATAGGAGAAACATTGGTAAACTCTGGAAGGGTTGTGCCACTGTTAGCGGTATTCCACCAACTCAATAAATCATCAAAATGATAATTACATCCTAGAATGTAAGAGGCCTCAACAAGAAAGGAAAACAAAGGTATCTAAAAGACAATCTCAAGAAAGATAAACCCAACATCATGATGATCCAAGAAACCAAGATCTCGGAAGAAAAGCTCAAAGACCTTATGAAGAATTTCAAGCCACAATATGAGGTAATAGCTCAAGATGCCAGAGGTAGCGTTGGTGGACTGGCGATCCTATGGAACCCGACAGAAATAGTTTTTGAGGACTGATTAAGCCTACCCAGAATCATTTCTAGGGGATTTCAGCATATTGGATCTAAATATTTGGGTCTGTTAACAGGAGTCTACGAGCCTCACATTCTAAGAGAAAAGGGGTTTTTTCTCCAAAACCTCATAAAGCTGCGAAGAGATTACCCATATGATTTATGGATCGTTGGATGGGATTTCAATATGATTAAATCCATGGATGAGAAAAAAGGGGGAATCGGTCATCCGAAAGCGGACATGTAGATGTTTAGGGACCTAATCACGGACCTGCATCTTGTTAACCTGCTCACAAACAATGGAATCCACACTTGGAATAATAGGAGAGGGGGACCACACCAGATTGCATCACGTCTGGATAGATTTCTAGTTTCTGAGCAGGTTATCAGCTGTGACATATTCCTGCAAGCTTCTATTATTCCATGCACGGGATCATACCACTAGCCAATCCGGTTGGAGATATACCTTAAAATAGGCCCCAAAAATCGCCCCTTCAAATTTGAGTCCTTTTGGCTTAGGGACCCTAGGCTCATGTAGAGGGTTGAGGGATGGTGGAAGGAGAGTGAGGAGCGGAAACCACATGCACACTTTCTAGCTAAAGCTTAAGGAGATCAAACACAAGATCAATAAATGGAACCAAGAAGAATTTGGGCACATCATGAGAGACCATAAATAGCTAGCCAACAAAAAATTCAACAACATATCATCTGTCAGGGCATGGATGAACACCTTGTGGAAGAAGAAGGGAGGGTAATCAACCAACTCGAAGAATGGTGGAAACATGAAGAGATCCTATGGAAGCAAAAATCCAGAGTCAACTGGCTATGAGAAGGTGAAAGAATTACTTGCTTCTTTCACAAAGCGATGATCCAACACCGCCATCACAACGAGATTTTCTCTCTAAAGGACGAAGCTGGAAATAGATTGGTTCAACACAAAGAAATGGAGGACCTGTTCGTGAACCACTTCCACTCTCTCCTAACGGAATCAGATTAAGACAGATCAGAGGCAATTCAAAAATCACTCAGAACATTCCCCACCTTATTTTAAGAGACCAGAATCTTGGTCTTATTTGGGTGGTCACCTTAGAGGAAGTGGAGGAGGTTGTTAAAGGAATGGTGAAAAATAAAGCCCCTGGTCCCGATGGCTTCACTGTGGAGTTCTTCCAAGCGACCTGGAACTTTATTGGATAAGAAGTGTTGAAAGTTTTGGATGAATATTTCTGCAACCAAAAGGTGTGTCTGAGCCTCAATGCCACCTTTGTTTCTTTAATCCCTAAATCAACCAAATTAGAGGATCCCCAAGGGTTTAGACCGATTTCCCTGTGCAATGTCGTCTATAAGTTCATTTCCATGATCATTTCTAAGCATCTAAAACCTTTTCTTATGCATCTCATGTCCACTGAGAAAACCAGTTTTGTCGAAGGCCGACAAATCCTGGATGGATTTATCACCTCCCATGAGGTTGTTCACTCCTTAAAGAATCTCAAAGTCCTTGGCATGATGATTAAGCATGACCTGTCTAAATATTATGAACGTATTAACTGGACCTTCCTCACCAGCATTCTCAAATCCTTTGGCTTTGATCATAGATGGATCAAATGGATCCTTGATATGGTGTCCTCCCATGTTTATTCCATACTCCTTAATGGCTCTCCCACTAGAACCTTCAACCCCTCCCGAGGTTTGAGACACGGAGACCCTATCTTGCCTTTTATTTTAATCTTGGGAGCTGAAGGCCTGGGTCACTTCCTAAAAAGGGAAGCTCAATATCTGCAAATTCATGGATTAATGCTATGGGTGAATGACCTCCCTATCACACACCAGCAGCTTATTGACGACATTATGCTCTTCTGCCATGTTTTCTTGCAGGAATCCTTCCACATAAACTATATCATTCAGGTATTTATGGAAGCCTATGGGACTATGATAAACAATGAAAAAGCATGCCTTTTCTTCTTTAATACGCCAAGGAATATCCAATCCTTATTAGCCCGAGAGTTAGGGTTTGGTATCAACTCCCTTCCAACCAAATACTTTGGGATGCCTTTATCTTTGAACTCTTTAAAAACCTCTTGATGGAAATCCTTACTCCAGAAAATTCAATCAAAACTTAGCATCTGGACCTTCAAATCCTTAAACATTGATGGTTGCACTGTCCTTCTCAAGGTGGTTCTCTAATCCATACCGATTTACCAGCTTTTGGGGATGGCAGCCCCTAAAACGACATGTATGAAAATGGTAGAAATTTTCAAAAAATTCCTTTGGGGAGGGGCTCAAAAAATATGGAAATGGGCTATGGTTTCATGGCCTAACCTAATTATGCCTAATATGGAAGGAGGATTGGGTCTCTGGGACCCTCTCACTCTAAATCAAATGATGGTAGCTAAACTTTGGTGGAGGTGGATATAAGGAGGAGTTGATATGTGGAAGAAAAATCGAACTCGCAAATATGGAATTCTAACCCGCATTGAAGACATCCTCAGGTATCGAGACCCCCCCAAAGGATATGAAATATGTAACCTGGCATCTCAAAACAATGAACTTATCCAAAAACATTTTTTCTAGGAAATTAGAAATGGGAAAACAACCCTCTTCTGGCAGGACTCTTGGTAGTAGAGAGGAAAATTATTTGGAAGAAAAGATTTGAGTGACCTTTTCCTATATGCCTCTAGCAAGAACTTTCATCTAGTGGAGTAGTATTGGAAAGAGAACCTAACAATGATGAATGGAGGAGACGGAAAGATTGAGAGGACTGGCCTCAACCTCTTAACTTATATCAATGGGTTCAATTGGATGGGGATCTGGCATCCAGAAAAATCACCATACAAGAGGGCCTAGAAATTCTTAGGTGGGGATACACTACAAAGGGCACATTTACAATTCAGAAGGCATAGAGATTAAAGGCAGGATGGAGGAAGGCGAATCAACAACCACTCTGGAAAAATATCTGGGGAGGGAGGTGGTGGCCGAAAGTCGCCTCCTTTCTCTGGTTGGTGTACAGGGGTAGAATCCTCACCTAGGATCAACTCCAAAAGAGAGGTTTCTACGAACCCTCATATTGTATCCTTTGTGGAAGGCATACTGAGGATCTGGAACACCTTCTAAAGTTGTTCCCTTTTTCCACACAAAAATGGCACTAAGTGGAAGATCTATTTGGCAGAATGGATAGATATCCCCAGGGAATTAGAGATTCCATCCTTTTATGGTAGAAGGGCCTTTTTTGAGCCCAATCATCAATCAGGCATGGGACTTAGCTCTTGGATTCACTCTCTGGGCCATCTGGAAAGAGAGAAATGACAGGATATTTAAGAACATGTGGAAGGCTCAGGAGTTAGTGTGGGTGGGGATAATTCAAAACATTCGGGAAATAATCTTGGCAGAGAATTTGCTACTAGATGACTGGCAAGTTGCTCCCCAGGAGGCCATAATTTTTCAGCGCTTAAATCTTGCTCCCGTTGTGATCGCCCCAAACTGCTGGAAAATGATACCAAGTAGGGTGGGTTCAACTCAGATCTTCATCACACCACCAAAGGGGTTTATAAAGCTAAGCTTTAATGGAGCCTTGAAAGGAAATCTAAGGCCGACCGATTTTGTAGGACTCTTTTGGGACTCTAGAGCAACAACTAAACTTATTTATGAAAACCGTTGTGGCTATGCAAGTAACAACGAAGCGAAACTTGCTACTTCCCATCAAGTCTTACTTCTAGCCATCAAGCTAGGGTATAAGAAGCTAATAGTGGAAGGTGACTCCTAATTATTAATCGACACACAAAAAAACTGAGTTAGTGGACTAAATCGGATAAGCTCAACCACAACTAGAGAATTGCTAGACTTGTGCGAGAGCTAGGAGATCTTATTCAAAACTTTGACTATGTTATCGCGACGCATGTCAAGCGTGAATGAAATCAAGCTGTTGAATTCCTCACAAATTGGGGCTACACTCGTAGAAATGAACCTCTGGAGCTTATATGGCCTACTCATCCTTGAGAGGGCAGATTGGATCCCCTAGAAAAAATCCTCAAGTAGTAAAATCTCAACAGTTCACGGAGCCCCCTGATTCCTGAATAGATCCCCCACTCAAGGTGTGAGCTCAATCCACGTCGTATCAACTCCATTTAATGATGGGAGCCTGGAAGGACAAGCCCACCAAACTCCACATTATTTGTAAGTTTGGCATGGTGGCTTTGTGCATGACAATAGTTAATACCATTGCGGGTGGTGGCAACGACATTTGTTTACGGCTTTGGAATTTAGATGTTTGCATGTAGTGTATTGGTAATGTACCTATGGTTCTGAATAACAGTGAGATAGTGATCAGTCATGCAAGGAAGATAGAAACTGTGATCCCTAAAAAACTTATTGCATAGGAGACTTGGTATGTAGCCTCTCATTCCTCCCTTTCCTCCATGCAACGAGTTTTGTCATTCAGGAAATTGGGTTTTCCTGGTTCGAAATCGTTGGGGTTTGAGGGTATGTATTCTGTTTTGGTGCTGCATGCACTTGTTTGCTTTCTAACCCATGATAATTTGTCAGGAATAGTCTATGTATCTGTCCGATTTGGTATTTGCTTGTCCTAACTAGGATTATAATGGGGTTTCGCCACTATCATTGATCTCAGGGCTCCCATTAAGGTTTGGTTGGAGGCGACATGACATCAGGGTCATTTGGTGTGGTCTTTTGATGGTGGCTTCAATATTTTTGAACCTCATCGGGAGGTTTATATGGTTTATATGCTGGTGTTGGGGAGAACTGTAGCTTTTGAGATGCCTCTGTATGAATTCGGAGGCCGACACCTGCTTGGCCTCCTCCCTGTGAGTCTGATTGTGTCTTGTATGTATGTTGAATATAGGGTCCGATATGGTGGTCGTCAACCCATTAGGGTCTATAATAATATTTGGTCATTTAATATGGTGTTGGGTTCCCTGTTCTATGATAATTGTTGGTCTGTTTACAAATGTTTTTTCTATGAAAATTACTGGTCATTTTATTTGGTGTTAGGTTCCATGTTCATGTTGAGGGAAGTTGTTCACAAATTTTGGGAAGAAAGGAGGGTAGCTCAGGCCCATGTTCCAGATTTATGGTTTTATTTTGATATATTGACAGGTGCGAGGGCTGGTAACGAAGTTGGAAAGCTGAGCAACTTTCGGCCCGATCTACCTCCTATGAGCATCTTGTCTTCTCATATTCCCATAGGCTCTAAGACTGAAAACATGGCTCGGGTGGTGGCCAAAAATAGAAGCCCAGCCACGAGGGGTCGAGGCAGGAAAAGTAGGGGCAGTAAGTCGGCGGGGCAGCCCAGTACAGCGAGAGGTAAACCAAGCGGCAAAAAAATTGTCACTAGCATTATCAATGATGCTACATATGCTATAATGAGGGTACTGCTGAGGAAATAAATAAATTAATTGAGTATGAGTTGGATCTGAACTGCCATGAGAACTCAACAGAGCTTGATGCAAAGGATTGGCGGACCTTGGTGCCCGACCCTGGGCATACCCGCAGCCATGTCACACAATTCAAGCATACCCTTTTCATGTATTGGTCAATGAAAGGGATATTGGGCAAAGCCCTGGAGAATATTTCTATGAGCATGGCCACAGTAGTTCAGAACTTCCTAGATTACAAGAAGGACTTCCATAAGCTAAAGTTTCAGATGTACAAACAGGATGGGCACTTCTAGCGAATTGAAAACCACCTACCTTGCATCCTCTCTTAGACAAAGCTCTTGGGTTTCATTGTAAAGGACCCGGCTCTGGTGGAGTCTACTTCTGCTGAGGAAGCAAAATATTTTATTAGATGTCTCTCTATGTAGTTTATTTATTTATGTTCATAAGTATGAAGATAACATTTAAATTTCAGTATATAGATAGTCTTGCCACTAGGCAACTAGCTGGTAGGAAATGTAAAGACATGCATACATACATAGTTTGGATAGGAAAACTTAAAAAATATTGTTTTTGGATGACATACCATGCTATTAGGTGGGTGATAAACTTGGTTTCTCACAGTGCAAGTTGAGGCCACATAATTAATTCTAAATTGGTTGTAACTTGTTTTTTAATTAATGAAAAAAGGAAGGCACTACCAAGCTTACAAAAAAATAAAATAAGGTGATAATGTGTATAACTATTATTATGTTAATAACAAGATTAATTTCATAATAAGACCAAATTATTAATAATTATTATTATTAAATAACTAATAATTAATGAAGGTGAAAATGTGTATAATTACTATTATTATGTTAATAACAAGATTAATTTTACAAGGATGATTACTATTATATTGATGATGATGATGGTGATGATTAATGTCCACTAAGGCAAATTTTGTTTATCCCAACTTAAGAAAAAATAATCTAATTGTGATTCTTCAAAATCTTATTTCTATGATAAGAAAAAGAAGGGAAATAAGTGCTCCAAGGTCACTATAGTTGGGTTGACTTAACAAGTCAAGAAGATTGGGAGTCTGACAAATGTTAGGGAAATGAGAGCAAATGTGAGTAAGAGTGGGACAATCTAAGAGGAATTGTTTTTCACTTTCCACCCTCTTAGTATCGAAAAGTTGACAAATTATATAGTCCAGAGAGTCTTGGTAGTAGACCATCGCTTGATTTCACTTCAAAGCTCATGAGAATTAGCTCTTACCCTAGGGATGTTCATTTTTTTCTTAGTGTTGGACAAAACATAGAGATAATTTTAGTTATTATGGGTGGGGTTGAGAATTAGCTCTTATCCCAGCGATGTTCATTTCTCTCTTAGTGTTCGTTAAAATAGAGAGATAATTTTGGTTATCAAGGGTGGGGTTGATCACCTCCTTATAATATCTTAGCTTCCTTTTTCCCTCCAAATCCTTATCATCCCACAATTTATCCGTAAACTTGGAGGTAATAGTAATTTTGACACTATCCTTGTTGCTCAGGATGATCCCCTCCTTTATCCCCTAATGGTTTAGCCAAGACTAGGTATCCTTATGCCACCCAGGCTTGAGGCAGAGGTGGGGATTTTGACTAAAGTTAGAAGTTGTTTTTGGAAGCCTCTTGGATTCCATGTTGTAAAGCTTCTTCTTATACATCATAAACCTGGCCAGCTTCGAACAAGAGGATAGGGTAGGAAATATTTCCGTCAATATTAAGGTTGTAGATTATGAATATTAATATTAATATTAATATTAAAGCTATTTAATATTAGAATAATCAATATTATAATTATTAAAATGTTTATTTTCTTGTTACTATTATATTAATACTAAAGCTATTCAACTATTCAAAATTAATTAAGTTAAAATTATAATGATTAAAGTATTTATATTAGTAAGACTTAAATTGCGTTGGAATAAGGAGTTCTTTTTTTCACGATGAAAAAAACTATGGCTTACATACTGTGCCATTCAGAAATATTTAAAATGGAAACTTTCCAAAAAGACATTTACGACTTAGATCCAAGATCTACAAAGGATATGCTGAGGTATCCACCCAAAAAATACATATCTAGTCAAATAAAAACAGTAATCCAGACAATCAACATATACATGTGATTCTGGGGAAAAAAATTTTGTCACTGTTACATCATCCCTACACTTTACAACAGGAATAAAATAAATAGCCTTCATTCATAGCAAAGGCACCCTGTCAGAGGACAACAGCTGTATAAACGCATGGAGTCATTACAACCCAGCAACAGAAATGATTATCAGCAGCAAGAAGATAAATACATGATGTGGCCTCCATTACCTCACCATATAGTAAAACGATAAAGTACCTGTCATAAACAAAAAAAACCGTAAGCTGTAAAAAAAAATTTAGTTGAAACTCACAGCACCAATAGCTCTAGGTCCTTCAGCATCCACCAGCTCATAATGCATGGTTCCATAGTCCCTGGTCAAACTTCTTTTTTATAGTCTATCAGCCTGTATATTCATTTCCCGGAAGATATGCCTAAAATTTATATTTGAAAAGGTTGTCCTCAGAGTGTGTATGTGATCTAACCACGTCATCAGATGGCCAAGGGCTAGATTGGAGTCCATGTTAAGGTGCTCAATGAGAACCTTTGAATCACCAAACACCCAAAGGTTATCATTGTGCAGATGAGAAGCAAACCATAACAAGCCCTAGAGGGCCAATACCTCTGCCCTCATATTCGAACCAAAACCTCCAGACTGGTGTATCTTATAGTGATAATGTGGCGAGATCTTTAGCCACACACCGCAACAACAAGCTGAAAGTTGTGAAGCCCCATAAAAAAAACCTACAGGGTAATGTATCTCAAAAGGTATCAGCCGCTTTGATAGATCCACCGGAGGTTTATCATCATTTCTCAGTTTTTCCCATAAACAAATAATGTTATTAGTATTTCCCTCAGGGCTGCATTTCAATCCTTCAAAAATCACTTTGTTTTGGCTGAACCATATAACCAATGGAACAGTGCCAACAAGACTCTGTAGGCCATGCATTTAGACTTTCCCCATATAATGAAATCCATCGTGTTTTCAAAAACTGGAAAGTTTATCTTAAAGAAACAACTCAATTCCAGTAAAAAATTTCGAGCAAAGGAGCAATAATAGAAGAGATTTTGATTATCTTCTCCCCCTTTCATGCATTAGCAACATATTCCAGGCCCAATCATTCCCTTTCTCGTTAAATTATCCCAGGTGAGATTTCTATTATTTAACACCAAATAGAGGAATAACTTCATTTTTAACTGGGAATTTGTCTCCCATATGCCCATACTCGATAATCCCTCCTCCTTAGACTTTGATAGCAAATGGAGACAATTATAAATGTCTTTTACCACTGGCATATCACTTTTCAGAGGCCCCTACCAAGTCAGTCGATCACCTCTCTGATTCCAAGAGAAACCTGTGCTTTTGAGATCCGTAGTGAAAGCATTCCATTCAGGCAGCAGTGAGTCCAGTAACTGAAGACCATCAGACGAGAACCAAATAGGAATACTATCAACCTATTCCTTCATAACCTGACTTAAAAAGAAAATTCCTTTCCCATTTAAAATGCTCAAAAGCTGTCTGCTGCAAGAGAAATATTTTGGATCGCCCCTCAATCTCACCTGTCCTATTAAGATTTTGTCACCTGTGCCAAAATTCCAACGAAGAAGAGAGGAAAAAACACGCCATATATTCTTAAATCCGTTCCATATTATGGATTCCCCCTTGCAATTTTGCCAATCAGCCATAGCTAAAAACTCCAAATTTGATTCTTTAACATACTTAAAACTGATGATTTCATTCCAGATACCTTTTGTTGTCAACGCCCTCCAAAGTGATTTCATAAGCAAAGCTCGCCCAAAAGTCTCCAAATCCTTCAGACCCCAGCCACCACTCTCCTTGGGTCTCATAATCAGGTAATAAGGAGTTATAATAATAATTAATTAATATCAACAATCTTAACCATTAAAATATTAATATAGAATAAAGAATTTTACTAATATTATTAAAATTGAACTTGATAGAGAATTGGGAGACTAAATCTTGATTCAACCTCAACTCAATCAAATGAGCAACTTGGGCCATCTTAGAAAGGTCCCCAAAAATGCTTGACAAAGACACTACAAAATGTTCGTCCCGATGAGGTTGGAAAGACAGGAACAAGAAGTTCCACCAGGCAAAATGGAGGTGATGTAGATGATTTTGATTCACCTATTGATATGGATGTTTCTTATAATTTTGAATTGAATTTGTCTACAGATCTTGAATTGACTTCCTTCAAAGAAGTCGCTTCTCATGATGAATGGAATGAATTGATGCAAAAGGAGTATGGTGCCTTGATAAAGAATGGCACTTGGAAGCTGGTTGATCCTCTATTGGGAACCAAACCAATTGGATGCAAGTGTGTCTACAAGAACAAGTACAAAGCGGATGACTCACTTGGCAAGCACAAAGCCAGGCTTGTGGTAAAATGTTTTGTAGAGAAAGAAGGGTTCAATTATGAGGAAAATTTTTCCCCCACAACAAAATGGGCTACCATCCAGACACTCTTTTCCTTAGCAACTCATAATGGTTGGAAAGTCCATTAGATGGATGTAAAATCTCTCTTTTTGAATGGAGATCTAAAGGAGAAGGTTTTTATGTCCCAACCAGAAGGATTTGTTGTGAAAGACCAAGAACACAAAGTATGCAAGCTTATAAAATCCTTGTATGGCCTCAAGCAAGCACCGCGAGCCTGGTATGAGAAATTAATTGAGCATCTTCTGAAACTTAACTTCAAACATTTTAATCTTGATGATGTAACTTTGTTTTTCAAGAAAGTTGGAAAAACAGTGGTATATCTTGTGGTGTATGTAGATGATCTTTTGATGACAGGGAGCAATGAGAGTTATACTACATCCATAAAGAAGGAATTGAAGAAAGTTTTAAAATGACTGATTTGGGCTATGTTCACTACTATCTTGGTATTGAAGTAACTAAATATCCTAAATTTTTATTCCTTTCTCAGAAGAAGTACATTGGAGATCTATTAAACAAGTTTAGCATGGCTGCATGCAATCTTTTAACCACTCCAATGGAACAAAACTTGAAGCTCACATCCATTGAAGGGAAAGAATTTGAGGATGCAACAAAGTATAGACAACTTATAGGAAGTCTCATCTACATGACTACTACCAGACTAGACATCTCATTTGTTGTTGGAATCCGCTCCAAGTTTATGCAAAACCCTTGTAAAGGACACTGGTATGCTACAAAAAGAGTTCTAAAGTACTTGAAAGGGACTGAAGACTTTGGACTCAAATATACACAGGTAGGTGACTTCAACTTGATTGGATACTCTGATTCAAACTTTGATGGAGACAAAGAAACTGGGGTATCTACTTCAAGTTATACTTTGAGTCTTGGATCAAGAGCCATCTCCTGGAGATCACACAAACAGACAATTCCAACAGGTTCCACAACTGAGGCAAAATATGTGGTAGCAGCGAAGCGACAAAAGAAATTGTGTGGCTCAGGGAAATCCTAGAATATTTGCAGATGAAACAAATGCATTTAACTCCACTCATGATTGACAACACTTCTGCAATGGCCAAGAACCCAAAGTTCCATGATCGAACGAAGCACATCAATACAAAGTACCATTTGATTCGACATTATGTTGAGGCCAAAAAAATCCATCTACGTCATTGATCCACAAATGAGCAAGCTGCAGACATCTTCACCAAAATGCTTGGAAGAGAAAAGTTTGAAAAATTCAGAACGATGCTTGGACTCACCAACATCCCTTCATATTAAGAGGGGGAATGTTGACACCTAATCCTAAAAGATTAGGCGAAATTGTAAATTAGTGTAAAATATGAAATAAGGAACTCTAAAAGACTTTGAGAAATGAATCCTAACAGTCTCACCTCCATGTATATATTCATGAGCACCCTCAATCAATTCATACGATTCATTCTATAGAATTACCCTCTGACGTGTCAATTCTAATTAACATTATGATGATATAGTTATTATTAACAAAATTTTAAATTACATTATCACGTTAAAAAAACACTAAAGTTAGTGAGTATTTTTTTTTTTTAATACCGAAACTCTTATTAACATTATGATGATACATTTATTATTAAAAAAACATTAAATTAACATCGCCTTATTTAATCAAATATTATTAGTTAAAAGACTGTGATTATGCTGTCCGAGTCAGCCTTGTAGGAAGGGAATTAATCCTCTAGCATGTGGGTTGCTAAGATGGGACCCTCGACCATCATCCTCGGAATAGTGTCTATTAGCATTGCTGCAGTCTTTGGGTTTATTCAAAGACATAGCGTATTTTCCTTCAGTATCTTTCAAACAATAAAGAGCATTTATGATTAACGCATGTGGTATAATAATGGAGAGAACGCGTTACGCTACCCCACTACAAAAAAAAAAAAAAATTAAAAAAAAATTAAAAATGCCAGAATTCCATTGCCAAAGCAATCTGATCGAGTGTCAGCTTCACGGCGCCGGTTCGATTCCTGATGTAAGCGGATAGGCTTATATCAAACACAACCATAGTTCTAATATAATTTTTTTTTCAAAAATTATCGGTATGAGAACATTAAGAAACTCCTCTAAAATGAAGCATACAAAACAAATTAAATATATTCCGTAAATAAAAGAGCTCTGCCATTAATATTTGGGAGATTTTACTAAGATTATTTTGGTGACAACTTGGTAAATAAATTGTTACTGAAAACATAACATACTATAAACAATATTTTGCTAAGTTGAGAATTGCTTTATAAGGAATCAGATCTATTGAACTTAGGATTAAATATTTACAATCGACCATTAATTTAGTAGGATGGATTAAATTAAATAATTGTAATTACTTTTTTTTTAACCTATGGAGATTTTAATATTTTTTCCACCTAAAACTCATGGAGTTTTAATATTTTTTCTATTTTAATACATCAATATTAAGCACTATTTTTCCATTCTAAAATACATAAATATTAGGCATCAATTTTTTTATTGACTGTAAAATACATAAATATCACTATAAGGCAAACAATACTTGTAAAACACACAACTATTACCTACTACAAGGCAAGCACTCCTCAAGTCAAGTGTGTGGATTAGGGTTATGTGCCCTATTAGCCTAAGCTCTTGACTTTACAAATTATAATCAAAGAAGTAAATGTGCCAATCCATGGAGGCCAAGCACATTGACATGCTACCCCATCAATGTAATTGAGTCTCATAAATGACGTTGTTTCAATATACTACCCATAATGTGTAGTATTGCATATGGAGAAAGAATGAAAACATGAATGTTAGAATGAGAAATGGGATTTTCACTGCACTATGCATGCATACTTGATTTTGGTGTTGTGTTGATAGTAGTAGCGTATTTATTTCCGTTGGGATCATTCCAGTTATCCATCCTTGGGTGGATGATCATGACTGCAAACCATGTAAATGTGAGCACACAATAATGTGGTGCCCATGCCCTACCCATAAACATTAATCCATTCGCTACCTACTTATAGTGTAGAAAAACTAAGCCTATGTCATCCAATGGAGAATATCTCTTCTTAGTTGTACATGGTCCATTATATGAAGAAATAGCATACAAATCACAGCTCTGCAATTAACAAATTGTTATTAGCTGCCATTTGAGAAAGAGAAAGCATGATCAATAATGTGGGTGATTATGTTTGGTTTACCTACAAGATAGATTTTCCATTACTACATACAAAACTTGGAATCGTAAAATGATGTACTGATACCCCTGAAATCTGCATGTTGAAAATGCAGCAGGAAAATCTAATTTTGACTTTGCCTTGGTCAAACTAGATTAAAATTTCAATTTCAATTTCAGCAAAATACTTGGAGGTAGTCAACTAAGGTGACGTGGTTGTTGTCACTCAGTTAACTCAATTAATTCGATTTGGAGACACCTAAGTTCATTTTAGTATGATTGATTGCTAATTTCTAGCAATCAATTTAAGTTAAGTTTAGTTATTGTCAGTTAAACTAGTTTCAACAATTGGGGAAACTAGTGGAAGGTCATGTTGTGCAGTGTAACTTCAATCACACTCATTGGTCATCGATTTAACTAATCAATCATCCCAAAATAACTTACGCATGCATAGAATTCTAGAGTTGAGATTCGAGTTCAAGGGCAGTGTACTATCAGTTGTAAACTAATCCAAGTGTTGTACAGGTGGTGCATGCAGTCAAAGGATGGGGCTACAGGAATTACGCAATCCAATTAATGAATTTCCCTAAAAAATAGGGGCTAATTCCTCAATGAACAATGCAAGGAAATATGAGCTTGGCGGCTTGAAAATTTGGCTAACTATTGGTCAGGTCCAGTGAATTAGGCAGAGGATTGAAGGTACAAGTGCATGTTGTGCCCAAGCTTAAGAAATCATATCGTATTCATATAGATTCTTTGATTAATTTAATATAGATAGTAAGGGGTTTTGAGCATTTTATTTCCCCTAGATAAATCTTTGTGCATGTGTGATGTTTCCTTTTTCATGTTAATGATTTTTGTTCTCGATCATGAATTTTCTTCCACGGATCAGTAGAGTAGCTTCTAGTCTTGTGATTTAGTAAATTTCATGAGTAGTTTAGAATCTATTTATACATGGTATGAGATCTATATTCACCGTAGAGAAAATATTTCGATGTTGTCATTGAAGGAGGTTCAAATTTGAAGATCAGTGTTACAGGGTTTCTTCAGAACCGAGAAGATGGATTTCAATGGACTTAGGCTAGAGTATGCCTTGGAAGGCACCTCTAATTTTGTTTCATGGAAGACTGCATGGAGGCAGTATTGGATGGCAATGGGCTCATAGAATACATCAAGTTAGATGTAGCAAAAATCCAAGCATCTGATGCCCAGAATCTTGCTCTGTTGAAGAAGGATGTGGCCAAAGTGAGGAGAATCTTACTAGAGGGAGTACGAGATCATATTGTCTCGAATATCCATGGGAAAGAGACTTTGTTCGCAATGTGGAAAAAACTAATAGAGTTGTTCGAGAACAATAGTGACCACAGGAAGCTGACACTCAAGGAAAAGCTTCGAAGTATCAAGATGCAGAAGAATGACACAATTCCGCAGTACCTGAGAAAGTTTACAAAATGTCATGATCAACTTGGCGAGGTCGGTTTTAATGCCCATGAAGAAGACTTGGTAGCTTTATCCCTTTTGGGCCTTCCCGAGAGTTGGCATAGCTATCAAGATTAGGTAAATGGTAGAGAGAAACTACCAAGCTGGGAGCGATTATGGCATGATTTAGTGTAGGAAGAAATAAGGCAGAATACTAGAGATGGGACTTCATCCAAGGGTGAGGATGAGGAGAATTGTGCCTTGGATAGAAAGGAAAAGAAAGGAAAAGGGAATAAATCCCAATCCAAAGCAAAATAGAGTCAAGGGGGCAAGAAGAAAGACTTGTCCAGAATCAAGTGCTTTCATTGTCATGAATTCATGCACCATGCCATGAAATTTCCACACAAGAATAAAAGCAAGAAGACCTCAAGAGATCAACAGGTGAAGCTCTAGCTTCACAATTCAAGCTTGATTTACTCTCATTTCATGGATGGAAAGCATAGTGATGGTAAGCGTGTGGTATCTGGATAGTGGTGCCTCGTTCCACATGACGGGGAACAAATAAATTTTCAGTGACCTGGAGGAGAAATATCTCCAGATGCACATTGAAATGGGAGATGGTGGAAGGTACAACACAACTGAAATCGACAAAATCACCTTTAAGAGGGAGTCGGTCTCCTCTCTTAGGCTCGAGGATGTGATGTTTGTATTGGGTCTAAAGAAGAATCTGGTTTCCATTGCAGTGTTGGAAGACCGTGGCTATTATGTGATATTCATTAAAGGAAAGGCATTCCTGAGACACATCGCCATGGGACAAGTGAAGAAAATCGGGGTTCAAGTGAAGAATCTCTGCAAGCTAGATGTGGAATATTGTGATGCTTTGAGCACAAAGGTGGAGAAGGTGCAGAGCAGATATGTTGGAGAATTATGGCATAGAATACTTAGCCATTTTCATCATGGAGATTTGAAGTATTAAATCACCACAAGCCTCCCCAAAGGAGCACTAGATAAATAGAATACATGCAAAGGGTGTACCATGGGGAAGTACACAAAAGCCGCCTTCATTGATCGAGACAACAAGGTGCATGCAATCCTTGAAAGGATCCACTCTGATGTCTTTGTACCTTTCTCGATATCCTCCACTTCCAAGCATAGGTATTATGTTATATTTGTAAATGATTTCTCATAGGAGTACCATATTTTTTCATGCAAAAGAAAGACCAGACATTCTCCAAGTTTGTTTAGAAATAAACTAGAAAGAAAGTGAAGGCTCTCACGAGCGATAACGAAGGTGATTACTTGTTGAAAGAGTTTAAAAAATTATGTGCAAAGGAATGAATTCAAAGGGATTTGACAACAACCCACAAACCATAATATAATGGGATGGTTGCAAGGAAAAACATAAGTACTGTGGGAGCAACAAGGGCGATGTTGCACGACCAAGGCCTACCTCTGCACTTGTGGGTCAAAGCATGAAATACAACGTTCTATTTGCATAATAGGAGTCATCAGATTCTTGGGATGATTACACTAGAAGAAGCTTTTTTAGGGAATAAACCATATATGTCACACTTCAGGATATTTGGAGCATCAGTGTTTTTCCATGTCTCCATGGAAGCAAGGAAAAATCTAGAGTCGACAACAGAGTTGGGGATATTTGTGGGGTACAATGATACACCTCACAACTATCGTGTGTACCTGCCATCCTTCAGAATGACATTTGTTCAAAGGGATGTGAAATTCAATGAGGAGAAGGAAATGAAGTGTTCTCTTGAGAGGGAGCTCCAGTTTCATGCAGATCATGATTGACTCTAAAGGAAGAACCTCAAGAAGATGTGGAGAAACCACAAGAAGAGGAGCAGAGAGTGGAGATAGCCACCTAAGCAGAGACATTTAGAGAAGGAAGGAAATGACCCAGGGAAGCTCAAAAATTATTGCAGGATGCTAGAGAGAATGTGGGAGCACCCACATCATAGCGCAGGCAGAGGAGGCCACCATATCGGTACACTGACTACATGGCTCTTGCGACAGATATAGTAGAGACAAAACCAACCTCATTTAAGGAAGCAGTAGACCATCCTATATGGGTTGATGTTATGGTAAAGGAATATGATTCCAGTGTCAGAAACAGTGTTTGGGAAGTGGTCCCAAGACCAGCAGACAAATTAGTGGTAGCTTCGAGATGGATTTACAAGGTAAATCATGCAACAAACGGAACCATAGAGAAGTACAAGGCCAGATTTGTGGCAAAGGGGTACTCTCAGGTTGAAGGGATTGATTATAAGGAGGCCTTTTCTCCTATAGTGATCAGGTGATCATGTCCAAGAGGGAAGAAATTCTCAAAATTGCAACTGCTCAGAATTGGTAACAAATTGATTGACCGGATAGTGTTCGTCATTATGATCTTGGCGCTGTGAACGACACTCAAATCTGATGTCGGATGTGGAATATATTCAAGTTTTAATTTTCCCAATAACCTTCAAAACATGACCTTTGAACTTAAAAAAAAATTGTCATCTTCAGAAAATATTTTATGGCAAATATTTCATTTTTTAATGATATTTTGGTGGCCTATCAGAGGGTGCCACATGGCCTGCCCAGAGGGTGCCACGTGGCCCCAGGCCAAAGGGTTAAATTTTTGTTCGAAAATTTTTGGTTTGAAAAAAAAAACTTCATGGGCAGCCCCGACCCAAGCTGAACGCATCGGGTCAGTCGAGCACGACCCGACTCGAACGCGTTCAGGGTATAGCGGTGGGAAATTGAATGTTGGAGCAAAAAGTTTTGGTTAGCCCTCAGGGCTAAGCCCCAACCTAACCTCGTGACCAGGCTCTGAAAACCTAAGGCTTAACAACCTTAACCATGGATGCAAACGGTTGATAAACTGCGTAAAATGTGGTCACTTATCCCAACAGTAAATGCGAAGTGGGCGGACAATTGAACCAAAAGTGTCGGTGGTCTATGCGTAGGCGCATGTGACCACTCCACACTAAAATTAAATGTAACTATCAGTTCTCCGGCGGTTCTGACTGTTGGACCTCCTATTCCGATGGCATTTGATAAACTAATGGAGTTATCTGCAGTCCTCCCAAATTTGGTGGAGGTTTTTTAGGCAAGATTGGGCAAATATTGTTTTGATCATAATTTTCAGGTTATTGAACCTTTTTGGACGAAATTTTAGTCAATTTTGACTATTCTGAGCATTCTGGAGCCATTGGGATAGGTTGCAGAGCCAAAAAAGGTGTATTTAAACCATTTTTACTTCATATAAGCTTGGAGCGCCATTAGGGCCATGGGGGAAATGGAGCTGCATTGGACTACAATTCACTATTTTAGGTGAAACTAGAGTCTTTCTTAGCTTATTTTTGCATTCCGAATTCATTTTCACAGTTGGTTTGGTCTGTTTAGGCATTTTTATCACTGTATTACCAATTCGATCATCATAATATATCAAGGACATGCCCATTGGGAGCCTTGGACCCGGCAGATGTAGCCCAGGAGGGGTGAACTGCCTGTGTAATTCAGAATCAAGTTGTTAAACAATAAATTTAAACAACACTCCCTCACACTTAATCTCATAAACAGTTACCAAGAACACTTTTTTTTACTTGCAAGACCTTACAAACACTTTGCACACTTAATTTAATGGAAATGAATACTTTGAACAACAGTACAAATACTTTCATTTTCAGATCAGTTGGTATCGGAGCCAAGTTTTAGAGCCTTAGAAGCTATATTTTTACTCAGAATTTGTTTTGTGCAAAGATATAGTTGATTGTTTGCAATTTTTGATGCTTACTAGGCTTAAACTCAAGAGAGGTGAAGGAAACTTAGTTAGTGCACAAACTAATCCACAACCAAGAAGGGTCATAGAACCACCTCCAAGAGCCATAGAAGCAGTTTCAAGCATGTATTCAAGAGAGGGAGAAGCTCTTGAAGATATGGATCCCAAAGAAGAAGAACGGGTATTTCGGAAATCTTTCTTGGATATGACTGAGATGGTGAGTATACCCTACAAAGAAAGGAGTGATAGGCTTGTTGGAGAAGGGTCTAAAAACCAGAAAGAAGGAGAGGGTTCTTTAGGAGGAAAGAAAAGTGATGACAATTCAAAGAAAAGGCATGGAGGAAATGTTGATCCACCATCCCCATCTTCATCCTCTTCCTCTACATTGTCATCCTAGACTTTGGTGAATCAATCTCACAACTCTAAAACCACTGGTAAAAGTCCATTTTTAAAGCTTGATGTCAAATTTGAATTGCATATGTTTAACGGTGAAGTCAATGCAGAGAAACTTGATAATTGGATCAGATAGTTTGAATCTTATTTAAGGATACAAAACCTTCATGATGACGACACCAAGATACAGTTAGTCTCGTTGAGAATGGATGGAGCAGCATTGGTATGGTGGGAAGCCAAGACCAAGGATGAAATTAAAAAACATGGTAAGATCACTTTATCATGGGCTGAATTTATTACTGCAATTAAAAATAAATTTTATCCATTAGCTCATTTACAAAAGGCTATCATGAATTGTAAAAACTTTAGATAGCTTAAGGGACAAAATGTGCAAGACTACACCCAAGAGTTTAGGAGAAGAGCACTCCTATTAGGGGTAGACTTACAAAGTCAAGATACTTTGCTGAAATATATAGGTGGTTTGCACGGTTACCTTAAATATACTATCCTTATGTTCAATCCTACTAGTCTAGACGAAGTTTGTGTACAAGCTACGCATTTAGAGGCTAGAGGGGAAAACACTTTTGATGAGGGTAGAAACAAGCCTTTCAAAGGGAAGAAAAAAGATAAAAACTTTAAGGGAAAAGGAAAAAAGAATGCATCTATCAAACAAGAGGGTGAAAAATTAATATGTAAACATTATTCAAGAGAGGGCCATGAAGAGAAAAACCATTGGAATTTACATCCTGAAAAAAGAACTCAGTTTAACAAAAACAAAGGAAAGAAGAAAACTGCAGCTACTACAACTACACCACAAGATTTAGGTGATGATTTAGGTGATGAAACCAAAATTGCAGCCATTGGTTTGAAAAGTATGAAGGGAAAGGAAACTAAAACTAATCCAAGCACTAGTACTTCAAACTATCATGTACAAGCTCCAAATGAGGAAGAAACAATTGAATTGTTCCATGTGAGGGTAGTCTCAAAACATACAAAAAATGACACACCGTTTGATAGTGGGTCACAAGAAAATCTCATATCAAAAGACTTGGTCAAATAGCTTAAACTTGAGACCATTCCACATCCAAAGCCTTATCCACTTGGGTGGATATGCAAGGATGCAAACTTACAAGTATCAAGAAAGTGCATATTGCGATTCGCCATTACTGCACACTTTATTGACACAGTTGAACTTGATGTAGTACCACTTGATATATTAGGAATTGTTTTGGGAAGTCCTTACTTATTTGATAGGAAAGCAATCTTCCATCGCCATGAAAAGTATCATCTCTTTAAAGATGGCAAGGAGTTCATTGTCAGAGCACATCGCAAGAAGGCAAATATAGCGATGGTAAATGCGGGACAGGTAAAAAGGCTAGTAAATTCTAGTAATATTTTTGTGCTTCTTATGGTTAAGTCCAAGGTTGATATGAATCATGAGTCATTTTAAAATTGTTATTCCAAGCTTAAATCATATTTATATGATGTGGTTGATGCACATCATGAGATGTTTCAGGAACCGACATGTTTACCTCCTAAAAGGGAGATTCAACATGAAATCCATTTACATCAAGATTGTCCTCTTCCTAACATTGGCATGTACCGCATGTCTATCATGGAGAATGCTGAAATCAAGAGGAAAATTAAAGACTTGTTGGAAAAAGGATTCATAAGACCAAGCACTTCGCCATGTGGGTCACTGATAGTGTTGATTCCAAAGAAATATGGAACTTGGCGCATGTGTGTGGACTTCAGGGCATTGAACAAGATAACGGTAAAGAATCGTTACCCACTTCCAAGGATAGATGATTTGTTGGATCAGCTGAAAGATGCTAAATATTTCACTAAGTTAGACTTACGTAGTGGTTATCATCAAGTTAGAATTGCAGAAAGTGACATTTGGAAGACAGCATTTAAAACCAAACAGGGACTCTTTGAGTGGCTTGTTATGCCATTTGGTTTATGCAATGCACCTGCAGATTTCATGTGGGTAATGGATGATGTCTTACGTCCTTTTCTTGATGATTTCATTATTGTCTACTTAGATGACATCTTAATTTTCAGCAAGACTAGAGAAGAGCATGTCATGCATGTTAAGAAAGTACTTGATATTTTGAAGAAAAATCAGTTATTTCTTAAAATGTCAAAGTGTGAATTTGGAAAGACTTATTTGGTTTATTTGGGACACATAGTAGGAGGAGGTGCTTTGAGAATTGATCCTTCAAAAGTAGAAGCCATTGTGAATTTTCCTACTCCCAAATCCATGACAGAGGTAAGAATATTTTTGGGTGCAGCTCAGTATTGGAGGAAGTTTATTTCTAACTTCTCTACCATAGCAACTCCTATGCATGCAGTGACTAGTGTGAAGTGTGCTTTCCAATGGGGAGGCAAGAAACAGAAAGCTTTTGAGTCTTTGAAAGAGAAGATAAGTTCAGCTTCAGTCCTTGCATTATCGGACTTGAGACAACCATTTGAGATTCAGACCGATGCTAGTGATTACGCCATGGGTGCAGTTCTCTTACAGCATGGTAAGCCTATCGTATTTCATTCTAAGACATTTAATGGTGTTGTTGTGAATTATCCTACATATGATAAGGAGTTGTATGCATTGGTACAAAGTTTCAAAAATTGGAAACACTTATTTATGGGCAAAGAAACAATTTTTCATACCGACCATCAGCCTTTACAGTACTTGCAGTTGCAAAGTAAATTACAGCAGTCATGACATTTCAGATGGATGGGTTTCCTAGAACAATTTCACTTGGTAATAAGGTACAAGAAAGGTATTTACAATAAAGTTGTTGATATGCTTTCGAGGCCTATTATTAGTGCTAGTACTTTACTTAAGAATGATTCTATTGTACATGAGAGCTACATAGAACAGTATGTATCAGATGTTGATTTTAAGGATGTGTATGCTAACTTGAGTGAATGGAATCATGTTGAGGAGAATGATTATCATTTGCATAATAATTTGATGTTTCATATGGGCAAGTTATGTATACCATAGGGGGAGAGACTAAGCATCATGAGAGAAGCTCATTCTTCTCTTATTGTTGGACATTTTGGGGTAAGCAAAATGGTGGCACATTTACAGAGGTATTGTTATTGGCCTCGCATGGTAGATAGTGTTTCACGTTTTATTAGAGGTTGTTCATTATGTGCTACAAGCAAGCCTAGCAATAGGAATCTTGGTTTATATACGCCATTGCTGGTACCTTCTAGACCATGGGAAAGTGTTTCTATGGATTTTGTTGGAGGGCTACCATTATCTAGAAAGTAGCATGATTATCTTTATGTAGTAGTTGATCGTTTCAGCAAGATGTGTATTCTTATGCCATGTAAGAAATCTATAACTGCTAAAAAAACTGCTGATTTATATTTTCAACATGTATGGGTTCATTATGGCTTGCCTACTTCTATTTTTAGTGACAGGGATTCTAGATTTGTTGGGAATTTTTGGTCCAATTTATGGAAGATGATGGACACCAAGTTGAAGAAGAGTATTTCTTTCCATCCACAAACAGATGGCCAAAGAGAGGTAGTGAATAGAACCATTGTACATCTTTTGAGAGGTTATTGCAGCAAGCATCCCAAGCTTTGAGATGAGCACTTGCATTACATTCAACATGCTTACAACTGGGCCAAGCACTCTTCTACAAATACTTCACCTTTTGAAGCTTGATTTGGGTATTTTCCTAAGTCACCTTTAGATTTCATTCTTGAGAAGGATGTGGCCATTGATGGGCATAGTGACATTGACAAAGCTCGCTTTTTCATTGAAATAATTCAACTCATACATCAGCAGGTTCAAGAACAGCTTGAAAAAAGTCAAGGAAAGTACAAGGAGAGGCATGATAAGCACAGAGTTGATCATAAGTTTCAAGAAGGGAATGAGGTATGGCTGCATATTAGTAAGGAAAGAATGCAAGGATAAGGTAAAAAGTTGAAGCCTATTCATTATGGTCCATTCAAGATCCTTAAACAAGTTGGAAATAATTCTTTTCAATTATATTTTCCTTCATATATGCAAATGTATTCTGTTGTGAATGTGGAAAATTTACGTTTGTATGAACCTAATTTAATTTTTGATTATGAAAGTGACATTCAGATACCATCCATAGAGGATTTCTTGCCAGAATTTTTGGATGAGTTGAAAGAGGATGCTATCCTTGATAGAAGGACATGCACTTCAAGGAGGGGAAATGTTGATTATGTTCGGGTTGGTCTTAAAGGCAGAAAATCAAGTAAGGAAAAATGGATTGAGGTGGAAAAGGTGAGGGACCTGTACCCTCATCTTATTAACAGGTAATTTAAGGCTTTTTGGGTCCAAAATCTTCCCAATGGGGAGGTGTGATCAGGTGATCATGTCCAAGAGGGAAAAAATGCTCAAAATTGGAACTGCTCAGAATTGGTAACAAATTGATCGACCGAATAGTGTTTTTCATTACGATCCTGGCACCGTGAACGACACTCAAATACGATGTTGTATGTGGAAGATATTCAAGTTTTAATTTTCCCAATAACCTTCAAAACATGACCTTTGAACTTAAAAAAAAATTGTCATCTTTAGAAAATATTTTATGGAAAATATTTCATTTTTAATTATATTTTGGTGGCCTATCAGAGGGTTCCACGTGCCCTTCCTGGAGGCTTCCACGTGGCCCCAGGCCAAAGGGTTAAATTGTTGTTCGAAAATTTTTGGAAAAAACTTCATGGGTAGCCCCGACCCGAGCTGAACGCATCGGGTCAATCGAGCACAACCCGACCCGAACACATTTCGGGTATAGCGGTGGGCAATTGAATGTTGGAGCGAAAATTTTTGCTTAGCCCTCAGGGCTAAGCCCCGACCTAACCTCGTGACCAGGCTTTGAAAACCTAAGGCTTAACAACCTTAACCGGATAAAATGTGGTCACTTATCCCAACAACAAATGCGAAGTGGGCAGACATTTGAACCAAAAGTGTCGGCGGTCTATGCGGAGGCGCATGTGACCACTCCACACTAAACTTAAATGTAACTGTCAATTCTTCGGTGGTTCCAAATGTCGGACCTCCTATTCCGGCGGCATTTTCTAAACTAGTGGAGTTATCTGCAGTCCTCCCAAATTTGGTGGAGGTTTTTTAGGCAAGATTGGGAAAATACTGTTTCGATCACAAATTTTAGGTTACCGAACCTTTTTGGATGAAATTTTATTCAATTTAGACTATTCTGAGAATTCTGGAGCCATTGGGATAGGTTGCAGGGCCAATAGAGGTGTATTTCAGCCATTTTTACTTCAAATAATCTTGGAGAGCCATCAGGGCCATGGGGGAAATGGAGCTGCATTGGACTACACTTCACTGTTTTAGGTGAAACCAGAGTCATTATTAGCTTATTTTTGCATTCTAAATTCATTTTCACAGCTGGTTTGGTCTTTTGAGGCCTTTTTCTCACTGTATTACCAATTTGAGCATAATAATATATCAAGGACTTGCCCATTGGGAGCCTTGGACCCAGCAGATGTAGCCCAGGAGGGGTGAACTGCCTCATCATGTTGTTGTGTGTTTATGGTGAAATTATTCTACTGTGTAATTCAGAATCAAGTTGTTAAACAGTAAATTTAAACAACACTCCCTCACACTTAATCTCATAAACAGTTACCAAGAACACTTTGTTTTACTTGCAAGACCTTACAAACACTTTGCACACTTAATTTAATGGAAATGAATACTTTGAACAACAATACAAATACTTTCATTTTCAGATCATATAGCAAGGTAGGCTCTTCCATCAAATAAATTCTTTCTATGGCTGCACAGATGGGGTGGAAGATTCACTAGATGGATGTGAAGACAAAATTCTTCAATGGAATTATTAAGGAGCAGGTGTACATCGAACAACCTGAAGGTTTTGAGACCTTCGAGAGAGAGTCGCATATGTGCAGACTAAAGCGAGAATTGTATGGGTTGAAGCAAGCACCCTGTGCTTGGTACACCAGGATCGATATCTACCTCACTGGTTTGGGCTTCACCAAAAGTGAAGCAGATGCAAAATTTTACCACATTTTGGTAGAAGGTAAACTGTTGATTATTGTCTTATATGTTGATGACTTGATTTTGACTAGCGATGCACTGTTTCCTCTATTTGGAAGTATGGAAAGGAGAAGGGGAATTTTCTATCTCTCAGGGAAAGTATACCAATGAGATACTTCAGAATTTCCACATGGGTAGATGCAAACCCATGGAGACTCCTCTAGAAAACATCTGGAGGAAGGAGGATGCCACTTCAGGTGAGGAAGTGGATGCTACCGTGCACAAGCAGTTGGGGGATTCACTCATGTATCTAATGAACACACGACAAGACATGTGTTATGAAGTCAACCAGTTGATCCAATCCATGGTTCGACCGACCAAATTATTTTGGAGGGTTGTTAAACATGTTCTACGGTACCTCAGAGGCACTACTCAGTTCGTACTATGGTACAAAAAGTCAGAGGAAGTGAATTTATATGGATTCATAGATGCAGATTAAGAGCACACCAGGAGGGATTTTTAGTGTTGGGTACACAACAATTCTTTGGTATAGCAGGAAGCATAGATTTGTGGCACTCAACTCAGCAGAAGCAGATTACATGGCTGACAATCAAGCAAGATATGAGGCAATCTGAATGGGAAATATTATTGTTGGGTTATTTGGTCAGATGATGGATCCTACTATGATTTATTGTGATAATCATAGTTTCATCAACATCTTTGAAAATATGTTTTCATAATCGATCCAAGCACATAGATACCTGGTATCACCATCTACGAGATTGTGTGCAGAGGCATATCATGTTGTTGCAGTACATTCTGAAAGAGGAACAAGATGCATACATTTTAACAAAATATTTTTTAAGAGGTAAATTTGAGTTCCATAGAGGCAAGATTTGGGTGGAAGATAATCCATTTCTTGCAGAGATGGAGTGTTGAAAATGCAACAAGAAAATCTAGTTTTGACTTTGCCTTGGTCAAAATAGATTAAAATTCGAATTTCAACTTCAACATAATACTTGGAGGTAGTTAAATGAGGTGACATGGCTCTTTTCACTAATTTAACTCAGTTAATTTGAGTTGGAGACACTTGAGTTCAGTTCAGTATGATTGATTGCTAATTTCTAGCAATCTATCTCAATTAAGTTGAGTTATTTTTAGTTAAACTAGTTCCAACTGTTGGAGAAACTATTGGAAGGTCCATTTGTGCAGTGTAACTTCAATCACACTCAGTGGTCATCCAGTTAAGTGATCAATCATCCCAGAATAATTGATGCATGAAGAGAATTAGAGTTAACCAGTTGATATTGGAGTTCAAGGGCAGTGTACTATCAATTGTAAACTAATCCAAGTTGTACAAGTGGTGCATGCAGTCAAAGGACGGGCCTATAGGAATTTCACAATCCAACGAAGGAATTTCCCTAAGAAAATAGGGGCTAATTTCTGAATGAAAAACACAAGGAAATAGGAGCTTGGAGGCTTGAAAATTTGTCCAAGTATTGGTTAGGTTCAGTCAATCATGTAGAGGATAGAAGATATAGGTTCATGTTTTACTCAAGCTTGAGCAAGCATATTGTATTCATCCATATTCTTTGATTAATGAAATGCAGATAGTAAGGGTTTTGAGCAGTTTCTTTCCCATAGATAAATCTATGTGCATTTGTGTTGTTTCCTTTTGCATGTTAATGATTTGTGTTCTTGATTGTGAATTTCCTTCTGCATATTAGTAGAGTGTTTTCTAGTCTTGTGATTTAGTAAATTTCATGAGAAGTTCAGAATCTACACATTAATTTATACACTGCAATCATAAAACACAGAAAGATACATCAAAATCCTCACTGCCACAACTTGATTCTCTCAAAATATTATTTGGTTGTCAATTGAAACTATTATTTAGTTGTAGATTGAAACGAAACTGAAACGATTCATTAGTTGTAGATTGAAACAAAATGATAGAAAAATTGATCTGATTTGTAATTTGCATTTTTAATTTATTGTTAAATAACAATCTAATTACATTTTTAATTCATTAACGGGGTAAGGTACCATGAGGAGTTAGAAAGTCCATCAGAAGAGAATAAAAGCAACTGCTTAACAAGTGTAAAAAGAAATAATAATTTAATTTAATTTGGTATTCTTGTTTTTGAAACTGAATATTGTGATTTTTTATTTCTAAAACCCTCAATATAATCCATTGGAGTGTGACTTAGACAAATAATATTCAAGGCATACCAAATCAACACCGTCAAAACTATTTTTTATTTATGAAATTTTGAAATTCCTCAAGCCCAATTCCAATATAGACCACACCTATCAACAGAATTATATTTATTAGATTATATGAGCTTATCGGTGTATTTCAACCACTTTGTGGTTGTGCTAGTCATATTTATTATATTTATTGGATTGGATTTTATTTTTTTGTCTTTCAAAATTTGAAAGTTAATTGGGTTTATCTCGGTTAATTGGTAGGTGTTTCCATACACATGAAAATAGACAAATAAATATAAGCATAAGTTTCATTATTCAATAATACGATACAAATTCCCCAATGGGGGTGGTAAATGTTAGCAATGATTCCTAGAACTTGGGAATTTATGGCTCCTCCACGCGACAATAATGACTATGAATTGTGTAGCTCAAGCATCGCTTGGCGCTCCGAGGGAGACTTTCTGGAGGTGATCCAATGTATAATTGGTATTATTTTGATTCTTGTGTGCATTCATAAGTGTTTGGAGATGAGGGTTCGAACATCCAAAGGAATAGAGTGTTCATAAGAGTAGGGAGGCTTATCAGGTGAGCCATGCGTGTTCTTTGCCCTGTTGTTTCATTCAATAAATAATGGAGAGAGGAGGTTTTGACGAGGTTTGGGCTCCAGTAGTAATGTAGAACAGAATTTGGGATCCTGGATCAAAATGAAATTTGGAAACTGAATTTAATCTTGGGATGGTGAGATGAGAGGTGGTGTTTGTAGTTAGGTTCCTTTTCAACATGGGTATTGGTGACACAACCCAATCCTTCTTGCAGGTAGTATTGTTTCACTTGTCCTTTTTTGTTTTCAATTATCGGCTTACATAGTTTGGTTGGAAATTTGATATGGAGAGGGGGTCAGATAATGGGGCCTCTAGAGCCTGTTGGTGGCCCTGGCGACCTTCTTCATGTATCTACTATTTTATATTAGGTTAGAAGTATATAAATTCTTCCGGTGTTGTTTTTAATCTATGGTTAATGAATTTTTGTGCTCCCGGAGGCAAGTGTGGGTTGAGTAAGAAGATTGGTGGTCAATTCATGGTGCTTAATTTAATAATTATATGGTGCTATGGGGAGAAGGAATTTTCAAACGAGGTTTTTTTGTCTATGGAGAGGCACAATTTAGTTGGGTTGGTGGGTGGAGTAACCCGTATCTAGTCAATTGGGTTGGTGGGAGAACCTTGTGCTTTAACCTGGCGTTACTATGGGTGGGTCTATAAGCCTGTGCGAGACACTCAAATTTCAAGTGGGAGAGGTGGAATTGAGCATTGTGAGTACAGGGTTAAGGTGTTGGATAGGTTATAATCTCCAAGAATTACTGTTGTGGTTGTCGGGTGGGAAACACATTTTTTATTGGTAGAATATGCGGGGACCAAGGGAAACCCTCCTCGGTATTCCCATGTTGTATCAAAGAGGAAGGCCCTGGAGAGGCATGGGTCGTAGGGGGAAAAGAGCTATGCATCCAGTAATCCTACGAGATTAAGGAGGAAAGTTGGAGAAACCTCATGGAATCTCCTCTAGGTGTGTGGACCTGCCTCCCCCATTTGACTCTCTAAAGGCTAAAATTCGTCAAGTGTTATTGGAGACTTAAAAATTGGCACGAAATAGACACAAAAACTAAAATGTTGTCATCAACTTCCTCAATGATATTCAACATTATCAGTGATATATTATCAATCAACTGGACTCCCTTCGAAGAGGTCAAAAGAAACTCCATAAGTTGATGTATAACTTTGAAGGGAGAATGACACACATGGAGTCTCATGTTCATGAAGCATTCCACCACCCTATATAGGGTGGGATTGATGCTTAGGCTCCCGAGAACTTGGATGGTTAGTTATGAGGGTGGTGTGTATTTTTATTTTTAAATAGTTTTGGTCCATTTGGGCCATGGATATTGGGTCTAATAGTTTTGTTTTTTTGATGTATGTGTTCGTATATATGATGGCCAACAAATTTGGTAGGAGCTAGGCACTTTCTATTTTGAAATGGTGCTCACCACGACATAAATTTGACATGAATTAATAGAAACAATTGATTTACAAATAATAATATGATAAAAATAAATACAACATTTTCTGACTCTTGATTTCACCTTTCGAGTGGTCTCTTAGACTCCTCACAACTCTCTAACTTCGCTTTAGTCCTTTTTCCTTCCACAAAATTGAACATTTCAAGTTTACATGACCTCTACGAATTACATTTCCAACATTCCCCCCTTAATCTGAATAGGTGATGAGAGTCCAAAAATATGAAGGAGAATAATAGCTAATAGCTTGATGTGTTCTCTGAATCTGGTGGTTTAAGGAAGACCAAAAATAAAATGGTGTAGCAAAAGCTAAAAGTATTCTACCAGTGGTGGTTTAAGGCTAGCCACTAACTTTGCAACTTGGCTCAAACTAGTTCCTAGAACAATTCCAAATCTATATAGAAGTTGTTCTCTTCACCAAATGGAATGATCTATAAACTATCTTGGATATTACATTAGATAGTTCGTCACAACAGATCATATAATATTATATTAAAATACTGAAATTTTACACATTACAGTTTTATTATAATTCTAGGTTTGTCAATTTAACTGTAATTAGTGCATGCATGTGAATGGAAATTATTAAGAATAGTAGAGAAAGACAAAATAATCTCACACACACATAAGACACAAGATATGCTCTATGGGAAACCCTTTCAAGAGAAAACCCAACTGGAAGGTGAGGCCACTTTGCTCTCTTTCTTTGTCTGGAAATATGGATGCAGGTGCAAAGAAGTAATGCTTGTGGCCTACGATATGCTACAATGTATAGATACTCTCTGTGTCCTTTACCTCTTATCTCTCCTGGCTATCTTTGCTCAACCATGGAACAAAATTCACTCGAAAGAATGGAATGCCTCTTCCTCCTAGTTTCCTAGTTATAACATAGCCCAATAGCCCACTAGTGGTTAATTTTGACTACATCAATTCTTAACTAGAGTTACAATATAGACTCTTCTAGAGTCTTTTACATCAAAAAAACATGATTATCCCCTTTTCCATGAATAATGGTAACTAACGCGACATTATCCCAAACTATAATTGTGAAAATAGGAAGGTCAACTTCTGAGTGGCATAAATTTTGCATACGGACTCTGATTGACAGACTTATTGCGTCATTGAAAATATCTCTATGTTTAAAATAACATGAAATGGTGTGGCATTAAGGCAACAAATTTTTACCCCCAAAAAACGTCGTTTGATGCCTCAAAATGCTCCTAGAAGGTTTCAAACCCCGTTTTGCCAAACTGGATCCCGCAAGTAAAAATTGTCCTATAAGATGATTCCTCCACCTTTTCACTCATAATGCATCAACATGGATGAAAAATAATATAATGATCCAATCTGGATCATGGAAGTACTCCCTCCTGATGGTTTAAAAAAAATTTGTCTAGAAGAAGCAGTAAGTCTTCTACTAAGTGGTGGTTTGAGAAGGACTACAAGCCAACTGGTGGTTTTTGAATGACCAAAAACTAAATCTTGCTCATATAACATGATTTTGTCGCTAGCTACAAATTTGAATCTCGATCGGGCCGACTCTAGTTCGAGGTTATTATCTCTAGTTGTGGTTTTGGCTTAGGATCACATCATACGACTTCAAAACTAGTAGCTAACTGTCAATTCCCCCTTACAAATATAAGGTGAGAAGATGAAAATACCTCCACTACAAGATGTTTCAATACTCAATAATGAATTCTTTTATATGATCGATATTGTAACATCCCAAGCACTTAATCCCATTTCTGTTGTAATTGTACTTAATTGTTCCATTGATCATTGTATATGCATGTAAATGTAATGGGAAAAAGACCCGAAATAATTGTAATTATAATTTAAATACCAACTGATGAAGTGGTGAAGCCTTAAAACAATATGGACCATGTGACGCCATGAGGAGAGGCAAGGCAGAAAATGAGAATTTGAGCTCAATATTTTCCAATGGATTATCGGCTAAGACAAATTTTCATAAGTAGCATATTTAAACCTTTCCCCAAGAAAATATCTAATGTGAAGGTGCAACAATAATTACCAGTAGTTATGAGAGGAGTATATAGTAGTACCAAAATTTCTCAAGTGTATGGGCAATGTACCTCTTGAAGAATTTACTAGAAGTCTTTGATCTGACCAACATGGGAAGACCTAACATGTAATCCCATAAAGAAACAACTCAAGGATGGTTGATCCATATAAAAAGAGAGAAGAAAGGGTAATTGAGAGAGACTCCCATGTGTGAGGAAAGAGAAGATTCGAGTGAAAGAGCAAGGAAAAGGAGAATGGAGTGAAGTATAACACAAGTGGGCATGCAAGAGGAGAGATAAAATCATAGTGTTGTGACACAAAGAAAACCGAAGGTGAGAGGATGGCTCTCGTGTGAAGGAGAAGGGAACCACATGACATGATTGTGTTCACCTAATATTGGTGAGAAAGGTCAATGGGAAAGTCTTAGCCTAATATAGAGGTCTGAATCAATTGATGAGGATTAGTTGTGTTAAGAACAAAGAAGCTGAAAGGAAGAGCTAAGGGACTCTTAGAATAAGCGGAGGGATAATTTCATGTTTTGAAATCCAGGAATGACCATCTACGAAGTGAAATGTTGGAATCCATGCACTTGAGAACCTGAGATAGGCATTGAGCAACTCTTGGTTCAGCGAAGGGATCTCCTTGTGTTGTGTAGTTTTCGTTGTGGCCACATTGGGAATGAGATTAGGACTTGGCACTACAGGATGAAAGATTGTAACAACCCATCCTTTTACTTATTTTTGAAATTTAAAAATCATGATTGAACTTCCAACATGGAGGCATGAATGGATAAGAGAACTGAATTTACAACTCATAAAATTAATTGTAATTTTAATTATTGGACTGGAGGAGTGGATGACATAGATTCATTATATGAAGGAGGAGGAAAGATCACTTGTTTGAAAAGCCACAATACAACCTAAGAGTTATTTTTGAAGTTGGTTCTAACCAAATTAAAGAACCACCACTTGAAAAAATTTATTAGATTGGCCTGGAGAAATGAAGGGTTGAGGATGGTACCCATTCTTCTTGAAGATCAAGGAGAGACTAGGTAGGGATGATTATTCAGGAAAAGAAGATTTAGCCAAAAACAGATGAAGAGGAAGAGATTGTGCTCCTTCCAAGAATGAGGGGATACATAGAAAGTATAGATACACACAACAAGGAAGAGGGAAGGGTTCTTCTCCTTTTTTTCTTCCTTAATTATTTTTCAATGTTAGAAATACTGAGAGGGGGGTGAATCAGTATTTCATAATAGACCAATTTGTTTTCTTTTTACTCAATTTATACTTTTATTTTCCATGTTAACAGAACTATCGCATTATGCAATAGATCTAGGCATATGCAATAAACCATAGGAAAAATTTAAACATAAAGACATGTGACTCATAAGAGTCACAACACATCAACACATAAGGACACTGGATATTAGGTGGAATTCCTAACTAGGAAAAACCAACGTTGTTGTTTTCTATATATTTTTCTTAATATTATTAAGAAAATATTCTATTACATCTTGAATTGGTGCATACTCTTACCAATGCACAGGATCATACTTGTTGGAGGCTATCACCTCCTCTTGTTTCTCCATGTACCACTGGAAGGAAGCTACTACTCCCTGTGAAAATTCCTAGATCTGATAGTCTAAGGAATCCTACGACAACCAACTGAATTACTTCTTCTATGATGTAATTTACTCTACACAATTATTTCTGAATCATACATGAAATACTGAATCAATCATTGAGGCAGCCTACACTATAATACTCATGATTATGAAAGAAGGAAACTGAACAAGGAAATCCATCACACATATGACATTGTTATTTTTGGACAAGAAAGTCCCTAGAAAAACCCAATGTGGGAAAACCAATACAATAGATCTGAGGGTTTTATTATTAAGTAGTAGCAATGTATGAATACATATATAAATACCCCTAGGGTTATTTAGTTACAGAGATAAATACTGGAAGAATAATTTGTGGGATTTACCTCAGTCAATCACTGAGCTCTGGTTGATCCGGATGAAGAAAACCCTACCCTGGGGAGGCACTGCACTGCCTCTTTGCAATCCCAGTGCTAGAAATTATAGCCTCTCCATCACCCCCTTCTAGGCTCATCGTTCAGCCCCAACCAAGTCTTTTTTCTTCTGTGGACCCAGAGGAACAACCTCCCGGTGTCACTTTCCGAATCTAGGCCTCTGAAACTGATTTACAAAAATATTCCTGAAACCCTCCTCTGCCTCTGCGCTGCTTCTATGTGACCCCTCCTTCCTTTAGTGATGGATTGGTTAGATCTCCTCTACCACTCTTTCACTGATGCTTCTCCGGCTGAGAAAATATCTTCCTCTTCGTATTTTGTTTCTGCCCCTCATTGCTCAAATCTCTAGCTCGAATTTCTCAGCAAACCCCACCCCAGAAATTTCGAACTATGGATCAATTTGGCGTGTTTTTCAAAAATTCCCCTAGAGTATTCCTTTATAGTATTCTCGTTGGGATATCAATGACTGAGATTAGATCTCTAATCAATGACTAAGATTATATTAGACTTGATCTCCACCTTTTATAGATTATTCTCACTCTGTTTTATTAATGCCCTTCAATTATTTAATTTTCCTAAGTTTAGATTTAGGGTATCCATTAAATAATTAATTATTTTAATAAAAATTAACCGAGTGGAATTTTCACAAATAATTTTTTGATTCTTTGGAATACCAGTGTCTAAGCCTCTCCACAAAATTTGTGGCTTAGATCACTTTTCGATGCTACAAAAATCAACACTCCCTGATCAAATTTACTAGCCAACACCAAAAGGAAGCTACCACTCCCTGATCAAATTTAACAGTCATCACCGAAAGGAAGCTACCACTCCCTCACTAAAGGATCCAACCCTCAGTCCCCTTGTGGATCATGTTTCACAATCTTTCATACTATATCCACTTGAATCAGATAAAAACCCTACAAGCCACTTTTCATTGAAATTTCAAGTTGGACCTACGTAAACCATCATGCTCAATCCAATTGACAAGATACCAAAACCTCTCTGCAATAAATACCTTATCATCAAAAAAAAATCTCAATAGACCATCAAACCCTAAATTATTGATATAGGTAAATTGCAATACAAACTTTCTACTCAGCTACCATCAACATACTCATCAACCATCATCAAAAAAACAATTATGAACAATACAAAACCCTTTATGCAACAAATACGACCTATGCATGCAAACCACATATGCTATTTACAATCATCAACACACTAATATTGAAATCAATGACAACAACTCAATCATAATAACTCAATACATCTCAATACAGGACTCTAACACAACCATCAACATACAAATACCCAACATGGCATCAAAAAAATAGACAACATCATCAAGATGGTTTTCTTACAAACCCTTAATGATAGAATATAGGAAAAAACTAGGACAATACACCTTTCTCAATTTAGCTAAAGATATAACTATATATTTGAAAATCATATCTCCGCATAATATCAAACTCAATGTAGCATCATCATAGGCATTTACAAGCACAATAATAAGGTAAAGAATGACAACTCTCAACCTTTGCAATAATTAACCATATAAACAATCTAAGAGGATAAACAACAACAACACATTCATTAACTTCACAAGATTCAATAAAATACAAGCAACAACATTATTCACATCAGATTCATAAGCCTTTTTCCTATGTCCTACATATTGCTTTCTACACTATGCATTCATGTAACCTTTGTCATACACAAAATATTGTCACATACATCCCTTCCTTTACCAAGTTTTTGATTTTTGCACAGTCTATAGGTCCCTGCAATAGGTCACTACAAGTCTCTCTCTAATACAACATTGAAATCGAAATGAAATTCTCTAAATCTACTCATTATCCATAGAAAACAAGAAACAACAATTATGCATTATTACATCAATTCATAGGCAAGTGTTATAATACTATCATATAAAATTCTATCCAAAATGTGAAACTTTCAATATATGAATCTCTTCCTTGTGATTTCAAAATTTTCAACACATTAATATTAGAAAGGAATACTATGTCATATAAAAATTTTCCTTAGCAATACACTGATTTCTTCTAGTATCTATGACATGTACAGTTAAATACCAGTGTGTTCATCCATACAAACCTGCAACAACCTCATCATAATGATTTTCTCTACAATACCCACACTTTTCTCTCCCATAAGAACAATAAGAGTACAAACCTCATGCAATATTCAAACAATAGTAGCACCATAAGATCAACATAATACTAAATAAGATACCCAAAAGTTACACCATCGTCGTCTCCATGCAACGACAAAAATTGGTCACATCAATATCTTAATTATTGAGTTGATATTTCCATAGAGGAACCTATGATTTGTGCACTTATTTAATCCCCGCATACAATATTTTCCACACACAATCCTCTATCACATGCATAGTCTACAACATTGAGACAAGCTAACAAATAAATTCTCTACAAAACCTCTACATCAGATCCTTATTTTGTAAAACAATAAGTGTGATTCTATTCCCATAGTTGCAATGATTAGATCTGAGAAACCAATATATGGTGTACATTAGTATATGGAAACTCCAATAGTTAGAAAACCTCATCAAAAACAAATATTTCGAATGATAAAGATTTTCCTGGTCAAATCGACCGAGAGTTACACAATGATAAAGAGTGCACAAAAGAAACAATATCCTTCGGATCATTATATGCATAGTTATATCTACTGGTGTTAGAAAATTATATATTACACAACAATGCAACACATAAAATATGCGGAAACACAAACACAGAAATAACATATAAAACCAGAGAGACACATATATACGTGGTTCACCCAATTTGGGCTACGTCCACCTTGAACAATCATTCCTTCCTTTATATTATCCAGCAAAATTAAGAGACACAAACTACAACAGATTTGTTGTAATATCCTTTTTTCTCTATCACATTCTCCCTTTTTGTTTCTCGCTCTAAGAATACACATAAAATACACAGTTGCAATTATAATGCCCTCATACAAAACAAGGGGTTTCCTTCTAGGGAAAAAAAACCTAAATTAAACATAACTTCTACCATTAGATCATCCACCTAATGAACGGAACAGATTGACTAGAAATTAAAATACTTTTACAAGTCCCCCCCGCACCCCCCACCCCCCCGCGTGGAGGGGTGTACAGTCTTCCTGGGGTATACATCTAGCTGAAACAAAGATCTCTGAATCAGGATGAAAATCAGGCTCCACACCCAACAACTGGTGCACTTCATCCTGTGTTTTTTAGATAGAATATTTAAAAAATTAGAACATAAAAAGCATATACATTCTCCCTGCATTACACCTGCAATAAAAAAATCATAATGATAGCAAGACCACCATTGTATTGTCAAATCAACCTTAGACACTCAATACATTATATCCATCCCTTCAGATCTCTTAATGCTAGACTATATCTGACCCTTGAACCTTGGTGCAATCATCTGTTCAAAAAATAACACATGAAGAATGCACACTAGATTGATCGAAATCCTTTCCTTTTCATAGCTTCTTTCCTCAAGATTACCATGAGCAAACTTTGTTGATGGTAGTATTTGACGGGATCAAATAGACATTAAAAAACCTTCCAAATTTGAATACCTTGGGAAATTCCATGGTTCTCCTAGAGTTTTTTTTTCCTCCTTTACATGCAGTAATATAAGATCTCATTTTGGTAAGTGTGTTATAATGCAGGTGTTATGTAGGGTTTGATATAACTTGGGTTGGATACTTCTTCAGTTGTGTTACTCTGACAATACCTCTTTTCATTTGCTTCATCACTTCTAGAACTTTTCCAACTTCTCTAAAACCTATCCAAGAATCTCTAAAATATATGCAACTCCTATGCGACCATCAAGAAGTCATCATAATTCATCATCCATCCATGCACCTATGAAACACCTCTACACCATCCTGCAACTCAACTAAAAAAATACGAAACGTGTGATATGATCGAGGTTGACATAATGTGACAAGACTATGATCAAGGTTTACATCAACACCAAAAAACACTATCCATAATGCAACAATCGAGCCTTCAACACAAAATACTAGTGTGAATAGTGCGTGGTTATGGAGCACCACATAAGGAATTTGAGGAAATTGTGAAGCAAATGAATGAGCCTTGTGCTTTGTGAATTTTGGGTTTAATTCATAGTGATTTGTGTTTGAGGCTACTAGATTGTGTGTGCCCATGCCTATGTGGTTAGTGGGAGGATTACTGGATGACATAATCACTATGGTGTTTGTTTTATAGCTTATAAACCACCTGGACATGGTAATTTTAATCATTATGGTGCTATGTAGAGAGATAATAAATCACTTGGATAATGGACTACAAACCCCTATCGTGCTTACTATGAAAATACAACTAATAAACCAGTTGGAAAATGGATTCAATCCCTTGGAATAAGAAATTATACCCCATTTGGACCTTGGGTGAAGCCCTATAAGTGGACTCAGGAGAGTGAGTTATTGTGGTTCTTAATATCGTAGGATAGTTGATAAACCACCTGGAAAATGAGCTCCACCTATGAGTTCCTACTTAATTCATTGGTGTGAAGTTTCCATTGAGCAAGCATTCCCTCAAACTTTGGATCCAACTCGAGGGTGGTCAACTGTAAGAAATGTTACAATGTAGCTGGCCTATGGTTAGCTGAAGATTTGAAGTCCCTCCTTCAGTTTCCATCAAATTTAACACATTCATATATGTATAACTAGTATAGCATATTTAGATTATGGGCTAAGATAGTCCTTGTTATGTTATTTATCAATGCATGGTCTTGTATGTTCATGAGTAAATGTTTGAGATTCAGTGCTATATTCTTGATTGATAACTATCTCATGTCTATGGTTATAATGCATGTTTGCATTGTGAAGCTTTCTACCATACATAGGATTTGAAAGTTTTGCTATATGGTATGAATGGAATGAATACCGGGTTTTTGTTGGTGATTATGTAGTTCATGAATAATGTAATAATATGTGGGTGTAAGCACACATATTATTTTTATGATAGAGGAATGTAACAATTTTAATGATCATAGATTCATATTGCTTAAAGGACAATTTTCAAATTTCCTTGGGTAAATATGTAAGTTATGTGTATTCCGTATTCATATGGTTAATGTATATATACTTTTGAATATATATTTAACCAGCCTACAAGTGGTTGCAAGGTTGTTTTAATCAAGAATAATTTCCGGGTGTAGTTTTATTGAAAAAATAATTAAGTTAGGTGTTGGGGCTCTGCCCCCTACTTCTTTCTAGAAAATTCTTAATAGGTGTCATGGGTACTAGTTCCTTGTATGGGATACCAAGAAGAATTTGAGTTTCACGACTTTGGGTCCTTGTGCCTTAAAAACCTGTTGGGTGTGTTATATTCTTTCCACTACTAGCCCCATGTGCTATTACATTGCATCGAGCGCAGGGGGAGCAGTAGCTTCCTTGCACGGTGTCCGAGCCAGTTCCCTTATGATTTTTTTTATGCAGACCCAAGGATGGGGGGAAAACCCAAATATGGTGGGAAGACCTACCCATGGTTTTGTGCATGGTTTTCACACAAAGTTTTGGGCATGATGGTTTTTTCCCATGGTATTTTGTAGATCTAGTCAAGGGAGCTACAATTATTTTCTAATCCAGGGTTAATGATTGGGGTTTATGAATGATTCAACATGTATATATGTATTGTAACATTGAAATTAATATAATGAAAAATCAATCTGGTTTTCCCATTTTCGCTTCCAGGAGAAAATATCTGTGTATATTTTTAAGTTCTTGCCATTGTATATTTTTTGTTTGTTTTTTTAAGAATTTGTTTGCAGGAAATTTTTGTATAGGCTTAAAAGCTACAAAACCATGAATCTTGGCATATGATATATTTCCCCATACCTTAGAAATTTTTCATATTCCCTATTCCTTAGTGCATTGATAGAATCTGGAAATGTAGGGGTTTTTGGTTTACATGGAGTAGCCACTTTCATGATGGCCCAAATTTCTCTAGGGCCAAATTTCCTTCTATGTGAACCTCGCACCTTGGGGTGTCATCCCTTATGTCATCCTAGACTTAAAAAAAAAATGGGGGGGGGGACGAGAGCATGATGGAATTAATACATAAGAAACATATATGGGTATCCAGGGGTTTGGGGGTGGCAAGGGTGCATACCTTTTGACAACCCAAATACAATTTGAACTGGATATCATTCTCATTATTGGAGGGTTGACCCATCAATGGAACCTTGAGTATTGGAATGATACCTTCATACCTCATACCTTGTCAATTTATAGTTATGATAATCTTGTGAGGAATATTTGATGCCAATGGGTCGATGTCCAAATGCACAATGAGGAGTGTGGAATCTCAAGCACGAAACATTTCTATTAGCCATTAGATACCGAACCTTAGATCTCAACACTTATTATAGAAGGAGAGGAGAAAACCCTGATTACAAGACTCCAAGATGATGTGGGCTAGTGGGCTCCACCTCAGACACTAGTTGTATTGAATTGACACTATTTAACTCAAACCTCGAATCTCATCAATCTGAATAAGAGGCAAGGAGGAAACCCCGATGAAGAGACCACAAAGTGACATGGTATGACATGGTGCTAATATGGTATTTCGTGGTGATGATGTGGCATTCACTTGTTGATGTTGTGGTGTTGACAAGGTAAATTACGTGGAAATGACATGGCAAGTGGTATCATCCCGGTGGTTTCACCCCATCATCAAAGTAGGTTAGAAATTTTTTCAGTGGGGGAAAAATCACTCTGATTGACCCATATCTATGGAGGGTGGTACCATCTTTTTGCCCATGGAAGTGGTGTTAAACCATGTGCACCTTAACTCAGTGAAATCCATTCCCAACCGAGATCAGTGGTCAAAATTTATTGAGGGCCCCTCGATTGTAGTTGATGTATAATGAGCAAGGATGGGGGAGGGAGGCACAACTGGGATTTGCACCAAACCGACTGTTAGGTCCCTATATTAATAGTATAGTCCCTTATTGTTGTTAGTGTAACCCTCTTATTGTTATTATTGTACCCCTATAGCCCCCATATTGTTATTATTGTTCCCTTAGATTATTATTTTTAGGTCGGCTAGGATTACATTGTGGCCCCACTAAGATTACATTGTGGCCCCATGGACTCCTATATATAGAAAGGAGGTTTTGTAATTTGTATCATCCAATAATTGTTCATTCATGTAATGTATTGGAGGTTTCCCCCTCGAAGTGGCTTATTTCTAAGGCATTGATATCTCTTTTCTTCTACTTTTGGAGCTAGTTTCACAACATTTGGTATCAGAGCTTTGGATTCTAGGGTTTTTCTACCCCAAACAGGTCATCTTATAATTTTCACTATAACATTTTTTCTACGAAGGTTAAGAAGCTGAAATTTTTATAGTGCGAAGTAGAAATCCTGAGGAACATATTCACAAAATTTCAGAGCTTGGTTCGCAATATTTTTGGAGATATGATTTGTGGAAGTTAGGTCTTTTTGCAGGCTCCTGAATTTAACCTAAACAGGTCATCGTGACATTTTCGCTATAACGTTTTTTCTACAAAGGTTCAGAAGCTGAAATTTTTAGGGAGCGAAGAAGAAATCCTAAGGAAGATCTTCGCAAAATTTCAGAGCTTGGTTCGCAATATTTTCGGAGATATGGTCTATGGAAGTTAGGTCTTTTGCAGGCTCCCAAATTTCATCTCAAAGAGGTGATCGTGGGAAAATCTTCATAACTCTCTCTCTGAGCATCGGATTGGAATTCTGTAAAATTGGCCACAAGTACACTGACTGTAGTTTTCACTATATCAATTTCAGAGTATCTCGTCAAGTGGAAGAACTTACCCACTGAAGATTCTACATGGGAGGATGAGAATTTTATACAAAAGTACCCAGATCTACTCAAGCGTTGAGGACAACACTTTTTTGAAGGAGAGGGGCATGTTAGGTCCCTATATTACTAGTATAGTCCCTTATTATTGTTAGTGTAACCCTCTTATTATTATTATTGTGCCCTTAGATTATTATTGTTAGGTCGGCTAGGATTACATTGTGGCCCCACTAAGATTACATTGTGGCCCCATGGACTCCTATATATAGAAAGGAGGTTTTGTAATTTTTATCATCCAAGAATTATTCATTAATGTAATGTATTGGAGGTTTCCCCCTCGAAGTGGCTTATTTCTAGGGCGTTGATATCTCTTTTCTTCTATTTTTGGAGCTGGTTTCACAACACCGACCTTCTTCAATAGATGAATGAGATCAATTGTGGGGTCCCCCTTGCCCTAATTTAATTCACCATGCAGGCGAGGTGTCCACGATACCATTTGTTGGTTGGGGCGGTTTCATGCCCCCATGCAGCGTGTGACACGGAAAGGGACCTAGTGGTTGAGCAGTGACAACAGTGCCACTTGGGTATAGCAAGGACCACATGGGTTCGCTTGCATATCCATAGGTTGATGTGAGCCCTTCTTATTGGAAAATTTCTAATGATAATAACTTGTGATCCATGAATCAGATCGAGATAAAATGTATATCAACGAAAATCTCTCGATGAGTTGATTTTTATGGTGGTATTAAAATTTAATTCACTAGAATTTGAGAAAATGAGGTCTTATGAACCCACTTTCATGATATACCTTCGAGGTTGGGTCAAAAAAAGTAAGTAACACCTCCCATAACCAAGATAAGCCAAGAGGGTGGGACGGAGTGTTAAAAAATCCATATTGAACTATGGATGGATGAAGGAGAGTGACCTTCATCCTGATACCATTAGTATCTTAAAAGATGTTTCCCCAAGGGGTGATTTTTATGTAGAAAATATATGTATATATAGAATTTGAAAGCTCACTACATTTTCATATCCAAGACCAATTCTATACTTGTTTTTGATGAATTATTCCTAAGGTTTGATGATTGGCTTGGGTTTTATGTAGGGAAAAACATCTTGGTGAGGGTGTTTATTGGTTTATTATGGCTAAGGAAACTTGAAAAGGAAATGGCAAAGGATTTGGAAAGGAAAAATGGAAATTTTTGCACATTTATTCATGAAAAAAATGGAAAATATGACAAAATGAAGTTGAAAGGTCATAAGTTGCATGTGAGGAGGAAAATAAAGGAAAATAATGGAAAACGAAGAAAATAGAGACCTAATTGATAAACAATATTTTGAGGATTAGTGAGTAAATTTTGTCAGTGTAACCTTTTGTGAGTCCAGTTTTGGAGCTCTCTCTCTATTCTCTCTCTCTCTCACTCTAGGACACTTAGAGTTTTCTTGGAGCATTTTAGCATTGGATCAAGAAAGGAAAAGAAGGAAAGAGGAAGGAAGGAGCAAGCCAGGAAGAGGAGGACCAAGTAGCTACAACATGATTCTTTGCACGTATCAATTTGTGTCTGTGATTTCCTTGCTTGATTAGGCATGCATGGTATTGCATGTGGTTCTTTGTTGTCATGGCATGGGTGTTTCCACATGTGACAATGTTTTCACCCTACCCTTGCCTTTTTCGGATAGCCATGGTGTGATGGGGTTCACATGTTTTGGTTGAATTGGATTGCTAGATGGATTCAGAGCTAAGTGATGGGGATATATGAAAGGAATAACACATGTCCTAGTCATCCTTGAAACAGAGTGTGGATTGTGGTAAACCCACTAGCCTAGTGACCCTTGAACCCGATTGTGGGTTGCGATAAAGCTAGGTATTTTGTGCCTCGGTGGGCCTAGGAATCCTCGACTGGTTAATGGAAGGATATACATTAAATCATAGAGGTGGTTGCCCTTGATTAGGCCTAGGAATATTTTTTAGTGAATGGCATGATATACGATAAAACCTAGAGGGTGGAGCCTTGATTTAGGGCCTAGTGATCCGATGTGGATTGCACTAAATCCTGAGAGACTGGGAGACGGGAAAATTCCGCACGGTGTAGTTTGAGAAATCTGGTGGCATTCATGCTTGTTTTATGGCCTAGTGTGTTGGCAATATGATGCAGAGTGTTGTCCTTGATGGCAAACCACATTGATGAAGATGATGAAAACTTACTTGATGAAGTTGTGCTTGATAGAATATGTTCATAATGAAGTAAATCTGATGTATCTACAGTGAGTACAGAAGGCAGTGAAGAAAGGAACTCAGATTGTGCTAAATCTATGGTGAAAGAGTATGTCTCAAGGCATACGCGGATCTGTCTAAGGGAAGTCGCGTATGCACGCGGAAAAGAACGTGCCAAGTCACGTATGGGCTAAAGCGCTCTAAAAGTGCAAAACCAGGGGTAACCACCATGGTATTGACCCATTGTATTGGGTAATGATCCGCCTAATTGACCCTAATATACCATCGGAAATAAAATTGTTTTAGCTCCTTTAAGGTAAAGGAGCTCTTAGTACAGAAAAAGGATAAACCTATATAAAGATGAAATTCATTATGCAAATCATGAGTGTGGGTGCAAGATGTCTGAGCTTGAATGAATACTTCTCTCTGAAGTAGATCTGAATGGAAAGGGTTACACTTGAATGATAAATCTGAGTGTATGATGCACCAATGATGAAGAAGGGATCTAGATCTGAAATGTGCTTGTATTTGCTAGATATGTTTATGGAATGATTAGATCCAAGAAGAGGCGAACATCTGTCTGAAGTGAAGGGTTAAATCTGTGTGAAGTATCTGTTCTGAAGAAATGCAATGACCTAAAATCTCTAAAGAACCATACGCTAGTTCGCCGAAGAGGAAGCGCGTATATACGCGGCTTCGCTGAAAGAAAAGCGCGTATGCGCAATTAAATTGGTTCTATAATATGTACAGAAGTATACGCTGGTTTGTGTGAATGGAAGCACGTATATACGCGACATCAGCGAAGTGAAAGCGCGTATGCAAACAAGGGTTTGCTGAAGTCTGTGGTAAGAAATGACTGATCTATTCTGCTGTATTTCTGCTATCTGTATTCTACTGTTCTGAGTTGTCTGCATAAGTCTGGTTGTATGATTGAGCTTAAATGTATGAAGAGGGTCCAGTCTGAAAATTGATGAAACGTGGTCCATAGAGGTGCTGAGGGTTGTAGCCTTCAGTCAGGGGGTTGTAGCTCCCTTCCAGGTGAGGCTGGTAAACGAGCGCAGGTGGGTGCCTGCGTGCTGGTAGGAGTCTGCACCAGCACATATGTTGTAAGATGTTTTCTCTATAATAAAATATTGAAGGCTGAGCAACTGCGGCGGTGGTTTTCTCCCGACTTGGGTTTCCACCTAAAAATCCTGGTGTTCATGTGTGATGCTTTGTGTGATGGTTTATTCTGTTCTTACTGCACATGTTTACTGTTTATTGAATATTTGATGAATAAATGATGGAATGGTTTAAGTGAAGAATTAATGACATAATTAGTTCTCTGTGTATACGCGAGTTTAATAAAGGGTATCCGCGTATATACGTGAGTCTTCTTCAGGAAAGTAGCGTATGGGTTTTGAAGTAAAGAAAAGTAAAAAGTTTTGAATATGCTGTAAATACTGATTCACCCCCCCCCCCTCTCAGTATTTTTCCCAACATAGTGATCTAGGATGGATTGCGGTAAAACATGTTTTCTATTGATGAGGGTGAGGTGGTTTAGCCTTGGGATTTCATGGTTGAATCTTTTGGTTTGAGTCACACATTAATGCTTGGAATATGGCATGGGGCTGATTGGTTGAAGAGAGATTTGGCTCAACCATTCTATGGTCAAGTGGAACGTGGTAGTCCCATCCCGTGTTGGATTTTGAATGCATTAATAAGATGTTCTTTCCTTGACATATTATGTGTAAATTTATTGGTTTATATGTGGATTCTATTGCTAATGTATCCTTGATATTTATGTTGTTATTATCATGGTTATAAGCATGTATTATGACAATGATGATATATGGCTCCCCTCATGTTTTGATGTGTAAATGAATGAAAATGTATCTATGACCAAATAGGTGATAATGAAAATAATGGTACAAGGTAACAATTCTTCCTTTTTATTCTCAGATAAGTATGAGACCCCTATGCCCAGATCTATTTTTTAAACTTGTATATTACAGATTTGTGACATGTCTGAAGAAATGCCTGTTATGGCTAGTAGGGGTCCAATGTAGGCCTTGTCAATGTTTTTGCAAATGTATAATTGCCCTGCTATGTAAATTCATTTCTTAACCTTTCATTGAGTTCTGGTAGTGAACTCGGCTTTGGGCCTGAAAAAGTGGCTCAAATCCTAGGGACATTGGCATAGGTTTGAGGAAAAAATTCCATGGACGCATGCATGCCCATGTTGTGGGAGCATCCAAAGCCTCCCAGACGCACCCTTGCCCATATCAAGGGATAATTGAGGGTTTTAATGGTCTAAAAACCCAATGGGGCCCAAAGGCGGGTTACCTAAGTGGTTGGGATGGCTCTTGGGAGTCTTTTTGCTGATGTGGAAGGTTTTTTTGATGTGTTTCCATCGATTCCACTTCCTTAAGGTCACCTAGGAGGTTGAATCCAATTAAAGTGGCCTTTCATCGCATATTTACCTCGGTTGGTTGGTTATTTGGGTAGATGTGTGATGAGAGTGTTACACATATGTTTACGAAATTCCCTGGGAAGGTTGATGAATAGGTAATGGAATACCTCAAATAGGTATTTGTGGAATATATTGTCCAATAGGTTGAATGGATTGATAATCATGCATTTGTTGAGCAACTTGAATAAGTTGTTGAGAGTAAGAAGGGTTCCAAATAGTATTCATTCCTAGATAAGGAGCACTAATCAAGGGTTGAGATACAAAAAATTGACTTAGACTAACCTGAGGTACCTGACAAAAATCTACATAGGTTCCGATAAGAGGATGTACTACAAGTGTAGGATAAGACCCAAAAACAGGTTGTCCTATAGGTGGAGGACAATATGGTTGCCCCCCAGGTGGAGGATAATATGGTTGCCCCTCAAGCGATTCATAAATGCCAGTTGTGGTTGATTGAGGATTACCTGTATTACTAGATATCATGTTAACATATTGGTCTGATGCCAAAGGTATTTCAGGCATGGAAGTCATGCTCTGAACAATAGAGGTAGATAAACCACACAACCAAGTATAAACTTGAGGGGAAGCAATGGCTTATAAAAAAATTTCCAAAAAGTGATTAGTACCCAACAAGAATCGAATCACCATGATATAATAATGAATTTGGATCGTATACATAGAGGTATCAAAATTTTGACTCACGGGAGGAATTTTTTACATGTTTCGTCTAGGTGAAAAATAGAAAGGAGTGCGAAACGTGGAATACCTTGACCTAAAATTTTCAAGGGGGTAAAATACGAAGGATATGGTCGAAAAGGATCAAAAGGAATTCTTGGAAAAAAATTTAGATCACCAATAGTAACATGAGTGTGTGGTGATTCCTCCTCCTCTTCTTCAGTAATATCTTCAATACTTATAAGACCAGGAGGTAAAACAGTTTTAATTATAGTATTATTTCGATGTGAAGGTGGTGTGGGAGTAGGGGATATAGTAGATGAAGATGATTCAAGTTCAGAAATGTCATATTAGGTTCTTCAATGCTTGGTTTAATTAATTTTGTATTTGAAACTTATTTGGTATCATATTCTCCTTGAATAATATCGGTAAATTCCAGCCCTGATTGAACCAAGCCTAATTCTACTTCATGTGGTTGAATCACTTCAGTTTCTACTATTTCTGATTCTACAATTGTAGATGTCTTAGGTTGATTTGAGGTCTTGGATCCTGTTTATTTCGACCTTTCTGCTTTAATAATCTACAATTCACCAGGTGTATCTTCAGGGGGTAACCCTGTATTCTACTTGAATTTATTGATGAATCAGCCACGGTGAATTTTATTAAAGCATATTCCAATTTTATTTAATCAAATAACTAACAAAATAAAAAAGGGTAACTAGGTATCAAGGATTACTAATCCACTGTGAAGTGAAATATACCTCCTTGGTAAACCAAGGACTTACATATGGGGAGGAAATCTTCGTGAATGTTATGTTCGGTGTATCAAAATGACAGAGCAATTGACTGAGTTACTTATGGATGGTATGCAACCTAGAAGGGGGCCTCCAAAATATACTCGAGGTATGTGGAGGTGCAGTCCGTGTTAGCATTGCCTAATGCAAGCCTGTACGATAAGAAGTGTCCCAAAATATTTTTCAAATGTGTAATGTATTCTTATATACCCAAAGGCACATGGAGAATGTTCCCATATACTTACGTATGTGGAATATCGACTACCCGCAGAATGTGTCGCACACAAGTAATGACAGATGGTATGTTTATAAACATTGGAACATGTCTTCTAACATAGAACCACTATCTTTGGTTGATTAAAAAATCGATTAATTTTATAGTTACTTTTTTATTAAGTTGATTTAGAGATGTGGTGTAAATGATATCATTTTTTACTTCCAACCCTAATGCAGCTAATATGCGAAAATGAGCCTTTCGTTTCAATTAATTTCTAACTATGGTAAAGAGAGAGTCTTTTCAATTTTCGAAGAGAATGCAAAACTCATAATTTCACCATATTTGTTTTCATGAATGCAAATGGTCACTTTCAAATGACCTGAATGCAGAAATTAAACTTTCATATTTCAATACGCCCAATAACTTAACAATCACAAAACTTTCGTTTAACATACAATCACTCAAAAAATTTCAAAATGCATTAGGAAACCAATCAAAAATTTAATATGGATATATTAAAATGAGTGTTATGAACATAATATTTTCTAATTTACAATTAAAGGATACTTCTCTACTGAAATAAGAATAGCTTTCCGCTTCAAATTCAACAAAAGAAGCACTTTCATAAGTGAAAAATACTTATTCTCAAAAACCATTACTTTTCATCAACGAAATGATATTTGAAAAACAAGTAAAACAAACACTAAATTTGATTTTTGAAAGAAGAAGAACAAGGAGACAAAAACTCAGTAACAACCAATTCTTCCTTTGATATATCTACTAAACATCAGACAAACCTTTAACCCTAATTTGTAAAAATAAAAAATTTCAAGAATTCTCTTTCACACCACTTAATTGAAAGAAAAAATACTTTATGAAGATGCAAACAAGTGTAATAAAGCATAAAAAATGAAATTTTCTGGATTGAGTGAAATGAAAACTTAAATTTTGAAAATTTTCAAGTATGTGTGCAGGAAATCAGTTTGATTAAGTGCGTATATGCATTGGTGCTAAGGAAAAAGTGTGTAGATCTACGCATTGTTGCTAAACATAAAATGCGCATGCCGAGAAAACTTTAGAAAAAATAAAAATAAATCCAAAAACTCCACAAAATACAAACTTTTAATATGTTGCAGACACTCAGATAAGGCTATGGGGAAAATTTCAGAAAGTCAGAAAAAGGAGATGATGAAGAACTAGATGTTACCGAGTGGATTCACCGATTTCCTATGGTAGACAAATTTCTTATGCAGATAAAATTAATCTCCCTAGATTCAGTGGTTGAATCTAGTAACAAACAAACAAACAAACTAGTAAATATTTCCTTGAGTTGATTTCTATTAAATCAGAAACAAATATGTTGGGATATAAAATCCATACCTTTCAACCGAAATGCCTAATGAAGATCCTCGCTATGGTTTGATGCGGCTTCTCAATGTTCAGAATTGAGATCTACAAACATATTAACAACAAAATATCAAAGGAATATGATAGATAAATGACTCAATAAAATCCATACTAGTAATCAAGGAAACTAGTACCTAATATCATTACCAATGGAAATATATAATTAAATACATAATAAATCAACTCCATTGAACAATACAGTAGGAAAGAAATACTCTTTTGTATTAATAGAAAATATGAAGCAGAAATACAACCTTAGCCTTGATTATGTATGCCTCCTCCCAGTGATCTCCAACCCTCCCCTTGGGTGACAAGATTTCTAGCCCTATTCCAATAGCATAATTTTACATTCAGTAGTCCTCCCAATCCCTCTTGTCTATGTTGGATTTATAGGCCAAGAGGAGGAGGTTTGAGATCATCTTCCTAAGGTATGAGAACCTCAAAAGGAGGGATTAGGGTTCCACAAAGATACGGAATTAGCTCCATGAACATATGGATTAGGCTTAACTAAGTATAAGGTTGAAGCTTTCAATTGGGAAATATTCCCCCAACAAAGATTCTAGAAATCACTTTTTATTTTTACTTACGTTAAGTGACATGCGCAGTTCATAGCAAAAGAAAGAGCGCAAATTCACATTGGATATAATGGTATGATCTACATATGCATATAATATGGCTAGGGAACCCCACAGATGCTCAAAAGTGGGTTTTTGTACCATGTAAACTAGAATTTTCATTCTCTTTGGGATTTTTTTCTTCTACCAATGCAAGGCAATTCTTGAGCCACTTTCATCAGATTACGAGAGATCCTTATTAACGCTCATTTGCCTAATGGAGACGAAATAATGTGTAAAAATGTGGAAAAACAAAAGGCTTCAAGGTATTATTCTAATAAATATTTGTCTAGAGGCTTATAATCCTCAATCATTTCCTTGATAACACCATTGAATCTTTGATTGAATTCCTCAAATGTTTCATTCTCATTCTTCTTTATATTGTTCATGGATTTGAAAAACATATGTTCCAACTTTATTGTCCCCATATTTCCCTTTAAATTCATTGATGATTACTTGCAAAGAATCAAAGGAATTATCAGGCTTCTCTAGGTACCATTTCAATGCATCGTTTTCTAATGAAAGGAAAAAGAGCTTCATCTTAACATTCTCATGATTATAAATGGTTTCATGATCATTTCTTAGTAGCAATGATATGAATTTCTTGATATGATTATTGGCAGTGATCGCATTATTCCCCTGAAACATATGGATCTTATACAAAAAGGCATCTGGAAGATTATTAGGATACCCTTGAATATTGGGAAAGCTTCAAGGCTTGTGAAAATCCATGATATATTGACTAAAGGGTTCAATGAAAAGTAAGTGGATATCAGGAAGGGCTTCCTATTTTAGAAATATTAAATTCTCACTAGAATGTAATTTTTTTAACCGAACTCTTAGTGCATTTTCAAGGTCGAGAGGAGGGTTAACCAACCTTTGAGGATTTATTCTAGTAAAATCTCTTGTGAATGGATGAATAATTGGAGTCACCACAAAAACATGAAACTAAATCAAATATATAGGTTATAAGGGTGAAAATAGAAAGGTGAACAAGATGATGAGAAAATTAGTGAAAATATGAAGAATGAGGGGGTGAAAAGATGGAGAGATGGAGAGAATGTTTTGAAAAACAAGGAAAAAATAATCTATCCCCAACAATGACACTAGAAAAAAATTTTGCTCAAATTTTACAGGTTGTATGCGACAATGCTCAGGGTTGGGGTTTTCAATCTAATCCAGTCCCTCTCCATTCTAGTTGTCTCCCTACAACAAGATATGGAGGGGTAGTCCCTACGAAATGTGAAGATGCAATACTTGATGGAAACAAACAAATCCAACAGATGTAACTAAATGGCCTAGAAAATTGGTTAATTTAGAAATTTAAATTATTTTATTATAATATCGTGGAATATCAGTGCCTTAAATGGTGTCAATTACTTTCTTATGATAAATTATTTACCAGGTTACCATATGAACAATTTTTTCTTGTGGATGCTTCACTATCCTAAATAAGATGCACATCCTACAATCTATATGAGATACAAAATCTTGGTTTATTTTAAGTTATATGCATATCTAAATGTATCTTGCCTCATAACTTTTTTTAATCTAGTCTCTAAATTATGTTTTGAGAGAGAAAGTAAGTGGAAGCAAGCTAGGGATTCATTAATGATATCCCCCCTTGGGTTCTAACCACCTAATTCCTTTAGCCCTACAGAGTCTGTGGCTCTTACGACTGCAAGGTCATCGTGTAAACCACTAAAAAGGTGCTAGGCTTCTCAAGCTACGTGAGAAAGGTGATCCTATCACTCTATCGATGAAGCTTATGCTTGGATGTTAATTAATTAATGCAAGCAATTAAACCTAAGATGCAAATGAAAAATATGAGTGAAGAATCTTAAGGTGAGATTATTAATTTTGTTAAGTACTTCAAAGATAACGATATTCAATATATAAAAATGAATTAATTAAACAATATATTAATTACAATATTCACCACAAGAGAAAACGCTCAAATTAAACGGCCAAAAAATGTTTCCAATAGAAAATTGCTTCAAAGATAAACAATATCAAGCTGACAAGATGAATGTTATTTAACATAATCGAAAACCTTCAAGATGAAAACAATGAACCTTCAATATGCTAATTAGATACACAAGAGAGAAAATTGACACAATTAGATCTCTTATCACAATTATGATTTAATGAAATTTGTGTGCCTCAAAATTGACTTAGATCACACAATCTACAAGAAAAATGAAGGGAAATGTATCCAATAATCCAATAACTAATGATAACAATAAGAGAATTAATCCACAATGTCACTTAGAGTAATAGCCAAGCTCATTAGATAGCCATCAAATCAATTAGGGCACTTGTGTGTGTTAATTAAATATGTATCAACCAAGAGACATATGATTTGCAACAATAAGAAAATCACACAATTGCACAATTAAACAATTATCCAGGATCCAAAGGATGCAAGGGACAAGAGATAAATGAATCTATATGATCCTCAACTGTCCTCAACACCTTTTAACACCAATGTAATATTAATATAAGACCATTATGCCACAAATTTCATACCTTATATTATTATTACATCCTTATAAAAGGATAAATTATGCCACAAAATGTAAGCCCAATGAGTGCAAGCGACCATATCATAATGAAATATGATTATGAATGAGTTATTATACCACTATAATTCAATTTTATCATTGTTTCAAGTGTTTTTATGTGTCTGTAGAAAACATATCAGATCTCAAATTAACCCAACAGTCCACAAGAAGCCCACCAACGTGTATTCAAATTGACTTAGGCTTACTTATTAATTAATTAAGCACATATTTCATTAAATTTGGAAGTATTCTATTACAAGGCCTTCAACAACATTAATTCTTTTATAAATCACCATATTAACTTAATTTAAGTTAAAAATAATTTTAGGAATGTCAAACCAATTAGAGGCCATGAATAGGTCAAACATGGGATTGTTAGGTACAATAGTATAAATGCACAATAACAGTGTAAAACAAAAAACTTAGAAACAATTTATTTAAGGTAAATCATATTAGTATGCCTAACATCTAAGAAAGATATTATAGTTATGGATAACATAATAGAGTTATCGATGTTTGATTTTTGTGTTAGACGACTCTAACCCCCTTTCCCACAACCTGCGAGAGAGTTGTTGGTTGAATAATGGTGATGTGAGGATCTTAGTGTAAGTGGAAAGAAGGTGCCTCCCCTGCATTTCTTTGAAACTAGTCTACTAGAAACTTAGTAAAATATTTTTGTGCTAAATTTTGTACCCCTTCATGCCTTTAATTAACACTAATGAAGAGGTGATAATTCTTCTTTACAACATCCATGCATCCACTATAAAATCTAGGCACTATTGATCTAGGTATTTCAAGAAGGTTGGGTATCATTGATCTATCTCCACTCAAAGCCAAGTACATCGAATGAGAGTTCTTAAATGGGTATTCAAGTCATTCCATTATGATGGACATTGTCACAAACTGAAGTAAACAAGAATTAGTGGTTGTTGAGAACCAATATACATAGACAAGTAAGTAGTGGAAGCAAGGGTTTTCAAAAAATAGTACACTTGATGGCAATCCGGATATTTATCTCTCCTTGTCAACATTGTCAAAAACTAATAATGGTCCTAATGTAATTGTTCTAACATATTGTACGAAAAACCATGATTGACCATTACTTTCATCAAGAGGAGAAAATGATGAGAATTGTTAATGGGGAATAAATAAATGTGAAACACAACTTATGGATTTTAGTTGAAATTTATATAATCCATCATGCTCTTTAATGATTAAATGCTTAATGTAACTACTAATAATTTATCATTAAAATATTAATTTTGAATATTAAATATGTATTAAAAGTCATTTATCTATTACACATGATTTTCCATGTGGTCTAAATAAACCACTTAAAACCCATTATCAATAAGTTCTAATTAGTTTTGTAAAAGATGTATATTTACTTACATTAAGAGATTTACTTCGAAAATATAATATTACATTTAAAAACTTGTATCAATATATATAACTAAATGGAATACAATAAATAGCTTCACCCCTTGTTAGCTTCTATGAGATTATTTTAATTACAAGTAGTTTATTTAATAATTGAATTTTACAAAATGTTATTCTTAATGGGAAAATCATGTCATATGGTGGAAAAAAGTTTAACAATGTTCATTTGTGACGCAACTCTTGAATGAGCCTGAATATTCTACTTAATGCTTGACATTATGGATTAATTAATCCATGTTTTAATAGAAACCATTTTTTTACATAGAGTTTTCTTTTAGAAATAACAATGTCACATTTATACATTCATATTAAACCACGTGATAGGTAATAAAGATGTTCATTTGTGACACAACTCTTGAATGAGCCTGAATAGTCTACTTAATGTTTGAAATTATGAATTAATTAATCCATATTTTAATAGAAAACATTTTTTTTACATAGAGTTTTCTTTTAGAAATAACAATGTCACATTTATACATTCATATTAAACCACATGATAGGTAAATAAAAATCAATCAATTGTTTCATGACTTATCGACTTATATGGCATGATTGTATATAAAAGTAATTGATTTAAAAATGCATAGTTAGAAAAATTTATCGATTGAAAATATAATAAACCACTTAGAACTCATCATCGATTGATTTTAAATTATTATTTTTTTCTAAAAAATGTATCTTTAATTATATTAAGAGCTTTATTTCAAAAATATAATACATTTATAACCTTGTATCAATGAATATAACTAAATAGAATTTAATATGTCATGCTTTATGTCTATTTGGCTTTTATTATTTCAATTATAAATGATTTATTTACGAATTGAAATGTACAAAATGTTAATAGGGATGTGAAAATCAAATGGTGTATGTAGTAAAAATTTGAAATATATTTATTTATGACTTATATCTTAAGAGAACTTGAGGAATCTACTTACTATTCATTATCAATTAATCATTTCATATTTTGTTAGGAAAAACATTTCATTTTACATGGAGTTTTTTTTCAAAAAAACAATGTCGCATTTATACACTTATATTAAACTTCATGATAAGCAAATAAAAGTTGATAAATGGCTTTATATAGACCACTTATACCTTAGTATCCATTACTTCTAATTTGTTTTATAAAATATATTTATTTATCTACATTAGGAGCTAGATTTCAAAAATATATCACATTTATAAACTTCCATTAATGCAGATAACCAAATAAAATACAATAAATAGCTTCAAGTCATGGTGGATTCTATGAGATTGTTTAAATTACAAGTAAATTATTTAAGAATTGAAAATGAAAATATGTTAAAATGGATGGGAAAATAAATGTCTTATGGTGCAAAAAGTTTAAATACAAACATTTATCATCTATCTCTTTAATTAATCTAGATGGCCCACTTAACATGTTTTTAATTAATTTTTCCATGTTTTATTAAGAAGAGCATTTTGTTTTACATGGATTTTTATTTCAAAAAAATACAATATGAAATTAATACTCATATTAAACTACATGGTAGAAAAATAAATGTCAATAAATGGATTCATTATTAACTTATATGGGATAGATGATTACATATGCAAATAGTTGATTTCAAAAATAAAAATAAAAAAAATATGGATTAAAAATCGAATGCCTTACAATTTAAGGATTTTGAAGTATTCACCTATGACCCATCAACGATTAGCTTAAATAGTCCACTTAATACTTATTATCAAGAAATTATTAGATTTATTTTTGGAAAAAATGACCTATAGTATATGGTTATTATATATCACATTTATACACTCATATTAATGGATATAACCAAGTAAAAATCAATAATATAATTATGGATCATATGATATGATTTCAGTTTATTTAAAATACAAATTTACAACAACAACAACAAAATCTTCAAATAAAGTCAAAGACATAATTTATCTATGATAATGTCCAATCAAACCTGGATAGTCCACTTAGCAATCATTATCCTTAATTATATGTTTTTATTTAGAAATGAAAAATTATTTATAATAGATTTTTATCTCAAAAATTAAATATCACATTTATGCACTCATATTAATGCATTTTATAGGTAAAAGGTCAATAACTAACTTTGAGTGTTGTTGATTTTCAATATGATATATCATTTTAATTACAACCATTAATTGATTGAAGTATATAAATTTATGTAAAATATGGATTGATAAATCACATATCTTATGTTTCAAACAGTTCAAATCATTTTCCTATGACACATTTCCCATTAGCCTGAATAACCAATAGTGCATGTAGCATTTATCAAGTAAATTATTATATTTATTCAATAAGAATTGCACTTTTGTTTGCAATGAGCTCTATCTCAAAACTTATTTCACATTTATATATGGGTATTATGCATATAAGTAAATAAATGTCAATAAAAATACAAGCTTGTATTTATGGTTCGCGTAAGATGATTTCAATGGAAAATAATTCATTTAAGAACACACATACACACACATATTAGCAAAAAAAAATCGATACAACAAAGTCAAATAATTATAAATAATAATAGAAATATATAATAATATAATTGACAATTCCCATTGTAATTTTTTTTATTAATAGAAAGTTTTGATTTTTTTCCTCAAAAAAAAATAAAAATTGAAAATTCCCAAATAATATTCCAAAAGATATAAAATCATACAAATTGATTCAGAAGATTTAAAAAAAAAAAACTATGTTCAAATTGCATTCAAAAATTGGAATGTACTTATGAACAAATTTATAAAGAAAATTATCTTCATCCACTAAAATGAAGTACGTGTTCTATTGTGCATTCGAATGTACTCACATTTCTCTTTCATATGATGAAGTGTCTTAAGAAAGGGGAATAAAACCCGCTTAAGGCAAGTATCTTGCTCTTTTCCTATATAGGATTTTATCAAGATGTGGTTTGATTGATATCCGATGAATTGAGAAATATGCTTTGTTGTATCTATTAACAATACATTTGATTCTTCATAATTATCTCCATATTGGGACCACACATCAGTCAACCTTTTCTCATAAAATTGTATTGTCCTCCCCGCTTCTAATTTTGTTTGCAAATGACAATGAGACTTGTTCCATGTGAATTTAAAGTCCTCTATATCAATATTTGATATTTCAAGTACTTGTCGGATGTACTTGTCAATGACATTTAATGTCCATACTACAGCATCATAATTTTTTAAGCAATATTTTAACAGTTCTAAATGAAAAGGCCTTAAAAAATATGACCTATCATCGAACTTCCAATCTAGTTCTCTTTGAATATAAAAATTGTGTTCATATTTGGTGTACAATTGGAAGAAAACTCCTTCCATTTCAAATATCAACGTCATCTTTTGACTTATAGTGATGCCCATTTGCATCTGCAACTGCACTGCAACCACACATATGATATTAACATATCTCCACTTCAACACTTTATTGCTTAATGATATAAAAACCTAACATTTCAAAAATGATGTTAATATTTATTATGAATTAATAGTAATCACAAATTATAATTACAATGGCCCCAGTAAAGTGAACAAACTAATGATATGTTTACTTTATACATACAACCTAATACCTTTATTTAACTTATATGGAATAAGCAAGTCTTATAGGATCACATTGACCCATCGTTTAAATCATTGATTTTAAGACTTATAATGATTTTTTTAATTTGAATTGAAAAATATAATTACAATGTTTGCAATTAAACAAATTAATTATATATTAGTTTCCACATGTAATATAATACAATTTTTAAATTTCAAACCTACTTAATTATACGCTAATTTCTAGAGTCTCTACTTTAGTTTATTTTGGTGCTTATTTTAGTAAATATTCTATGTCTATTGTTGGGGCTACATACATCCTAATCTATTTTTTCAACTTATATGAAATAAAAAAGTTTATAACAATGTAGTGAACCATCATTTGCATTACTAATTTCAAAGAGGTATAATGATAACTTAAACCACAATTGAAAAAAAACATATGTAATGTTTCAATTCAAACAAATAGACCAATTATCTATTAAATTTTACATACAATCTAATCCATTATAAAAATTTATATAGAATGGGAAATTTTGATACAAAAAAATTAAACAACCATTCAAATCAATAATTGTTATCAATACAATAATAGCTCACAAAATAAAGAACATAAAATTATTTTATTCTACTTTTGACAAACCAAATCAACAATTCTTTTATTAGTATTGTGAAATATATGTTAACTTAAATTTAAAAAGGCTACTAAAGATAGCAATAATTCATAATGTCATACATATTATGACATGAAATAGAAAGAAATAATCTTAAGGTACTATCAGATGTTATTGAACATCCTTCAAAATAGCCCGCACATATGTTGCCTTGTTGTGTTTAATCAACATTCTCCATAGCTCTTTGATCAACCAATCATCCACTTTATTTGTTCCAATAAATTGACGGGCAAGAATCACATTTTATTTTGGATTTCCTTTCATTCTCTCAAGTGAACAATCCACTATAATAGTATTGGTTGCATGATATTGGGTATGCATTTCCCAAACTTTTTTCAATGATTTAGTGTGTATACCTTTTTTTGGATTGTCAATGGCCTTATGTCTCTTTTTTGGTTTACACTCTGAAGCAGTCCACATAAACATAAGTTTATCTTGTATTTTTTCTAAAACCAACTTTTTTAGAACTCTTGTTGTGTTTTGTTTTGAGTCTGTCGTCCAAATTGCAATTTCAAAATATTCATTTTTGAAACACATTTCAAAAAATGTTTTTGCATGTGGATGAATCCAAAATAAATTTTTCTCTATTGTGTAATCTGGATCAGTTCCAATTTTCTCAATATGTCCTTTGTTTGTTGCTTCATCATCGATGCTATGGTAAAAAATTTCCTTTAATTCAAGAATAACTAATTTATTTTCAGTTATTCAGGCTGCAATACAATAAAAAATAGTCTAGCCAAACCATTTTATTCTTGTTATAAAAATTACTAAAAAAATATCGAAACAATACACTCACCATGAGTGTTTTTTTTACTACTTATAGATGAAACAATCTTCTCTTTTATCATCTTCACGAAACCTGGAGTTAAAAATATTAAACCTTCAATTAAATATGATAAAATTATGTAATATAATATATATTCAATACAAAATTCGCAATTAAAGAAAAGCATTAGCAATATAACCTACGAAATACACACACACACTTTTAACATTATTTTGATTGTTAGTTTTGTTATTTTTATTTGTTCCTATAATAAACATATACAATGTTATGGTATTAGAAGCATTAAAATTTGAAGAATAATAAGAAAAACAAAAATACAAGTAATAAGTACCTGATATGGCATTATCTTCATAATTATAACTTTGCACCTCATCATCATTTTTGTTCTCTTTATTTGTCTCTACATTAAACATATAAAATAGTTTGAATTGTGAAAATGAATAAAAATCATTAAATAATAAGTAAAACAAATGGGAAAATTATAAGTACCGTATATTATATTTTGTTCTTGATTATAACTTTGTTTCTCAATCTTCAGATTATTGTTTTTGTTCTCATTATTTGTCTCTATAATGTGAAATGAATATTTTATAAATTGTGACAATGAATAAAATCATTAATCAACTATATAAACAATGAATCATATTTAATCATCCATATAATATTTTGGTCTTGGTTGTAGTTTTGTGGGACATTCCCTTGGTCGTTATCTTTAAATAATATATATGTATATGGATATAGAAATAGGTATTAGTCTCTCTCTCAATCTCCATCATTTCATTTCTTCTCACAATTCCCTATAATAGACATCCGAAAATGTTATAAATATGAAAATTAAATAAATTAAAAAAGTAACACGAGCAATAACCAAACAAATTATGTACCTGGTATAATGACATCTCCTCCTCCTATTTCCATCTCTAAATTTGTTTCAACATCATGCACACTATATTGATTGTTTGTTTTCTTCCCACTTTCATCATTCCCTGTTTTACAATCCCCATCATTAGTCATTGTAGTAAACATTTTGACAATTAAGAAATTTTAACAAAATAGTATCCAAAGTATTATAAGAGAAACACCAAAGAAGTTGTAGTACCTGAATTTTCCAAGAAGCTAATGGATCCTTGGTTTGACAGTTGAAAATATTTGTAACTATTCAACATTATTTTCCTTTGTGACTCTATTTTCACAACACATGCAATTCTTCTTCTATATGTACAACAAGCCTTGATTAAATTTTCCCCCGCATAAAGAGAAATAAGCACTTTTTCATCACTACATTGTTGATGTCTTTCCAATAAATCCATCCAGAAATCATAATTTCTCTCATTTTCATCAAGTGTGTCTTCAAATGTGTGAGAGTATTTTGAAGCCTCAAACATTTTTAATTCTAAAGTATAGAAATGTATAGTCAAAACTATATCATAACTATAACGTTTTTGGGACTTATATTCATAAATTCCACTAGTGATTTTATATTTGAACTTGGATTTCTTTATGGAAAATTCCAAAGTTTGACGTACATCATTACAAAACAAAATTTCTACAAATAGAACTGTAGTAAAGTCATTCAACTCATTTTTTTCGATAAGAAATCGAAAAAATTCAATATAATAGCTCTTGTGGAATGGTTATTTTTTCAAAGCCACTATATCCATAACAACAAGGTCAGTATGTAAAACTGGCCGCAACTGACATGGAAAAGAGTGCAAAAGTGTTGACAAAAGATCATGCCCCGCAAAATGACAACCAAATTCAAAATTCTTGTCAATCTTTGAATGTTTGTTGATCCATTTATCATTCTATCAAGGACTCCACATGCTTTTTTAGAAAGGGAATCTATATTTGTATTTTGTGTTCCTTTTACGTAAGTAGACCCCTCGATAGTGTTGCAAAAATTGGAAAATATGATGTCGTTAATTTCATAATGCTCAAGAATTTTCAATGTGGTAAGAGTCTTATCATTCAATTTCTCATCATGAATTTGACAATATGTAACCATTGCATCCAATATTGTTCTGTTGGTTTTCAATTTAGAACAATATTATTTTAATTTTATGGCATTTATTGGATGATTATGTGGAATAAAAAACCAAATGGTTCCATTCAATAACTTATCTGCTACTAAAGAAATTTCTTCTATGGTTAATCCCTGAAGAGGATGAAAAGTAGCCATTGTCAAACTATGTAGACTATTCTTGTAGTTCTCAAAATCAGTTTGGCTTGGAGAAAACTTTAATGTGCCTAGTTGGTAAAAATTAAAGACAGTGTCCCACTTATCCCAAATATATTGATTAAGATATAAAAGAATTTGTTTATCGAAAAAATTTGTAATTGGACAATCGAAGGAGCACAACATTTCATCATCGACCTAATAAAATCATACATATAAACTAATAAAAATCCAATGTAGATATGAAATTAAAAAAGGATTAAACTAATGAGAATTTGTTACAAATATGAGAAAATATGACACATATTATCGACTTTAAATGTTAAATTAAAAAACAATAAAATAAGGTACCTTGTCTTCAGTTGTCTTATAAAATCCAATCCTCCTTTTCTTTAGTTTGTCATTGGCAATTAAGAAATTTCTTGCTAATTGGACACAATCAATAAATGGAGTTTTGTAGAATACCTTATTGGCAGAATTTAGTTGACAACAAATGTGAATCACCTCAATGGGTTCAACTAATGGACGCAAGGATCAAGCATTACGTTTTTTATATTTTTGTTTCGCCCCCATTTATACATTATATTTAGGATTCGTTAAAATTTCTTTCGCTGCTTGAATGGTGTGTTTGCCATCAACTATCCAAAAATTGATATTCTTAGCATCTAGATATGTCTCATTTATAATTTTGATAGAGTTCACTAATGGATCGGACTCATTGACGTCAAATGGAATTAGAAGAGCATCAGGAAATGAGGTTTTGAATTTCTCTAGGAATGATTTCACTAATACTTGAACATTTAAATCATCTTGTGATCTCAAGTTAAACACTTTGGGGGCCTCTATACATATTACAACATCCACCTTTCTACTAAAGGTGTTTGAAAATAGATAGCAATGCTTGAAAGCTTCATGAATTTCATCACATTGATTTGCAAGTTTTGTTGTCTCAAATTCAACTTTCCTAGCTTTTTGAAATCCAGTAGTAGGTTTGAAATCACTTTCAGTAATGTTCTCTTCTAATTCAGATAAATATACTCTTCTCAAAGAAATCAAATGACAATCGAGTTTATCATCTGGAAATTTGTCAAGAAGTTTTCCTTTTTGTTGTAAATAAAGAAGTACATATGATTTTTTTTTACATCTTACATAACAGTATCTTAGCAATCTAGTGATGTGTTCTAAAAGATATAAGCAACTATTCATTCCAGATGTAGCAAAACTCTCATAGTTATCCAACTTAAATATTGAATTCTTTATCGTATTTGGTGAATCATTACTTGAAGCTTCAATCAAATCTGGTCTAAATTTTGTATATTCCACTTGACAAGAAATTAATTTTACTTCATTTTCTTTAATCATCTCTACTTGAAATTCGATGTCATTTTTATTGTAAGCATAGCAATTAATAGTTATTCATAATATCTCAGGTCCTTTTCCATCGATGGATCCAAATAGGTACATATCAAGATACATATTCATGGGAGTGTCTATCTGGACATACCAATCTTGCACAAACTCATATTTATTAGTTGTGTTGTATTTTTTAATCATTTCAAAGGTAGAAGTTGAAGGTGTTATTGATACTTCCATTTGAGTTTATTTTTTATTTTTCTTAGATGATGGCTGTAATATTTTACTTGCTTTGGTGCCAACCAATTCTGCATACAAAAATAAAAAATTATTTGCATAAATCAAAATTTTAAATATTGTCATGTAATGTTAATTTAAAATTTACAAGACCACCTAATCTAACTATTTATAAGAGAGTATACATAAAATATAAAACAACCATACCAATTGAAGGAGACATTGTTTGTATATCACTTGTTTTTTCATTTTCTCTTCACTCCTTTACTTGGATTGTCAGGGACAAGAGATTCCATAGATTATGAAAAAAAAATAATAATAATAATAATGGAAGGCATGAAATACCAAATATTATTAAACAACCTTATTTACAGTATTTTCCTTTACATACACAATAATAAAGGAGTACATGTGTTATGCAAGTTTACTATATGACACCAAAAGTAGTCACCTAGCTAAAATTGTTAGGAAAAGAAAAATTATAAGAGAGTATACATAAAATATAAAACAACCATACCAATTGAAGGAGACATTTTTTTTATATCACTTGTTTTTCACTTTTTATTCACTCCTTTACTTGGAAGTTTAGGGACACAATATTCCACAGCTTATAAAAAAATAAAAATAAAAATAAAAAAAGGAAGGAAGGAAATACAAAATATTATTAAACAACCTTAATCACCTAGCTAAAATTTTTAGGAAAATAAAAATACCCATGTTAGTATGGGGTTTCCACATTAAAAACCCTCTCCTAGTGCTATTTGCATGTGTTTTTGTGTAAAAGTGGATCTTTAATGTGGAAAATCCAACTAAAATGGTGTATTTCAATTTTCATAGAAATATTTGGTAGGAGATTATTCAATAATAAATCAAAGTTCATTAAGTTGTAAATTGCATACTAGAATTTTTTCAAATTATTTGAAAATGAATATAAAATAGATTTTTAGAATCTCACAGTTTGTACCATAGTTCTTAGCATCTGCAAACATTTGTAAGAATTTATAATGGTAAAATTTTAAATTAATTAAAAAACAATATGAATTAATATTCTATAACATTTCATACATGTGCAAAAAAACAAAGAAGGTCAAAGCATATGAAATTTTTCTTAAAAAATAAGGATAACATGAACTTCATTAATCAAAAATCATTTATTAGCAACCATTGTAACAAAGTACAAATTAATTTTAAAATTTTCATACCATTTAAAGATTTTGGTGTTGTATTTGGTTAACTTCCTTTTTCCTTTGATGATGCCTTTGAATTCCCACTAGCTTCATGGTCTATGGTTTCTGAAAATAAAGTAAGAAACTATTATCATAGTTTCAAATTATCAAAGAAAATGTGAATTTATAAATACTACCACTACTTGCATCATTGTATGTGTAAAAAAATGAACAATAACAATAACAAGTGTAGAACTCACAATAATATCTAATCATGGTTGATTAGAGAAAGGGTGTCACCCCTAAATAATTTATTATGTTATTTTAATTGTGTCTATAAGAAATCTAGCACCTACTAGCGTTCCTTCTAGCACAAGCATAAGCATGTTACCAAGAGACAAAAACACACTGTGAACAAACAACAACAATAGTAGATACTACAACAACATCATGTTTACACAAAATTTATATTTTATAGTCATGTATATTCTTAGTTTGCTATAGAGACCATAAAAAGGCAAACACATTGAAGAATTTTTTCTATCACTTACAAGAGATTGCCAACAACATTGCATTGTAAAGTAAATCTAGTGCATGATGAAATTCCTTCTATCACAAACACAAACACATTGTCAAAAAAAACATTGAAACAATAATATTTCCTAGGACATCTCCATGCTTGCAAAATTTGTCCGTACTTTTTGAAGACAATGAGTTTTTAGTCCATGCCTACGTAGATCGGTGTTACAATATAAGAAATGTTAAACCCTCAAATGATTAGAAGGCCCTATGTATGGAATATGTGGTCTAAGAATGAAATATGGGACAAATAAAAGCATGTTTCCAACAACAACATTGCATTGTGAAATTTTTTTAAATGAAATAAAAACAATGTGAATTCATCTTCTATAACATCTCATTTCATACATATGCACAAAAGAAAAGAAGCTTAAAACATATGCAAGTTTTCTTTAAAAAATAAGGATAACATGAATTTCATTAATCAACAATCATTTATTGGCAACCATTGTAACAAAGTACAAACTAATTTTAAAATTGTCATACCATTTAAAGATTTTAGTGTTGTATTTGATGAACTTCTTTTTTCCTTGGATGATTCCTTTGAATTCCCACTAGCTTCAGGGTCCATGGTTTCTAAAAATAAAGTAAGAAACTATTATCATAGTTTCAAATTATCGAAGAAAATATGAATTTATAAATACTACCACTGCTTGCATCATTGTATTTGTAACAAAATGAACAAGAAAAATAACATGTGTAGAACTCACAATAATAGCCAATCATGGTGTTGATTAGAAAAAGGGTGCCACCCCTAAATAATTTATTATGTTATTTTAATTGTTTCTATAAGAAAGCTAGCACCTGTTAGATTTCCTTCTAGCACAAGTATAAGAACGTTACCAAAAGACAACAATACAATGTGAATAAATAAAAACAATAGTAGATACTACAACAAAATCATGTTTATACAAAATTTATCTTTTATATTTATGTATATTCTTAGTTTGCTATAGAGACTGTAAAAAGGAAAACACATTGAAGAATTTTTTCTATCACATGCAAGAGATTACCAACAACATTGAATTGTAAAGTAAATCTAGTGCATGATGAAATTATTTCTATCACAAACACAAACACATTTTCAAAAAAAACATTGCAACAATAATCTTTCCTATGACATCTCCATGCTTGCGAAATTTGTCCTTACTTTTTGAAGCCAATGAGTTTTTAGTCCATGTCTATGTAGATTTTTGTTACAATATAAGAAATGTTAAACCCTCAAGTGATTATAAGGCCCTTTGTATGGAATATGTGGTCTAAGAATGAAATATGGGACAAATAGAAGCATGTTTCCAACAACATTGCATTGTGAAGAAAATCATTCTATATTACCCTAAATCACAAACACACGCACATTGTCAATAAAAATGCTGCAAGGTGAAAGAAATATAGCACATGTTAAATTTAATTTTAGCATAAAAACAAACACTTAAGAACATTGTACAGTAAAATAAATCTATCATTTGGTAGAATTACTTCTAGAAAAAACACGAGCACATTGCCAACAACAATATTTCTAACAAAAATTAATGAAGCACATGCTAGATTTGTTTCTAATAAAGACATGAGCACATTGCCAATAACAACATTGGTAGTTGAAAGAACTTTAAGCATGCCACATTTCCTTCTAGAATAAATAATCTCATGTCAACATTGCAAGGTGAAAGAAATTTAGCACATGCTAGATTTGTTTCTAATAAAGACATGAGCACATTTCCAATAACAACATTGGTAGGTGAAAGAACTTTAAGCATGCCACATTTCCTTCTAGAATAAATAAAAGCTCATGTCAACATTGCAAGGTGAAAGAAATTTAGCATGTGCTAGATTTACTTCTAGCACAAACATGAGCATCTTTCCAAGAACAACATTGCAGCAGGGTAAAAGGAAATCTAGCACATGCAACATATCATTACAGCACAAACATAACATAATAACAACATTGTATGGTTAAAGAAGCCTAATACACGTGTATTTACTTCTAGCATAAACACAGGGATATTACCACTAACTTCATTGTCAGGAAAAAGAAATATAGCACCCACAAGATTTTCTTCTGGCACAAACAAAATCACATTGCCAATAATAACATTGTAAGGTGAAATAAATATAATGCGCGCTATATTTCATTCTATTGTAAAAAAAAGCACATAACAACATTGCAAGGTGAAAGAAATGTAGCATATGTTAGATTTACGTCTATCACAAACACAAGCATATTTTCAACAATGCAAGAAAAAATAAATCTAATGTATGCTAAATTTCCTTCTAACATAGACATAAACACATTTCCAAATAAAAACAATGCGAAGAATTATATTTCCTTCTAGCATAAATAACTAGATTGTCAAAAATAAGATGGCATTGTGAAGAAAATATAACGCATACTAGATTTCCTTCTAATACAAATTCAAAAACATATTGCCAACAACAACATTGTTGGGCAAAAAAAAAATCTAACACAGGTTAGATTTCTTCGTATTAGAAACAGAAGCACATTGCAAATAATAACAATGCAAGGTGAAAGAAATCTAATGCATACTAGATTTCCTTCTAATGGAAACATTATCACATAACAACATTGTAGTTTGAGAAAAATTTAGCTTGTTTTATATTTACTTCTAACACAAACATATAAATATTTCTAACAACAACAATGCAGGACAAAAAAAATCTAGCACATGTCAGATTTCCTTTTAACCTAAACACAAATATGTTACTAATAACAACATTGCAAGGTAAAAGAAATCTAACATGTGCTATATTTTCTTTTAGCGCAAACACAAGCACATAGCAACATTGTAGAGTGAATGAAATTTAGCAAGTGCCAGATTTATGTCTACCACAAATACAAGCATGTTTCCAACAACAACATTGTAAAGTATAAGAAACCTAGCTTGTGATCAATTTTATTCCAACACAGACACAAACACGTTTCAAATTGAAATAAATCTAACACGTACTATATTTCCTTCTAGCACATGACAACATTGAAGGACAGAAGAAATCTAGTGCATGTTATAGATTTATTTCTATCACAAACACAATTGCATTCAAAGGTGAGGGAAACATAATGTATGCTATATTTCCTTCTAGCCCAACCATAAGCGCGTTGCCAATAAAAAAAATTATAAGGTGAAAGAAATCTAATTTGTGTAAGATATACTTCTAGCATAAAGACAAGCAGACAAGCCCATTATAAGGTGAAATAATTCTAGTGCATGCTAGATTTAATCTAGCAAAAAAACAAGCATGTTGACAACAACAACATTATAGGGAAAAGGAAATCTAACATGTGCTAGATTTCCTTACAGCACAACACAAGCACATTATAAGATGAAACAAATCTAGCACGTGCTAGATTTCCTTCTGGCACACACATAAGTACATAACAACATTGTAGGGTTAAATAAATCTAACACACACAAAATTTACTTCTAGCACAAGCTAAAGCATATTTTCAATAACAACATTGCAAGAAAATAAATCTAGCATGTGTTAAATTTCCTTCTAACATAGTCACATGCATATTTCCAATAACAACATTGCAAGGTCAAAGAATCTAGCATATTTCCTTCTAGCACAAACAACCAGATTGCCAACCACAACATGGCATTCTGAAACAAATCTAGCGCATGCTAAATTTCCTTCTAGCTCAAACCCAAACACATTGTCAATAAAAATTTTGCAAGTTGAATTCTGACGCATTCTAAATTACCTTCTAGCACATAACAAACATTGTAAGGCAAAAAAAATCTAGCATGTGCTATATTTAATTTTAGCAAAAACTCAAGCTTATTTCCAACAACAACATTATCAAGAAAAATAAATCTAACACGTGCTAGATTTCATTCTATCATAAATGAAAATTCATTTATAATAACAACATTGTAGATGAAAAAGTATAATGAGCGATATATTTCCTTCTAGCATAAATAAGCGCACATTGTTGATAACACCATTGCAAGGTGAAGGAAATATAACCCATGCTAAATTTTCCTATAGAAAAAACATAAGCACATAACAACATCGCAGGGTTAAAGAAATCTAGCATGTGCTAGATTTACTTTTAGCACAAACACAAGTATATTGCCAAAAGAAATATTGAAGGGAAAAAAGAAATCTATTTTGTGCAATATTTTCTTCTATCTTAGATACAAGGCATTCTAAATAGAAACATTGAAAGGTGAAAGAAATCTAACATGTGCTAGATTTAATTTTAGTAGAAAGACAAGCATATGGCCAGCAACAAAGGTGCATGCCAAAAGAAAACTAGGACTTGTTAAATTTTATTCTAGGACAAACACAAACACAATGGAAATAATAACATTACAAGGGGATTGAAATATAATGTGTGCTACATTTTATTTTAGCACAGACAACCAGATTTTGAACAATAATATGAAATTAGAAAACTTTCTAGACTTTGTGGGTTTTTCTCCATGAAGCAGCATAGAAAATGTAGTAACAATTATTTTGAACAGGCAACCAACCATGCCAATTTACTCGTATGTAACTCGGGGTTGGGTTATAGTGTCTTGGTAGAGCATTCACAAGTTTAACATAGAGTTCTGGTCAGATAATGTTGGACCGATTTCATGGATCTCTAAATCTGATCTTGAGAGGACAATGTAAATATTCTGCATTTAGTAAATATTTTGAACCAACATAATATAAAGTTGGAGCAGACGCTTGTATATTTAACATTGGTTTTGTTGGGTAGCAATATAGTGCAGATAAGCCCTTGTTAATGTGACTTGTTTGAGTATGCAAAGATATTTCTTCTCCATTTTGGCTTTGTGCATCTCAAATTCCAGAGAGGTGAATACGTTTCAACTATGGGAAGGGGTTGATGTAGAGGAAGATGGGTAAACATGTCGGTATACTGGTCTTACATTATTGTTTCATACAATGGAAATTTGATACCTATAATACTAATGGCCCAAATAATATTTCAACTACTTCAAATAATTAGTAACTACTGGGTGGCATGGGCAACCCCTAAAAAATAAAATGAGAGTTCCCCTGTTAGAAACTCCCTTCTCATTCTCGTTTATGTTTCTTTGAAATTAAGCAGCTCTTTGTGCATTCTTGTGAGCTCTATGCTTCTTTCACTATTTGGACTTAAAACTAGCAATCAGCTTTTCAGTAATCTGCACAGGTGTATATTTCATGCACCATTGTCCTTTGATGCAACTCCATTTGGGTGAATACTGAATCAAACATCAACTGATCAGAGTGCAGTGGACACATTGATTCCTACACAACTAGGAGCTTTGGTTTTTGCATTTATACAACTTTTGGGGGTCAATGCAGTCATGTCTCAGATTTCTTGGTAGGTATTCATTGTGTTTATACCAGTGATTTCAACTTGTATATGGTATCATCAATATTACATACCATAAACTAGGGAAGTGGCTCGGTTTTCATTAGTTTCTAGAGCTCCAACCGTACAAAATTTTGGAGAATCAATCTCTAGAGCAACCACCATTAGAAGTCTTGACCAAGAGTCTTGGTTCATGGAGAGAAATCTCTAGTTGATTGATATGTATACTAGACCTAGTCTCCACAATGTTGAGGCCAATGCATGGCTTTGTATTCATATGGATTTTCTATCAAATCTTTCATTTACATTCTCTATAATATTCCTAATGGGAATTTACAATGATAAGCAAAGCAAGAATAGTAAAAAAACAAACACACAAAATTTAAAACACATTAAACACCCAGAAATATCCATAGATTGCGTTGAGTTGAGCCATTCTATTAATATAAATGTTGGGTACGAAGGTAAGATCAAAAAACATGCACCTTGGCTTGCCCAAGGCAAGATAACAATGCCCTAGTGATGAAATTGACTACTTTAACATACAATGTGGTTGTCCCCCACAATCTCTTCGCTAACCTAGTTAAAAACTGCATTGTTGGCTATAAAAAATGGTTGTTAGGGTCTCCTCTAGTGCTCAGAAAATTCTAGGAAATTAACATCGGGCTCTGCTCTAATAACCCACAAAAACCCACAAAGGAATCGACCAAATGTTGACCTCAGAATTTCTACCCAATTTCCCCCTAGCTTCTCTAGTTGTTGGTTAAGTTGGGACCCCTGTTTGACCCAATGAATCTGCCCAGAAAATTCTGCCAAATTATTTCTGAGGTCCTTGTCAAAAACCCAGAAAAAACCAGAAAGGGCTTTCTCTTGTTTTGACGCTCCAAAGTTTACCTTACAATGCTTGGCCCTCCTCCATAAGCAGAAATTGTAACCTATAGCAGATGTTGGGCTTGATCCTCCACCAAAATGCTAGAAAATCACCCATGATTTCCCCCAATCTAATTCCAAACGAACCCAACTCCTCAATCCCTTTCACAAGCCAATTATTGGCTTTGCCTCGAAATTTCGACCCAATTTCCCCCAGCTCCTCCAATTGTTGGCTGAGTTGGGACCCCTGTTTGACCCTACGAATCTATCCAGAAAATTATGCCAAATTATTTCTGAGATCCTTTTCAAAAACCCTGAAAAACTTAGAAAGGGCTTGCTCTAGATTTGACGCTCCAAAATTGACCTCAAAATGCTTGGCCCTCCTCCACATGCAAAAACTGTAACCTGTAGCAGATGTTGGGCTTGCTCATCCACCAAAATGCTAGAAAATCACCCATGATTTATCCCAATCTAGTTCCAAACAACCCCAACTCCTCAATCCCTTTCACAAGCCAATTGTTGGCTTTACCTCATCAACTCCTCCAAGAGCCCTTGTGTACTTTCCCCTTTTTGCATCATTGGAGTGTCTATAAGCTCACCAATCACTGTGCATGTGAGTATTGTGCATGTGAGTATAACACCTTAATGATCTTGATAGCTTCCCCACAGCTGGCCAAGATCATGCTTTGATACCATTGTAATATTCCTAATGGAAATTTACAATGATAATCAAAGAAAGCATAGTAAAAAAAATAAACGCACATAATTTACAACACATTAAACACCAAGAAATCTCCATTAACTGCATTGATTTGAGCCAATTTATTAATATAAATGTTGGGTACAAAGGTAAGATCAAAAATCATGCACTTGGTCTTGACCAAGACAACCTAACAATGCCCATGTGATGAAATTGGCTACTCTAACATGCAATGTGGTTGTCCCTAACAATCTCTACATTGAACCAGTGAAAAACTGCACTGCTGACTGTGAACAATGGTTGTTAGGGCCTCATCCAGTGCCCAGAAAATTTTGGGAAATTAACCTCAGGTTCTACTCTAATAACCCATGAAGTAATTGGCCAAATGTTGACCTCAGAAATTTTGGCCCAATTTCCCCCTAGCTCCTCCAGCTACTGGCTGAGTTGGCACCAAAATGGTAGAAAATTCCCCACAATTTCCTTTCTTTCTCCTTTCCTGCTTCCTAGCTGAACCATAAATGTGTTGTATCCTCCCAGCTACCAAATATGAGTAGAATTTTCCTCCCTAGGGTGGCACTCGTGGTCCACCGAAGAAGAGGGTGATTTGGCCCCCACGAAAGACTGCGTAGTTCTTGTGCAAGATGATGCATGCCCCTGCTCCATAGATTCGTATTGTTGTAGAAATACCTCCTTCTCTTCTGAATCCTTCTCTTTTTTCTTGGAATTTGGTCAAGGAATTCTTCAGCGATAGTGTAGCCCCTATCTCCGACACCACTCTCCAACAAGAGTTGTGTGGCTCCTTTCCTACATCTCAGCTGAACCTGAAATGCGTGGTATCCTCCCAGGTACCAAAGAATAGTAGAATTTGCCTCCCTAGGGTGGCACTTGCGGTCCACCGAAGAATATGGTGATATTTCCCTTTGGAAACCTCTGGTGCTAAACAACACTTGTGACTCAGCTAAACAACTTGAGCAAAAATGTGTAAAATGAAAAATTATCAAAAGGTACTCAATGTTGCCTTCAACCCTCTATTTATAATTGTTGCTTCGCCTTTCCTTGTGGGTCCCCCATCCAAATATTTTGATCTCCTTTCCAAAAAATCGATTTTTCCTTGAGGGGTGGCCCCCACATTCCACTAAGGTTGAGATTTTTGTTTTATACTAAGTCCCATGTACCAAAAATGTCTCAAATGCCCAAATTACAAAATTGTAATATGCTTGGCACTCCCCTAATAAACTTCGTTAATCCCATTAAATGAAAAAAAAAAAATTGGGGATATTACATTGTCTTTGGTGTTCCTTATTCACTTGCCTCGAGATGTAATTAGACCAAGCATTGCAGGGTTGAAAATAGCATATGGTCTAAATCTGAACATGATACAATCCTGGGTAACATTATGTCTTTGTTTTGTGGAGACCAAGATTATCTCAATGGAGAGAATAATGCAGTATTCACGTATTACCACCAAGCCACCAGTGACCATGGAGAATTGTAGACCAAACTCCAACTATCCATCTAGAGGAACAATAGATCTATCTGATTTGCAGATGCGTTATGAGCCACATCTTTTGTTTCTATCGAAAGGCCTTACATGCACTTTCCCTGGATGTACAAAGGTGGCAGTTGTGGGGTAGACAGAAAGTGGAAAATATACTCTTATTCAATCCATTTTTGGCATTCAATGGAACCAACAAAGGGATTGATGGAGTCAACATCTCAACAATAGGCCTCCATGAGATAAGATCCAAATTAAGCATTATTCCCCAAGAACCAAAAATGTTTGGGGCAATATAAGAAATAATTTGGATCTTCAGGAAGACTGTTGAGATGATGAGATTTGGGAGGCTTTGGACAAGTGCCAATTTGGTGAAATTAAACAAGCAAAAGACAATAAAATTGATTCCTCAGTGCTTGAGAAAGGGGAAAACTAGAGTGTGGGTCAATGTCAGCTTGTTTGTTTGGTTTATTATGGCAGAGGTGGGTCCCTTGTCCCACAAACAAGGAAGTCGCATACACAAATTTGGTGTTTGGCTTAATCGTGACCTTAAAATTGGATAATAATAATAATTTACATGCTTCAAATCACTGATTCATCCAATAAAATTTTCCAAAACCTTTTATCTTCTGAATACATAAATAACCATGAAAAATTTATCTTCCAGAAAGTAACTCTGCTATCCATCTATATAATTCAAATCCATAGGTTTTAATCCATTGCAATTGAAATATATCACTAAGAGGTTACAACCTTGGATGTGCTTTACAACATGATATGTTTATCCATCCCCACAAGAACTTTTCTAAACTCTGTGACACCATAAATGTCTTCTCCAACCAGCTCTATAAATTCTCCTCTGCGGCTTACTTAGAGGAAACAATATTGTTTCAAATTCTATTGCAATTACATTTTTGAAAACTATCTGGATTTGTTTGTGGTATGGGAGGAAAGCGATGATTAATCCATAGGTTCAATAAATTACATGTATTCATCCTCAAATCCCGCAAGGAATATTCTCATCCTTCTTGCAAAATGGTGTTGTATTGCCTTAGATGGTAGTGCTTTAATTGTTGGGGACAAAATGATCTATAAAAATGAATCTTTAAAGCCGGTATGTGCTAATATACATCCAATTTTGTTGTTGGAATAATTGATTTCATACCTTATTCACCACACTATATACATATGACTTCAGCCTTTTTACAAACTCGCATTCGAAACTCTTTCTACTATCAGTGTGCAGGACGAGACCAAATGCTTGTGGCCATGCATAATAGTCACATTGGTCAACATCTCTAGCCCAGCTTCAGATAAATTTTATTTGAATTTTGAATCCATGTGATATCCAAAATAAATCCATCATGTCATTGCCAATAACTCTTCATTCCATTCTTCCTAATATGCATGTGATCTCCAATGTACTAAATATGGGGAAAGTTTTATAACTAAATCCTACCAAGATCTATCTGCAAATCTAAAACACGTTCACCAACCTCCTTCAATACCTTCAACATGTTTTGATGAACCCAGAGATTTGATTAGTTGATAGATTTACTGCAACAAGGGCAATGCCATAAAGGCCACCTCAAATTAATTTCCTCTAGGTGCTATAATTCTACTTTTGACCCATTAAATTCACTGCCATTCTTATTTATTTTTTGTTGAGAAAGGAACTGCCTCTATTGTTCTTTCCTATCTTCCTTGGCATACTCACAGAAATATCCATATTTATGCACCTTATCAAACAATGGAAATCTGGGATGATGTGGGATGGGTAACTTGTCCATCATTTCTCAACACCCGGAAAACATTTTTAGTTTGAAATTCTTCTAAAGGATGCACATCGTTGAATAGCATGCAACAACTTGTGAGGAAACTCTCATTTTTATATGCATAAGTAAGAATTATAAAGTATATAGGAGGACCGCCTTAGATGAATTGATAGATTACCCATGAATATCAAAGGGTAAAATTTGATTGGATACTCTCTTCTAGGTTTCTATCTTCTAGTTCACATCAAACAAATTGTCTTATGATCATACGCAGTTCATCCTACCTTAACTTATTTACTTCTGAGAATGTTTTTTTCTGCTACCATTATACTTAAATGACGTGCAAAACGCCCTCCCCTCTGAGGAGAGTCAATTCCAGTAGCAACTTGTCTTTCAAGCCCTTTTTCTTTTCCCAACTCATTGTCAACAAAAGAATTCAATGCATAATTAATTGGCATTGTGCTCTTTACAAGGCTTATTCCTGTAACATAGACCTTCATGTTGTCCAACAGTATTTAAAGATTTTGTGATGCCAAAAAATTTAGGTTCGGGGCTTGTTTTAGCTACTAAATGAGCATTGGCATGGCTATCAGACTCACTACACATAAATATTTTTGTGCTTCTAAGTTTCTTTGTTCTAAGAGAGATTGATCAAATACACTAATAACACAAATGAATTTTTCAACAATAGAGTGAATATATTGCTCCTTCCAACAAGCACCAAAAGCGCTTGTATTTGTGATACCATTTGGTGTAAAATAAAACAATTTCCCTCCTTCCCAATGCTAATGGTGCTTCTCATTACTCATAAGTAAAACAAGAGAGCAAGGGATTTTGTTTTTTGGAATGCCTTAATGCCCTCTCTAGAGAATTCCCAATACAGTAAATTTTTTCACAACTCATCAACCTAACCTTCATTGTTTTCCTTGAGTTATCTTACCTCTATCTAGACTTTTATGAGACTTTTGTCACCTCAGCAAGCCATGTTGCATGCTTTGAAACAGATTGAATGTTCTTCCTACCATTTTCCTCTAACAAATTACTTTAAATCTTCTCATCGTCACAAACTTGAGGATTTGAAATATTGTTCCCTTTGTTATTCTACTCCACAATTGATACATATACACAACATCTGGCATGATTTCCTTTTCGATGGTTTCCTACCACATGATTCCCTTCTTCATGTTTCAGTAGACCACCAAATTTTCCAACCTTTCAATTTTTCCTCAGTGGTCTCTTCATTTTATGTCTCTGTCTAAAAATAATCAAACCCTCAAGCTCTTTCCCCAAATTACCATGTATATGTTTATTAATAAACAAAGATGTTGAAAAATTGTCATCCATTTCATAGTGCACATGCCATCCATCCTGTGCTTTATAATTAAACATCGCTTCTAGGGATAGAAGGCCCTTGCAATAGCTTGCACTAGTTGTAACTGTATAGGAGATAGGTGAAATCCCATTTAAATAATAGTGGTGGATAGAAATTGTGGTACTGGAAGGAATATCAAATGTTATATGATTAATCCATGTATAATAAATAACATATATTCATCCTCAAATCCTGCAAAGACTATTCTCATCCTTCTTGCAAAATGGTGTTGTATTGTCGTAGATGGTAGTGCTCTAATTGCTGGAGACAAAATGATTTAAAATGAATCTTTAAAGTCTGTATGTGCTGATATACATCCAATGTTGTTGTTGGAAGAATTTATTTCATACCTTACTCACCACACTATATACCTATGACTTCAACATTTTTACAAACTTGCATTCCAAACTCTTTCTACTAGCAGTTTGCAAGACAAGACCAAATGCTTGTGGCCATGCATAATAGGCACATTGGTCAATATATCTAGCCCATCTTCAGATAAACTTTTCTTTGACTTCTGAATCCATGTGATATCCAAAATAAATCCATCGTGTCATTTCCAATAACTCTTCATTCGATTCTTCCTAATATGCATGTGATCTCCAACATACTAAATATGGGAAAAAACCTATAACTAAAGCCTACCAAGATCTATTTGCAAATATGAAACACTTTCACCAACCTCCTTCAATACCTTCGGTGTGTTTTGATCAACCCAGAGATGCGATTAGTTGATAGATTTACTCCAACAAGGGAAACACCATAAATTCCACCTCGAATTAATTTCCTCCAGGTGCTATAATTCTGCTTTTGACACATTAAATTCACTATCGTTCTTGTTTATTTGTTGATGAGAAAGGAACTGCCTCTATAGTTATTTCATTTCTTCCTTAGAAAACTCACAAAAATATCCATATTGAATATATGCACCTTATCAAACAATGGAAATCCGGGACGATGTGGGATGGGAAACTTGTCAACAACGGGATTCGAATGAATTTTCTATCAAACCTTCTGTTTGCATTATTTTTGGTGTTGCTCATTCACTCTCCCAAAGATGTAATGTATTAAAGATAGTAATGAAGGAACAAGGATCAATGCATCACCCTTAGATGAGTCTCTTGGAAATGAAGATAGAGTTTTGGGTATTAGCTAAGCGGCATAAGAAGAAGATAGGAAAATATGGGAGGTTGATTCCTCACTAGGACTGAAGAGGGGGCACCGCAAGGGACATTGGTTCCCTCTTTTTTTTAGGTTTTCAAAAATAAAAATTTTCTTGTGAGTGAGAAGCCAACAAAAGGTGTTTACTTTAGGGATGGAACTATTTAGATAACACTAAATCTCCATAGTTAGGAATTAGGGGGGATTTGCATGGAGAAAAGAAGGTCTTCATAACTTTCCTTGACGGTATATATATGGGATTTCCAGCCTAGTTTTTCATATGCATCATAGTACCAAGGAGCACATCCTCTCAAACTTTCCTTTTGTTTATCCATAAGCCCCATGATGTTGATAAGAATATTTTCCAATAGCCAATCAGACCACAATCTAGAGTCCTTTGACTTGGATATATGACCCAACAAAAATACCTTGATACTAGATATATGAAGTTGAAGAGGCCTCAGTTTTGTAGCTTCTTGAAGTGGGGGGTGGTTCATTATAGATTCAGTTTGAATGTTGGTTCGAGTACCATTCCCAAATGTTCAGTTGATATTTTTATTAACCAAACTTGAGGAGGCAGAGATCAGTTTCCATATGGGAGAAAAGAGTCTTGAAGATGGTGAAGGTTCGGTCATGTTTGCATCTTCATTATTCAAATATTTATCAATGAGCGGGCAAGCCCAATAAGCATTCGGATCAGATTTTATCTTCCATACAATTTTAGCACCCATTGCTTAATTCATTGAGTTCGAGTCTCTGATTCTGAGGACACCTATGGGGGAATGAATAGTAGCCCAATTTACCAAGTGGAATTTCTCTGAAGAGGATTTGGAGCCTTCACAAAGGAACTTTCTTATGATTTTCCCAAGACTTAGAAGAATATTTTGAGGGGCTAACAATGCCGAGAATTGGAATAGGGGGATTGCAGAAAGTATTGCCTTAATGAGAACAATGTGATATGCAAGAGTGAACCATCTAGTACTCCAATATTCTAGCTTGACTTTGACCTTAGATAACACATTTTTCCATGCCTTAGGAGAGTGATATTTGAGGGAAATTTGGATACCCAAGTATTTAAATTCCTTCCAATTTTTGACATATTTGAATCCAAAAAAATCCCCAATATAAAGGAGTGGATAAACTATTCCTATAAAACATGAATGCGTGAAGATACAGAAAACACTCCATTGGGAAATGATGCTCATAATAGAAAAATGTTTTCTTATCAAATATTTTGTTTGCATTCTTTTCATTGTTCCTCATTCACTCAACCCAAATATGTAATTAGACCAAGCATTGCAGGTTTGGAAATAAAATATGGTCTAAATCGGGTTCCATATGTTGTTGATAGTGATTTGGTTCTCCTATTATAGGATGGACAAATTGCTGAGTATGGCACTCCATCTAAACTACTCAGCAAGAAATCTTCTGCATTTGCAAAACTTGTTTGAGAGCACTCCATATAATAGATATCTTAACTAAATCTTTGGAAATTGGTCATATTGGGTTCACAGTAGAATGGAGAAAAACCTTCATCTGAAACTCATTATGGATAAATTCAATAATTCAGCCTCTGTAGCATTGCTAGAGATACAATATAGTAGGCTATGATCTATCATGTAAGCTCATTACTTTCTGATAATATTCTATATTGAGGTCTTGTTGCAGTATTACAACAACTCCCCATTTTTCTAGTATAATAGCTTAGAAATAATAATGGGGACCCTTTTAAAAATTTTAGGATTAAATTCATTTTATTAGAAATAAAACTTAAAATTCAATTTTTAGACTAAGCTTTATTTTTCTTGAAAAAACATAAAAAAAATCTCTAAGGAACCCATAAAGGCTAAGAGTACAAGAGCATGAATTAAATCACCGTAATGCAAAACGCCAAAACAAAAAAACGTTGATATCTGAAATAGTGAAATGCCTATATGAAAAACATCGAACTACTGATATGCGAAACAACGAAGTCTGTCAAGTAATGATTACCGATATCGGATTCTTTCATCTGACATATCACGATATTGCATTATGTCATAAAATTTATCGCAGTATTGCATTTCGCATTTCGCACATTGCTTTGAGGTGTCGAAAATACGCTAATCATGAAAAGGCCGATCTACATATCCCGATAAGATAACAACTGTCAAACTCACACGAACCCATGCTATCAATTTAATGATAATTTAGGTGTTTTTATGATCTCGAGGTTTGCAATCAATTTTATAATGATTTCATATTTAATACCAACGATTACCATTATGCGTGAGTTAAATTGATACGATAGTTAATAGAATTTGACGTGATCTTAGGTTACCCTCTCTGGTTTTCTTTTCAACAAGGTAATTTCATAAACTTAGGCATAAAAGGATGTCAAGGTTGATTAAAGCATGAAGGAAGTCCGCCACCCCACCTCAATTAGTTGTTCAGCAAGAGGAAAACAACGAGATGTGTCCTTTAATCTCAGACACAACATGCAACCCAAAAATTGGTTCCTCAAGCTGGGAAGGAATCTATCAGTTGTCTGAGAACTAAAATCCACAAGTAATTCTAAATATAAAAGTTGTAGCTGACGATTCTGCATCCACGGATTGAGACTCATGGTCTGATGCAGCTAACTCTTTTCTTCACATAATTGATGCCCGTCCTAAAATGCTTCCATACACTGACTTAGTAAAATTGGTGTTGGATAATGTGTAAATTCAAGATAGACAATTTGTTACCAGAAGCAGAACAGTCATTGGTTCTCTCAGGTCGTCAGATTTGAAGGATATGTATAAATTTCCAGAGCCCCAAAAGAGATATGGAAACCAGTTTGTTCAAGAATTCATATGAGAGAATGAACATCCTGGAAATGAAATCAAAGATTGGAAAAATGATCCTAATCGCCCTAAACGCGACGATAATGGTATGTACTCAGTAGTTTCTCTTAAAATCCCATTCTCGCAAAATCCTGCAATGATGTGCTGTCTTTTTGGGTCTGCAAATACAACCAAGTTTAAGGAATATTGGACACCCCTGATAGAAGCAACCTATGATGGCTATATTATTGATTGGGCTAATATTCTATCTAATAATTTTATTAGATATATCACTTCCTATAGAGAAAATCGTAATCTCCACTCCAGTACAGTCACTCCTTTTTATATGAGTTTTTTTATACTAGATGTTGTTTGTTTTTCTATTGAATTTCCGTCATTAGGATGGTAATGGACCAGAGAAGCCAAAAAACCCATATTTGTATAGTTAGAATTCCTGTGGGAATCAAAATACCACTCTCATTTGTTCAAAATATGTAATGATATAATGCTCCCAATTTTTCAAGTAATTTTCAAAAGAAAAATTCCTAGAGTCACCCATGGAGCCAATAAAAGTCTCAAGCCTATAATAAGGTGGTTCGGTGAAGAATTTTACATGTACATACGAATTTTCGAGAGTCATGCTCGCCCTCATCTCCTACCCTTATATATACCAGACAAATTATTGGCTAAGGAAATTGCTTATCAGACTGTAGGTAATGGGTTGACTAAATTTTTGAAAGAAGCCAAAAATACAGTTTGGCCAACTTTTCCTATTTCATGTAGGTCATATACTCTAGAAAATTTCAAGCATTCCTATCTTGAAATTGATCGATTAAAGCCCTTCAATTTTCCAATGCTACCCAACAGAATTTATGATTCATATTGCATTGTTATATAAATAACGAATCAAGTTAAGCTGCAGGCATTTTCAAGCGAGCCTGATAAATTTGATGATGTGTTCGATTCAATCCCATAATTTTCAAGGATTCAACAAATATCAACCGAAAGGTTCAGTCCAGAAGATTTGATACGATTCAAGGAATATAGAGAATAAAGGAATTCTCATATGCCAGAATACATGTTCCATAGGCTAGTTCCAGAAGCAGAACAAATTTTGGTTCTGACTCCTCCAGTTCAGGTACCAGTACCAATAGCAGAACCAGAAATCGCAGATATTCTGTAGGAAGAGAAATTTAATCAAGATAGGGAAATTTTTGAGAAATCATTATCTAATATTAATACTCCTGCGGATCAGAGTGTTATTTTTCCAGAAACTCTCCCTACTGAAGATACTCTAAAAAAAAAAAATCATACAAGTGAACCAATTATTCAACAAGTTTCTTCTAATCTAGATGACTCCAAAGATCAAGGAGAAATTAGAGAAATATCATTTACTGTAGATATTTCCGAAATTGCTCTTGAGAAAACTTAGATAATAAAGCTCAATGATCTAGAGGAGACAGAAGGAGATACATCGGCCCAAGATATAGAGATCATCCCTTCTTTCCCAACAACATAAATAATATTGAATATTGACGAAATACCTCCATTGGATGTATTCTATGGTCCAAAGCACAAATGTGTTGTATCCAGGTCAAAGAAGAAACGAAATATGGAAGATTCTTGAGAACTGCCTACGGATACGACATCAATGCAAGTCCTCTAGAAAGGAACTCAGTCAGCTCTAGGAAAAGAACTTAGTAGATTATCTCAGTTTGCAGGTGCTTATGAAGTTGCAACTATTCATAAGGCAGCAAAGATTGAGTCATTAATTATGGAGAAGGATCAGAAAATCTCTCAAATGGAGCAAAGTTTCTTTAATGAAAAACAAAAGATTAAGTAGGAGTGTAAATCAAGTATTAATAATCTTCAACAAGAATTTGAAGGTCTCAAACTCAAATTCGAAAATGAAATTAAAGAGAAGGATATAATAGTTCATCAGTTACAACAGAACATTCAAAAGATCCAGGAGAAAATAAAACTTAATGAGGTAAAGAAAGAAGCAACAGAAGTGGCAACATTAATGGTAAAACAACAAACAGTTTTATGTCAAAAGTACAAACACATTCAAGAGAAAATTAAGATAAGTGATCAGTTAGTCACTCGGATTTCTAATTTGAGGATTTATTATGAAGAAATTGATGATAAAGTGTCAAAGTATATAGATTTGCAAGACATTGTACAAGGAAGAGCGGTCGATATTCCTCGTCTTGAAGAATCAATAAAAGATATAATATTTGGATATTGGGATATGAAAATGAAAAGTGTTGAATTAGCTATCATCATAACTAAAAATATGTCCTCCAACATCTTTGAGTACATAAAATATTCTCTCCTACCAGCCAATCTTATCCAAGAAATACCAAAAGACACCATGCTAGAAATTAGCTTCTTAAAAAAATATTGCAAAGAAACATCAAACAGAAAGGCTCTTGACATAGAAAACTTCACAAAGGTAAACATGGAGATTTACTGGTACTTGTTGATCAAACCTCACAATCAATTGGGAGTGCTGAGGTGTCTTTAAAACGTTGCAGTTCAGCTTCTTCCAACACTCAATGATGCAATATTCATGGGCCAGATGAGAATGCAGCCAATTCATCCCCCCTAGCTCAAATATATGATCAAAGCATGTCAGCTCAAGGAAAAGTTAGAGTGTGGATCCGAGAAACAGTCATGAGACTGTTATAACTTATGCATTTTAATTTCCTAGCTTTTAGTTTATAGTTTAGAAGACTTCTTTCACAAGTCTTCTATTTTTGTAATATTAATTAGTATTTAACCCCTTTCATGCATTTAGAAAGGGGTCCAGATTTTTGAGAAGGAGGATTTTGGAACTTACACTATTGTTTGAACATAAGTATTTAATTGAAAGTCTGAACCCAGAGGGTATATTTTCAGAAATACGCTATGATGCAACAGGTACTATTATCTGTGTATTGATTGTTTATGTTTCTGAGATTTTAGAAAACTTTTTTTTATCTATTTGTCTCTATCCAACAAGAATTGAAATGACATATATTCTTATTACTATTGATAAAATGTATTGAATGATATGTTGTTAGATGAGTGACTTAGAGATCTGTTATATGATTAATGTTCTTCATCAACTAAAAAAAATACATTGATTTAGTTTCCTTAATGTTCTTATATTCATTTAGTATGTGATGATCTATATTGTTTCATGCTTATGAAATCTTATTCCATAATCATATAAATCAGTCTAATCCCGGGAAGTAGTTATATTTTTTTTTATTTATGTTATCGTTAGAATAGATCACTCCATTCATGTTATTTTATTCCATTGTTATATAAATTCTTTCTTATACAGGAAACTGGTCCCTATATCCCCAGTCGAACCCACCATTTCTACAGAAAAGGAGTTGCTTTAAGCTCACGACCGGGTGGAATAGCCAATGTTGAGGAAGTCACTCTCCAACCTTCAACAGGTCCTTAAGAAGGGTTTGATTACTCTTATCAATGACTTTGATTTATAAAAATGAATCTTTAAATCCTATATGTGCTAATATACATCCAAATTTGTTGTTGGAAGAATTGATTTCATACCTTATTCACCACACTATATACCTATGACTTCAGCCTTTTTACAAACTGATAAAAAAGGTCAATTATGTTATGATTTTTACTTGTTACATACAAATGGAGTTTACCCTTTAGAAAAAAGAGGTCAGTTATGTTAGCACATACAAATTTTGCAGTTGCTAGTCCTTTGGAAATATGAAAATATAAGGTGTTTTAATCATGGAGGAACGAAGCTCAGAGGAACGGCTCTCAGGACCTCCTGTTGTGACTAAAACTGATAAAAATATCATTGGCATTCAGATGGATGCAGCAATAGGATGGGTACCTTGCAGACAATGTTGTTTATTCCAATTCGATATCAATCATGGGAAATAAGGGCCAAATTCGGCTGTCCATGTGGCTCTTTTCAGAGATGCACAAGACTAGATGTCAACCAGACAGTTATGTTTACAATGCAGTAATCCAAGCACACTTTCATACTAAAGATAAGGAAAAGGCTCTCGCAAAAGCCTGCGGATACTTTGAGAAAATGAAGGAGATATTTAGATGCCAACCCAACGTTGTAACCTACCACATTCTTCTTAGGGCTTATACTCAAGCCTCCCAAGTGGATAAGGTTAATGCATTGTTTAAGGATGTTTAAAGAAATGAGATTAGGACAAATGTTTATACTTATAATGGTGTGATGGATGCTTATGGTAAACATTGAATGCTCACAGAAATGGAGCAGGTTCTTGCCTATATGAAGAAAGACAAATGTAAACCAGATATCATTACTTTCAATTTACTTATAGATGCTTATGGAAAGCATCAATATTTTATAAAAATGCAACAAGTATTTAAGAGCATGCTCCTATCAAAGGATAATCCTACTTTACCAACGTTCAATTCAATGATCACCAATTATGGTAAGGCTAGGCTTATGAAAAAGGAAGAATTGGTCTACAAGAAGATCACTAAATTAGGCTATGAGCCAAGTCAAGTTACATATGTATGCTTGATTTTGGCATATGGGCATTGTGGCTTTGTTAAGAAAGTAAGAGAAACATTTTCTGAAATGATAGATGCAGAAATTTAGTATTCAAATTCAACTTTGCATGCTCTACTAGAGCTTTATTGTAATAATGGTTTATTGGATGAGACAATAGCTTTATTGGAAGAATTAGAACAAATAATAAATGAAAGAGTTGAAAATAAGAAGCGTATGGAGCATCAAAAACAAAAAGAGGATTTAAAACTAAAAGAAGTAGAGTTGATATGCGACAAACCATTTTTCAATCCTACATCTTTTAATTTGAAAAGGATGTGGGATGATGATGTTGTTTTTTAGGAACCAAACCCGTAATAAATCTAAGGTTCCCAAGTGCTTCATCATTGATATGATTAGAAATTATTTTCACCGCAAATCCTTGCATAATTATATGAAGTAATGGTTCTTCAAGCAAAATCCGATTATATGGTGTACAATTTCACTTGGTGTCTTTGGTCAGAATATGGAGATTTTTCATTGAATTTATACAGTGTTACTTGGAAGCTTTATGATATGATTTTTTCTACTAGACGTAGCCTATCAGAGGCATGTGAAAATGTTGACAAACAACTTGAACAAGTTTCCACTTCAATAACGACAGTAAAACTATACCTTTCTTTGAGAATTGATTGTGTTGATAATAATTTGGATCAATATGCAGAGTTAAATTTTTCCACCAAAGATGAGGTTTATGAGCTTCCTAGAGACTTAAAACATATTTGCGTTGATGTTGAATCTGTTCAACATGCTTTCCAAGGCTTAGAATTCAAAATTGGTCAGATAAAAGGAAAGAAGGATCTTAGAGACCAAGCTGTATATCACTTATGTCAATTTATGCATAAGTTCGAGGTTGTGTTTTTTCATGTGATATATCTCTGTTACAAGGCTGCAGAGGAAGGTTGTTGTAGCATCATTTTGTGATGGTGTTTTGAGGCTCGTTAGGCCTAGTAAAGGTCTTCCCCTCTAGCTTCTAGTCTGAGGCAGCCTACAAGTGAGTACAATCATCTTTTGAAGCTCTGTACAGTCACCATAAGTTTGGATTATATATATTACAGTCACCTAGGAGAATGGTGCTCTTGAGTCTTTTGAGCTTGATGGAGTGCAGGACTTCCTGAGCAGTAATGAAGGAACAAGGATCAATTTATCACCCTTAGATGAGTCTCTTGGCAATGAAGATAGATTTTTGGGTATTAGTTGAGCGGCATAAGAGGAAGATAGGAAGATATGGGAGGTTGATTCCTCACTAGGATTGAAGAGGGGGCACCGCAAGGGACCTTGGTTGCCTATTTTTTTTATTTTTTCAGAAATCAAAATTTTCTTGTGAGTGAGAAGCCAACAAAAGGTGTTGACTTTAGGGATGGCACTATTTAGATACAACTAAATCTCCACATTTAGGAATTAGGGGGGATTTTCAAGGATAAAAGAATATCTTCATAACTTTCCTTGACGATATATACATGGCATTTCCAGTCCATTTTATCCTCTGCATCACAGTACCAAGGAGCACATCCTCTCAAAATTTCCTTTTGTTTTTACATAAGCCCCGTGATGTTAATAAGAATATTTTCCAACGACCAATCATACCATAATATAGAGTCCTTTGACTTGGATATATGACCCAAAAAATAGACCTTGAGACTAGATAGACGAAGTTAAAGAGACCTTAGTTTTTTATATTCTTGAAGTGGGGGGTGGTTCATTATAGATTCAGTTTGAATGTTGATTCGAGTATCATTCCCCAATGTCTAGTTTATATTGTTATTAATCAAACTTGAGGAGGCAAAGATCAGTTTCCATATGGGAGAAAATATTCTTGAATATGGTGAAGGGTCTGTCATGTCTGCATCTTCATTATTCAAATATTTAGCAATGAGCAGGCAAGCCCACTAAGCATTCGGATCAGATTTTATCTTCTAGAAATTTTTAGGACCCATTTCCTAATTCATCAAGGTCGAGTCTCTTATTCCGAGGAAACCTATGTGGGAATGAATAGCAGCCCAATTTACCAAGTTGAAGTTATTTGAAGATGATTTGGAGCCTTCCCAAACGAAATTTCTTATGATTTTCCCAAGACTTAGAAGAATATTTTGAGGGGCTAACAATGCAGAGAATTGGAATAGGGGGATTACAGAAAGTAATTCCTTAATGAGAACAATGTGATCCACAATAGTGAACCATCTAGCACTCCAAAATTCGAGCTTGACTTTGACCTTAGATAACACATTTTTTCCATGCCTTAGGAGAGTGATATTTGAGGAAAATTTGGATACCCAAGTATTTAAATTCCTTCCAATTTTCCACATATCTGAAGCCAAAAACATCCCCAATATAAAGGTGTGGATAAAATATTCTTATAAAACATGAATGCGTGAAGATACATAAAACACTCCATGGGGAAATGATGCTAAAAATAGAAAAACTTTTTCCTATCAAATATTCGGTTTGCATTCTTCTCGGTGTTCCTCGTTCACTCAGCCCAAAGATGTAATAATACCAAGCATTGCAAGTTTGGAAATAAAATATGGTATAAATTTGAACATGATACAAGCCTGGGTAATATGGTGTCTTTGTTTTGTGGAGACCAAGATTATCTCATTGGATGGATTTATTCAGCAAATAATTCACCACCAATTTTCTTTCTGCACAGTCATAATTATAGCACGTCGGGTTCCATCTGTTATTGATAGTGATTTAGTTCTCCTATTAAAGGATGGAAAAATTGTTGAGTATGGCACTCCATCTAAACTACTCAGCAAGAAATCTTCTTCATTTGCAAAACTTGTTTGAGAGCACTCCATCTAATAGATATCTTAACTAAAGCTTTGTACATTGGTCATATTAGGTTCACAATAGAATGGAGAAAAACCTTCATCTGAAACTCATTCTGGATAAATTCAATAATTCAACCTCTATAACATTTCTAGAGATACAATATAGTAGGCTATGAGCTATCATGTAAGCGCATTATTTTTTTATAATATTTTATATTTAGGTCCTTAGGAAGCGTTCGATTACTCTTATCAGTGACTTTTACTTCAAACTTAAGTTATTATTTTTTACTTGTTATATACAAATGGAGATTACCTTTTAGAAAGAAAAAAAGGCCAGTTATGTTAGAACGTACAAATTTTGCACTTGCTAGTGCTTTGGAAATATGAAAATATAAGGTGTTTTAATCATGGAGGAAACAAAGCTCAGAGGAACAGATCTCAGGACCTCCTATTGTGGATAAAACTGATAAATCATAAAACTAGAATTGGCATTCGGATGGATGCATCAACAGGATTTCTACCATGCAGACAATGGTTTTTATTCCAAGTCGATATCAATCATGGAAAAGAAGAGCCAAATTCGGCTGGCCATGTGGCTCTTTTCAGAGATGCACAAGACTGGATGTTGACTAAACCATTCTGTTTACAATGCAGTAATCCAAGCACACTTGCATACTAAAGATAAGGAAAAGGCTCTCGCAAAATCTTGCGGATACTTTGAAAAAATGAAGGAGAAATTTAGATGTCAACCCAACATTGTAACCTACAACATTCTTCTTAGGGCTTATACTCAAGCCTGCCATGTGGATAAGGTTAATGCACCGTTTAAGGGAGCTGAAAGAAATGAGATTGGGACAAATGCTTATACTTATAACGGTGTGATAGATGCTTATGGTAAACATTGAATGCTCACATAAATGGATCTAGTTTGTGCTCGTGTGAAGAAAGACAAATGTAAACCAGATATCATTACTTTCAATTTACTTATAAATTCTTATGGAAAGCATCAAGATTTTAGAAAAATGGAACAAGTATTTAAGAGCGTTCTCCTGTCAAAGGAGCATCCTACTTTACCAATGTTCAATTCAATGATCACCAATTATGGTAAGGCTAGGCTTATGAAAAAGGAAAAATAGGTCTACGAGAAGATCACTAGCTTAGGCTATGAGCCAAGTCAAGTTACATATGAATGCTTGATTTTGGCATATGGGCATTGTGGCTTTTTTAAGGAAGCAAGAGAAACATTTTCTGAAATGATAGATGCAAAAAATTAGTATTCAAATTTCAACTTTGCATGCTCTACTGGAGATTTATTGTAATAATGGTTTACTGGATGAGACAACAACTTTATTGGCAGAATTAGAACATATGAGAAATGAAAGACCTGAAGAGAAGATGCTTATGGAGCATCAAAAACAAAAAGAGGGTTTAAAACTAAAAGAAGTAGAGTTGATATGCGGCAACCCATTGCTCAATCCTACATATTTTAATGTGAAAAGGATGTGGGATGATGATGTTGTTTTCAGGAACCAAACCCATAATAAATCTAATTTTCCCAAGTGCTTCATCAATGACACGATTAGAAATTATTTTCACCGCAAATACTTGCATAAGTATATGAAGTAATGGTTCGTCAAACAAGATTCGGTTATATCATGTACAATTTCACTTGGTGTATTTGGTCAGAATATGGAGATTTTTTATTGAAGTTATACTGTGTTAATTTGAATATTTTTTACATGATGTTTGCTACTAGACATAGCCTATCATAGGCATGTGCAAATTTTGACAAAAAACTTGAACAAGTTTCCACTTCAATACCGACAGCAAAACGACACCTTTCTTTGAGAATTTATTATGTTGATAATAATTTGGATAAATATGCAGAGTTAAATGATGCCACCAAAGATGAGGTTTACGAGCTTCCTGGAGACTTAAAACATATTTTATTTGATTTTGAATCTGTTCAGCGTGCTTTCTAAGGCTTGGAATTCAAAACTGGACAGATAAAAGGAAAGAGGGATCTTACAAACCAAGGGTATATCACTTATGTCAATTTACGAATATGTTGGAGGTTGTTTTTTTTTGTATGTGACATATCTTTGTTACAAGGATGTAGAGGAATATTGTTGTAGCAGCATTTTGTGAGGAATGTTTTTAGGCTCATTAGGCCTATTAATGGTCTTCCCCTCTAGCTGCAAGTTTGAGGCAGCCTACAAGTGAGTACAATCATCTTTTGAAGCTCTGGATAGTCACCATAAGTTTGGATTATATATATTACAATCAACTGGGAGAATGGTGCTCTTAAGTCTTTTGAGCTTGATTGAGTGCAAGACTTCCTGAGCAGTAATGAAGGAACAAGGATCAATGTATCACCCTTAGATGAGTCTCTTGAAAATGAAGACAGATTTTTGGGTATTAGTTGAGCGGCATAAGAGGAAGATAGGAAAATATGGGAGGTTGATTCCTCACTATGATTGAAGAGGGGGCGCCGCAAAGGACCTTGGTTGCCTCTTTTTTTGAGGTTTTCAGAAATAAAATTTTCTTGTGAGTGAGAAGCCAACAAAAGGTGTTTACGTTAGGGATGGCACTATTTAGATACAACTAAATCTACATAGTTAGGAATTAGGGGGGATTTGCATGGATAAAATAATATCTTCGTACCTTTCCTTGACAGTATATACATGGGATTTCTAGCCCATTTTTTCATCTGCATCACAGTACCAAGGAGCACATCCTCTCAAAATTTCCTTTTGTTTATCCCTAAGCCCCGTGATGTTTATAAGAATATTTTCCAACGACCAGTCAAACCACAATTTAGAGTCCTTTGACTTGGATATATGACCCAACAAATAGACCTTGAGACTAGATAGATGAAGTTGAAGAGGCCTTAGTTTTGTAGCTTCTTGAAGTGGGGGGTGGTTCATTATAGATTCAGTTTGAATGTTGATTCAAGTACCATTCCCCAATGTTCAGTTGATATTGTTATTAATCAAACTTGAGGAGGTATAGATTATTTTCCATATGGGAGAAAAGAGTCTTGAATATGGTGAAGGGCTTGTCATGTTTGCATCTTCATTCTTCAAATATTTAACGATGAGTAGGCAAGCCCACTAAGCATTCGGATCAGATTTTATATTCCAGACAATTTTAGCACCCATTGCCTAATTCATCGAGGTCGAGTCTTTGATTCCAAGGAAACCTGTGGGGGAATGAATAGTAGCCCAATTTACCAAGTGGAATTTCTTTGAAGAGGATTTGGAGCCTTCCGAAAGGAAATTTCTTATGAGTTTCCCAAGACATAGAAGAATATTTTGAGGGGAAAACAATGCCGAGAATTGGAATAGGGGGATTGAAAAAAGTATTTCCTTAATGAGAACAATGTGATCTACAAGAGTGAACCATCTAGCAATCTAATATTCTAGCTTTACTTTTACCTTAGATAACGCATTTTTCCATGCCTAAGGAGAGTGATATTTTAGGAAAATTTGGGTACCCAAGTATTTAAATTCCTTCAAATTTTCCACATATTTGAAGCCAAATACATCCCCAATATAAAGGCGTGGTTAAAATCTATAAAACATGAATGCGTGAAGATACAGAAAACACTCCATGGGGAAATGATGCTCAGAATATAAAAATGTTTTCCTATCAAAGCTTCTTTTTGCATTCTTTTCGGTGTTCCTCATTCACTCAGCCCAATGATGTAATTAGACCAAGCATTGCAAGTTTGGAAATAAAATATGGTCTAAATTTGAACATGATACAAGCCTGGGTAATATGGTGTCTTTGTTTTGCGGAGACCAAGATGATCTTAGTGGATGGGTTTATTCAGCAAATAATTCACCACCAATTTTCTGCATGCACAGTCATAATTATAGCACATCAGGTTCCATATGTTATTGATAGTGATTTGGTTCTCCTATTAAAGGATGGACAAATTTCTGAGTATGGCACTCCATCTAAACTACTCAACAAAAAATCTTTTGCATTTGCAAAACTTGTTTGAGAGCACTCCATCCAATAGATATCTTAACTAAAGCTTTGGGCATTGGTCATATTGGGTTCAAAATATAATGGAGAGAAACCTTCATCTGAAACTCATTCTAGATAAATTCAATAATTCAGCCTCTATAACGTTTCTAGAGATACAATATAGTAGGCTATGAGTTATCATGTAAGCTCATTATTTTCTGATAATATTCTATATTGAGGTCCTTAAGAAGGGTTCGATTACTCTTATCAGTGTCTTTGAGTTCAAACTTAAGTTATGATTTTTTACTTGTTATATACAAATGGAGTTTACCCTTTAGGAAAAAAAAGTTCAGTTCCGTTAGCACATACAAATTTTGCACCTGCTAGTGCTTTGGAAATATAAAATATAAGGTGTTTTAATCATGGAGGAAACAAATCTCAGAGGAACAGCTCTCAGGACCTCCTGCTGTGGATAAAACTAATAAAACTAACATTGGCATTTAGATGGATGCAACAACAAGATTGGTACCGTGCAGAAAATCGTGTTTATTACAAGTCGATATCAATCATGGGAAAGAAGGGCCAAATTTGGTTGGCCATGTGGCTCTTTTCAGAGATGCACAAGACTGGATGTCGACCATACAATTCTGTTTACAATGCAGTAATCCAAGCATACTTGCATACTAAAGATAAGGAAAAGGCTCTCGCAAAATCATGCAGATACTTTGACAAAATGAAGGAGAAAGTTATATGTCAACCCATCATTGTAACCAAAAACATTCTTCTTAGGGCTTAAGCTCAAGCTTGCCATGTGGATAAGGTTAATGCACTATTTAAGGATGTTGAACAAATGAGATTGGGAGAAATGTTTATACTTATAATGGTGTGATGGATGCTTATGGTAAACATTGAATGCTCACAGAAATGGAGCAGGTTCTTTCTCGTATGAAGAAATACAAATGTAAACCACATATCATTACTTTCAATTTAGTTATATATTCTTATGGAAAGCATCAATATTTTAGCAAAATGGAAGAATTATTTAAGAGTGTGCTCCTTTCAAAGGAGAATCCTACTTTACCAACGTTCAATCCAATGATCACCAATTATGGTAAGGCTAGGCTTATGAAAAAGGCAGAATTGGTCTACGAGAAGATCCCTAGATTAGGCTATGAGCCAAGTCAAGTTACATATGAATGCTTGATTTTGGCATATGTGCATTGTGGCTTTTTTAAGAAAGCAAGAGAAACATTTTCTGAATTGATAGATGCAAAAAATTAGCATTCGAATTTCAAATTTTCATGATCGACTGGAGGTTTATTGTAATAATGGTTTACTGTATGAGACAACAGCTTTATTGGAAGAATTAGAACAGATAAGAAATGAAATATCTGAAGAGAAGAAGTGTATGGAGCATCAAAAAAAAAAAGAGGATTTAAAACTAAAAGAAGCATAATTGATACGCGACAACCCATTGCTCAATCCTACATATTTTAATATGAAAAGGATGTGGGATGATGGTTTTGTTTTCAGGAACCAAACCCATAATAAATCTAAGGTTCCCAAGTGCTTCATCAATGACACAATTAGAAATTATTTTCACCACAAATCCTTGAAAAATTATATGAAGTAATGGTTCATCAAATAAGATCTGGTTATATGGTGTACAATTTCACTGTGTTTGGTCAAAATATGGAGATTTTTATTGAAGTTATACTGTGTTACTTGGAAGCTCTTTGATATGATGTTTTATACTAGACATAGCTTGTTATATGCATGTGCAAATGTTGACAAACAACTTGAATATCTTTCAACTTCAATAATGACAACAAAACGACACCTTTCTTTGAGAATTGATTGTGTTGATAATAATTTGGATCAATATGAAGGGTTAAATGCTGCCACCAAAGATGAGGTTTATGAGCTTCCTGGAGACTTAAAACATATGGCCGGATAAAAGGAAAGAAGGATCTTACAAACCAAGGTGTATATCACTTATGTCGATTTACGCATAAGTTGGAGGTTGCATTTTTTGGTGTGACATATCTTTGTTACAAGGCTGCAAAGGAAGGTTTTTGTAGCGCCATTTTGTGAGGAATGTTTTGAGGCTCGTTAGGCCTAGTAAAGGTATTCCCCTCTAGCTGCAGGTCTGAGGAAGCCTACAAGTGAGTACAATCATCTTTTGAAGCTCTGGAGAGTCACCATAAGTTTGGATTGTATATATTACAGTCACCTAGGAGAAATATACCACATAACTCATTTGCTGGAGGGACAAAACTTACCACAAAACTTGGAATTGAAAGATCAGTGAAGCTGGAACAGTGGACTGTCATTTGACTATGATAATTTAACATGATTTCAGACTCTATATCAGTTTGGAACAAAAATCAGGTCTATTTTTAATTTTCACATTGAATTTTCACAAATATAACTTAAGACTAGATAGATGAAGTTAAAGAGGCCTTAATTTTGTAGCTTCTTGAAGTGGGGGGTGGTTCATTATAGATTCAGTTTGAATGTTGATTCGAGTACCATTCCCTAATGTCCAGCTGATATTTTTATTAATAAAGCTGGAGGCGGAAGATATCAGTTTCCATATGGGAGAAAAGAGTCTTGAAGATGGTGAAGGGAGGCGTATTTCAGTCCAATCAATCCAATGAATCTGTAAAGCGTTCAGTGAGGAGGCGTATTTCAGTACAATCAATCTCCTTTTTTCGTTTGCCAGGGGTGTAGGGAAGGACCCCCCAACTCTCATGCACATCTCGATGGTTACAGTGACAAGCCATATTTAGTAGAAAGGATTAGCATATTTGGTTTAAGGGTTGGGGTAAACATAGGAATTTAGATAGGTGTAAGTTGTTGTATATTTCATAATAAGCAATAAACATAAGCAATGGTTTTAGTATGCGAGGAAAAAGGTGATTGGGGTGATTCAGCTGACGAACCAACACTACATTTGTTTCCTCTACCATATCCATACGCATTGGCTACAAAGGGTCTGTCACATTTGCGTCTTCATTCTTCAAATATTTAGAGATGAGTAGGGAAGCTCACTAAGCATTCATATCAGATTTTATCTTCTAGACAATTTTAGCACCGACTACCTGATTCATCGAGGTCGAGTCTCCGATTCTAAGGAAACCTATGGGGCAATTAATAGTAGCCCAATTTACCATGTGAAATTTCTTTGAAGAGGATTTGGAACCTTCCAAAAGGAACTTTCTTATGATTTTCCCAAGACTTGGAAGAATATTTTGAGGGGCTAACAATGCCGAGAATTGGAATAGGGGGATTGCAGAAAGTATTGCCTTAATGAGAATAATGTGATCTGCAAGAGTGAACCATCTAGCACTCCAATATTCTAGCTTGACTTTGACCTTAGATAACACATTTTTCCATGCCTGGGGCTAATTGAAAACCATTCTAAGCAAAAAAATTTAAATACATATAGTTAGCAGAGAGCAAAGAGTTACTTGGGTTCGAATTTGCCTCTTCGCATTTCTAATTTTCCTCTTCATAGTCGCCTGGTCACATCTGTTTGCTTATTTTCCTCTTCATAGCTGCCTGGTCACCGCAAAACAGTCGCTAGATCACTAAATTCAGTACGCAGAATCAAGCAACCACTATCATGGCACTTTCACGAGATGCCCTAGCTTGTTTTTAGAACCATATCCATCATCAGCAATTTATACAAGATAGAAAACCCCCGAATTCAACACTACTTTCGAGATTTCCAGGATTGAGGGCGAAATAGCCCCTAACCCAGTGCCATTCTTGGAAATCCGGAAATTAAGAGAAAATAAGGCATGAAATCGAGGGCTATTGAATCCCCATTCCTGGAAATCTAGCATCAGAAGCAAATCGGACATGGCTTAAGTTATATTTACGTTTTTTTTGTTGGATATAATATAACCCTTTTGTTTTAAATAATTCAATTAAATAACAATTATAAATAATTCTTATTAATAATTCATTTACTCTCTAATGTTAAATAACATTTAAATAATTCAATTAAATAACAATTATAAATAATTCTTATTAATATAATTCATTTGCTTTCCAATATTAAATAACATTTAACATGGGCTTAAGTTTTATTTACATTTTTTTTGTTATTGGCTAAAATATAATCCCTTTTGTTTTAAATAATTCTATTAAATAACAATTATAAATAATTGTTATTAATATAACTCTTTTACTCTCCATTGTTAAATAACATTTAATATGGGCTTAAGTTTTATTTACGTTTTTTTTTATTGGCTAAAATATAATCCCTTTTGTTTTAAATAATTCTATTAAATAACAATTATAAATAATTCTTATTAATATAACTCTTTTACTCTCCAATGCTAAATAACCATTAAATACAGGTTTATTTCAAATTAACCCATTAATTTAAATCCACTTTTTTTTTATCAGCAAGTATGGGACTCCTTCTATTAATTAGTTAAATATTTACATTCATTGATCTATCAGCAAGCTGGAAACCAGACCCTGAGTTCGAGATTGTCAAAACGTCTCCACCCAACACGGGAAACCGAAGGGATATCCATTCTAATGACCCCTAAAATAGATAGGAGGGCCAGAGCTTCAACATTTAGCCAACTAAATCTACTAAGACTTCGAAATTTGAACAGTACAGTGCTAGAGGCCCATTGAAATTTTAACATAATCAAAAAATCACATGGAAAATCTTGGTGCTAGTTCTCTCCCCCCACATTGTTCGATGCTTGCAAAGTCACAACATCCTCCTCTTCGCCATCCCCGGGATCAGAAACCTGAGGTGCATAGTCTAGTCGCAGAATATCCAAGTACCCAGCGATCATCAGAGTGTTCTAAATCGTGCCAATGCTATTGTCGAGTCCTTCCCTAATGTTGCGGATATTATCCCCCACATCTTGGCCAATTAGCCTCCCCTTGTGAATCAGGCATCCCAGGATAATCCGAGTAACCCAAACTAGTTGCAGCTCAACCCACTCCCCATAATCCAACCGTAGGGTTCAGACCAAGTCCACCTCCAGTTTGGTGATGGCGAAAGTGTCTGCCTCGTTGTTCTCAGTAAGGAAGAGTGCCTCCAAATCCAATCTCCTGTCCACAGGCTCCGACTGGGACCTGTGTCATCCCCCTTCCCCGCTTATGGAATTCTCTCCTCTACCCCTACATGTTCTATGTTCTACCCTTCGCTGGGCTTGAGTTAGATGACCCTCCATCCTTCCCTCCTAAAAAGAGTGTGGGTATAACTCCCTCGCTACCTCTTGCACCCCAATAGGATTCTTTGCAAATTTCCTCTTGTTCGCTCGGCAGAACCAAATTAGAATGGTTATGCTTCGTCCCCTACTGCTGATTTTAAGCTCCTTCCAAGATCCCCACTTGGCTTCACCTTTGTACATGCACCTTACATCATAATTAACTTCGCACTCGAGCTGATTGGACACTCGTTGGTGTCTCCCTCCCTCAGTCTCTCGCGATTCCATATCCACCGCCTCCATTCTCCGATGTTGTACAGTGCTGCTAATTGCCACCATCCTTCCCTCGTTTTTTCTGCCATCCTTTTGCATGCCAACCTCCATGTCTCCTTCTACCTACCCCTCACACATGATTGATCTCCAGGCATGCCAGCATGTGTGGCACTTTTTCGATCTCCCATGGGCTTTAATCACTCGCATTCAGGGTGTTCCTTCTCCTTTCTCGCTATCCTCTCACATCGTGCTTTTAATTCTTGTTCATTCATCTACCCCCACTTCCTTGATTGGATTTCCTCTCTTGCATGTACCAAATGGTTGGCTATCAGGTCCGCTAGATTGTTTTATTTTTGGTTTACATAGTTGAACTAGATCTTCGAGTGCCTCCTAAGGATGGAGCTCAGGCGATCCATACTGGTAGCCATTTTTCAATTCTGAGTGACCTTGCTCACTTGGGATCCATTTAGAATTTTTTAGCTTATTCTGATAATAATTTTGGAATCTCCCTCGATTATTAGAGGGAGCCACCTATTATTAATTTTCATTTCCACCCCGTCCAGTAGTCCCTCTAACTCTTCTAAATTATTTGAGGCCTCTCCCAGGTACCCCCACGAGATTCCTTGAATTTCTCCTTTGTTGTCCGGTATCACCCCCCCATGTCTTGCTGCTCCTGGGTTGCCTTTGGATTCCCCATCGAAATTCAACTTGAACATCAAGTCTATAGGGCGTTCCTAAGTGTTTGAGCTCGGGGATATCCTAGATGAGGTGCCAGCCTTTCCGATATACTGCGGAAGTTGCAGGACTTTCCAAGCCTGCATCATACAGAGTTCCTCCCTGTTGGTCTTTATGTCATCCTGTCCCCATCTTCTGAGGCAGAGGGTCTCTCTCACATGGACCTAGATGCTTGCCCAGACTTCTGCTTTCATTTTCTTCTTGGCTTCGAAGATACGGTAATTTAGTTCCTTCCAGATTTCCCATAACAGAAAGCTCGGTGTGAGTTCCCATATCCGATTTAACAAGTTACTCTTGTAGGGGTTCACCTCCCAATTAGTAATTGTGTTCTTTGGTCTTCCTAGTGTCTGTTTGGGCCGGTTAAAGATCCTACATTCTTCAAACAGGTGGTTGTGGTTTCTATAGCTCAAAGGCATAGGACACAGACTAATGGGCTTGTCATCCCCCTCTTGTGTAGGTTATCCCATGTCAACACTCTTTCTTTCATCAACGACCATAGGAAGATTGATATCTTAGGCCATAGCCCTAACTTCCAGACTTTATTCCATTTCTTTTCAGTTTGGGCCATGTGGTGTTTCCCGGCAAGTCTAGATGCTTCCTTTATATTGAACTGCCTATTTATATTGTAACCCCATCTTATCTTATCGGTTTGTTGACTATTTTTATATTTCTTTCTCCTATAACTTGTACCAACGTTCTTGTTTCTTCTCCCGAGCTAAGTGCTCTAAATCTATCCTCCTTCTTCCATTGGTGGTATGGGTTGCCTTTAACATAATCGTCCCAAAAATCCTTAACCTTGGTAAGGCCTTCCTCTTGTAGTTATTCCTGGAGGTCTGGAATTTCCACCAACCCTTGGATGTTTGAAAACTATTGCCAGGCATCCCTAAATAAATCGGCCTAGCCCCCATCCCCTTTCTCCCAAAATCTATGCTCTTTGACTATGTTAGGGTTGGCATTAACCGCCTTCTGGATTATTGATCCTATGGATTCCTCGTTGAATCGAATCAGGTTCTTTCTATTCCAACCTCTAGCATATTTACTAGTCTAGAGATCTGCCCACGGTTCCGACTTGTTTGAAATCCATCTCCACCATATTTTTGAGCCCAGTACCTGATTACTAGCTTCTGGGTCTCTAAGCCCCAGAACGCCCGCTTCCTTGGGGAGGAAAACTGTTTTCCAGTCAACCAATACCTATTTCTTCTTATTCTCAGTACTACCCAGAGGAAGTTTCTTTGGATTTCCCTTATTTTCTTGATGACCGACTTAGGGGCCACAAGAACCAAGAAGAGGTACATTAGCATTGCCTCGATCGAACATGTTTTGTATGAAAAATCCTATAACACTATGATATTTTTCCTATATAATTACTAAAGGGAGATATACCAAAAAAAATATGTTACAGTTTGGGAGATATACCCAAAACAAAGTGTGTTTCGCAATGCTTGACTATTGAGTTTCATGCATGTTTTGGAGCTGCCAGTTGTCAGAGATTTTAGAGGTTGGTTTGTCATACATCAAGATTCCATCTCAACCCATATTTCATCGAACATGTGTCAGCCATAAAGGAAAGATGACTTTGTGCTACCCAGTTGTTGTGCAGCACTGTTAGTTCACTGGGAGCTTTTATGATTTGTTGTTGTTTCTATTTCTTTTACTGAGGATAGATGAGGTTCGAAGATACACACTATTTGAAATATGTTTTTCTTTTGGATGAAAGCAAGTATCCTAGGAAAATTTCCTTTTATCATTTTTTAAAAGGATGTAAACAACCATGATGTTTATACTTTTCCAGTTTGTGTTGATCCTCTCCATGGATCGAACATGTTTTGTATGCAATTTCCTGTTGCACTATGACATTTTTCCTATATAATGAATAAAGGGAGATATACCCAAAAAAATATGTTACGGTTTGGGAGATATACCCAAAGCAAAGTGGGATGCTTAGGCGCTATGCAGGTGCTGCGCAGTCCTTTCCTACTGAGTTTCACGCATGTTTTAGAGCTGCGAGCTGTCAAATATTTTAGAGGTTGGTTTTTCATACATCAAGATGTCATCTCAACCCATATTTCATCGAACAGGTGTCAGCCATAAAGGAAATATGACTTTGTGCTACCTAGAAGCACTATCAGTTCAATGGAAAATTTTATGATTTTCTATTGTTTCTATTTTCTTTACTAAGGATGGATTAGGTTCAAAGATACACATTGTTTCAAATATATTTTTCTTTTGGATGAAGGCAAGTATCCTAGGAAAAATTCCTTTTATCATTTTTTAAAAGGATGTAAACAACCATGATGTTTATACTTTTCTAGTTTGTGTTGATCCTCTCCAAGGATTGAACATGTTTTGTATGCACCTACCTATTACACTATGATATTTTTCCTATATAATGAATAAAGGGAGATTTCCTCCCAAAAAATATGTTACGGTTTGGGAGATATACCCAAAACAAAGTGTGTTGTGCAGGCGCTACACAGTCCTTGCCTACTGAGTTTCACACATGTTTTAGACCTGCCAGTTGTAAGAGATTTTAGAGGTTGATTTTTCATACATAAAGATTCCATTTCAACCCATCTTTCATCAAACAGGTGTCATCCATAAAGGAAAGATGATTTTTTTCTACCCAGTTGTTGCGCAGCACTATCAGTTCACTGGCAGCTTTTATGATTTTTTTTTGTTTCTATTTTCTTTACTGAGGATGGATGAGGATGAAATATACAAATTGTTTCAATTTTTCTTTTGGATGAAGGCAAGTATCTTAGGCAAATTTCCTTTTATCATTTTTTAAAAGGATGTAAATGACCATGATGTTTATACTTTTCTAGTTTGTGTTGATCCTCTCCCTGGATCGAACATGTCTTGTATGAAACTGCCTATTACACTATGATATTTTTCCTATATAATGAATAAAGGGAGATATATCCAAAAAACATATGTTACAGTTTTTGAAGATATACCCAAAACAAAGTGTGTTGCACAGGTGCTGCACAATCCTTACCTACTGAGTTTCGCACATGTTTTGGAGCTGCCAGCTGTCAGATATTTTAGTGGTTGGTTTGTCATACATCAAGATGCCATGTCAACCCATCTTCCATCGAACAGGTGTCAGCCATAAAGGAAATATGACTTTGTGCTACCTAGTTGCTGTGCAGAACTGTCAGTTCACTGGCAGCTTTTATGATTTTCTGTTGTTTCTATTTTCTTACTGAGGATGGATGAGGTTCGAAGGTACACATTGTTTCAAATATGTTTTTCTTTTGGATGAAGGAAAGTATCCTAGGAAATTTACCTTTTATCATTTTTTAAAAGGATGTACACAACCATGATGTTTATACTTTTCTAGTTTGTGTTGATCCTCTCCATGGATCGAACATGTTTTGTATGCAACTTCCTATTACACTATGATATTTTTCCTATATAATGAATAAAGGGAGATATACCCAAAAAAACATGTTATGGTTTGGGAGATATACCAAAAACAAAGTGTGTTGCGTAGTCCTTTCCTACCGAGTTTCACGCATGTTTTGGAGCTACCAGCTGTCATATATTTTAGAGGTTGGTTCGTCATACATCAAGATGCCATCTCAAACCATCTTTCATCAAACAGGAGTTAGCCATAAAGGAAAGGTGACTCTGTGCTACCCTGTTTTTGTGCAGCACTGTCATTTCAGTGGTAGCTTTTATGATTTTTTGTTGTTTTTATTTTCTTTACTGTGGATGGATGAGGTTCGAAGATACACACTATTTCAAATATGTTTTTCTTTTGGATGAAGGCAAGTATCTTAGGAAATATTCCTTTTTTCATTTTTTAAAAGGATGTAAACAACCATGATGTTTATACTTTTCCAGTTTGTGTTGATCCTCTCCACGGATCGAACATGTTTTGTATGCAATTTCCTATTACACTATGATATTTTTTTTATATAATGAATAAAGGTAGATATACCCAAAAAAATATGTTACGGTTTGGGAGATATACCCAACACAAAGTGTGTTGCACAGTCCTTTCCTACTGAGTTTCACGCATGTTTTGGAGCTGCCAGCTGTCAGAGATTTTAGAGGTTGGTTCGTCATACATCAAGATTCCATCTCAACCCATATTTCATTGAATAGGAGTCAACCATAAAGGAAAGGTGACTTTGTGCTACCCTGTTGTTGCGCAGCACTGTCAGTTCAGTGGTAGCTTTTATGATTTTCTGTTGTTTTTATTTCTTTTGCTGAGGATGGATGAGGTTCAAAGATACACACTTTTTAAAATATGTTTTTCTTTTGGATGAAGACAAGTATCTTAGGAAATATTCCTTTTATCATTTTTTAAAAGGATGTAAACAACCATGATGTTTATACTTTTCCAATTTGTGTTGATCCTCTCCATGGATCGAACATGTTTTGTATGCAACTGCCTATTACACTGGTATTTTTCCTATATAATGAATAAATGGAGATATACCCAAAAACAAAATGTTACGATTTGGGAGATATACCCAAAACAAAATGTGTTGTGCAATCCTTGCCTATTGAGTTTCACGCATGTTTTGGAGCTGCCAGCTGTCAGAGATTTTAGAGGTTGGTTTGTCATACATCAGGATGCCATCTCAACCCATCTTTCATCGAACAAGTGTCAGCCATAAATTAAAGATGACTTTGTGCTACCCAGTTGTTGTGCAGCACTGTCAGTACACTGGCAACTTTTATGATTTTCTGTTGTTTCTATTTTCTTTACTGAGGGTGGATGACGTTCGAAGATAGACATTGTTTCAAATATGTTTATCTTTTGGATCAAGCAAATATGACTTTGTGCTACCCAGTGGTTGCGCAACACTGTTAGTTCACCAAAATTTTCAAATTAAAGGATGAAAGGTGAGGTAAGTCATAAAATTTATAGGGTCGATGAAAAAATAGACAAATGACTACACCAATCAACCTAACACTTGACATGGAAACTTACAGGATCAGTGACATAGAAAATTATGTTAGTGTTATGTACCTTGACATGAGCCCCAAAATGCTCGAAAAATGGTCTTTATCTGGTTTTTCATCAATAATAGACCACCATATATCCAAAAGTTGAAAATTAAAGGATGAAAGGTCAGGTAAGTCATAACATTTATAGTAAAAAAGGACATAACACTACTAGAGTGAAAGAGGTTTTTTTTTTTTTGTAAAATTTGTCAATGTATTTCTATTGATAGAAAAAAATTTCACATAAGATACTACATTGGGAGCCCTTCATTTCATCATCTGACTTGGAGGATCATGTCTCCACCAGTAATACCATACACATAACAAAAACTACTATTATCAAATTTTACAAAAAGTATCTACCTTACATTGTATTTCGAGGACTGTGGACTATAGACATACAAAAAGGTAGAGTAAAGGTAATATATGAGACGAGGAGTAAGCTCTTGAAAATTTAACAAAATAAACTAAGATCACTAGACATTGAGGTAAATTCCTTCCAAAGTCAGACACTAAAACTGCTTGCTTAGTGGACATTTTAGTCCAAAATGATGACTCACGAATGAGGAGAAGAGTTTTCATGGATTTTATTCATAGGCATATCAGAGTTTTCATGAATGGTGTTGAGAGATAGAGCGTTAATGACTGTTGCCTCTTCCTGATGATCATTTGAATCAATGTATGATTCTGAAACCACAAAACGTTCCACACAACTCAATCTTACCACTAGAGTGAAATTTAAAGGTATTGAGGAAAAACAATTGGCATATAAAATTCCACAGAAAATTATAATCATTAATAGCCATTTCTTGAGTATTTATCCTATTGTTTTCCTTTATTTTTCAAATGGGAAATGAAAAACTTGAATTTTTAGGTTGTCGAAACTTCAATTCTCCTCAATGTTGAAGAAATGAGTTTAGTAAATCTCATCCCCTCAATGTTGAAAAAATGAGTTTAGTAAACCATGATAGGGACATTTTTTACCCTATCTTTTCTGAGTACAAATATAATATTTACAAACAAATATATATATATATATACATTTTTTTTTCCAAGGAAAAAATTCGTAATTTTCATTATGGGAGAAAATTACATGTTGTATGAGCAGCATAATCATCTATGCATAGATCAAGAGGGAGAGATTTTTTTCTTCTGGACAGTGTGTCAATTTCTACCAATTAGACCAGGTCTCAGATATAGAGCTTCCATGCCATTGTTGTGTGATTCCCAGTGCAGTCTAAGTAATGTGCCAGATGTGCTTGCAAGCAGGGCAAGTGAGGGAGAGGTGTTCTACATCATCGGCTTGTAATTAGCAGAGACAACATCGTGAGAGACCGTGGATAGATCTCCTGATGAGGTTTTCCTTCATTGGGGCATAGTTGGTGAGTATGCACCACGTGAAGAGTTCATCTTTTGGTGGAGCCTTCAATTTCAAGAGGTGTCTCCAGAACCACTATTTGTTTTGAGGTTCATGTAATTCACATAGTGAGAGATACCCCTATTTTAGAGAGTATCTTCCCCTGGGATGATAAGACCCATAAAATTTCATCCTCCCTCTCGGTGATTTTGACGTTGGTGACATGGAGAGCCTTGAGATAATTGTTCCATGTCGACTGCCAAATGGCTGGGATGTCAAGTTCTTGAGCCAATTTCCAGGCCTGTGAGATCCAAGAGGAATTGATACTATCCATAATTTGAGAGATGGTGTGGATTCCAACTGACGATAAGTGTTGTCTGATGGCCAATGGTAATTGGTATGCCTAACCACAACCAAACCATGAATCCACCTTGATATTTACATTTTCCCCAGATCCAATGCTCCAAGCAAGGCCTTTTTTGATGATGTGGATCAGGGATAATTTTAAGGATGGAAAATTATCTTGAAGTTTAAAAAATTGGTGAATCTCACTAGTCCATAATATGAAAACTATAAAACATTTATTGATGTATTTGTAAAATTATTCAAATTTATAATGATATTATATATATTGTTTATATAATTTAGGCGATTTTTAACGTAAAATAATTTTATATTTTAAAATTTGGGCGAATCATTTTTATAAAAAAGGGAAATTGGCGAATATTTTTTTTGGAAAAACCATGGAAAATTAGCCTACCTACGAATATTAGCCCCTAAAATTTTCCATGATGTGGATGGATCTAGTGATGGCACGCCAGATAATGGATGATTCAAGAGTCTGTGAGGTGGGTCCTCTGATCCATTCAAGGTTGGTCCAAGGTTAAATATACTTGAAATAGGTGACCTCTTGCCAAAGACTACTGGCACTAATTAAGTTCCACCCCAAGAGTGTTGCAACTCCCAAGGCCTACCCTACTTTAATTTATCAACCCGGGGTTCGTACAAACTTGGAGGTGACAGTGCTATATACATAACAGATGAATTTTGTTCATGTCATCCTCTTCTGCTTTACGAAATGGTGCTATTTCTTAAACTATGATAAAAACTGAAAAGTAAATTGCTGGAAGGAAATGACAGAAAGGAAACTAACTTAATTTGCGAAAAGGAAATGACGGAAATGAAACTAATTTAATGTGCAGAAAGGAAATGATAGAAAGGAAACTAATTTAATTTTCAAAAGGAAATGACTGAAAAGAAACTAAACTAAGTTGCACCTATCTAGGCCACTTGACTAAACACACCCTACTTATCCTCTGATATATTTACCATGCTCTCATGCTTCTAACCATGCAACTATTCATGATAAACTAAACTTGACAAATTGTGGCTTACAATTTGGAGGAAAAAGGGCTAAAGGTGCTAATGGAGGGCTCAACACATGAAACAAGGCTTAGAGGTGGAAAGAGCCGGTTTAAACCTTATTAAAGCTTTATTTTGGCGCAAAAATGCTTTGGAGCGGAATGATTTAAAAAGTGCGATGGCGGAGTTGTGATGGAGGGTGATCGCAATCGGGGTTTGGAGTGGTAAAGGTTAACAAGAACAAAATAAAAAGTGTGATTTGCGATGTGTGATGCGGCGGATGATGTGGCGGTGGGACCAGTGGCGGAGTACGGAGCGATAGCGCAATCGGAAGATAGGAGCAGTAAGTGTTAACGGGAACAAAATAAAAAGTGTGATCTGTGATTTGCTATGAGTTGGATGATGTGACGGTGGGACCGGTGGTGAAGTACGGAGCGATATCACAATTGACGTTTGGAGTGGGGAGTGTTAAAGCAAAAGGGGAAAAGTTGTGAAATGTGAAATGTGATTGTGGTAAGGCTAAAATTTGAAAAATGTGATGGGGACAAAAACTGTGAAGTGTGAAATGCAACAAGATAAAAATTGCGAAGTGCGAAATGCGATATCACAATCGCAATATTGCAAAGTTGGAGGGATAACAGAAGTGTTGTTCATAAAAATTTTGTGAAGTGAAAAATGCAATGGGTGACGTGGTGGTAAGACCGGTGACAGAGTGAGATGACAATATCGCAATCGGCGTCAGGAGTGGTAAGTCTTAAAATAAAAAGGAAAAGGTTGCGAAGTGCGAAATGTGATTGGTGATGTGGTGGGGTATGGAGAATTATCGCAATCCGCAAAAAGGAGTGGTAAGTCTTAAAGGAAACCAACAGAAACTATGATTTGAGATTTAAAAATATCACAATATCGCAAGGTTGGCGGAAAAGTGATAGTGTAGTCGGTAGGAGAGTGAGAAGTGCGAAATGCGATAGTGGTAATTTCAAGGACAAAAGGTGGAGGTCAAAATTTAAAGTGTTTGGAGGGTTTTCAAGTTAAAATGGTTGTGGTAGCTGCGATAAGAGAAAAGGAAGGAATAGAAACGTAACAGCTGATATGGAAGGGAGATGGGAAATGAAGTGGGAAGGCACCATGGAGCTGCTCTGGGACTTTAACATTAATTCTGGAAAAAAACTCTGCTGATCTATGCACGAAAAATAGACAAATGCGTAAAAACTACAGTGCAAAGGAAGACTGGAAAATGGTAATGCAACTCTACTTTTAATCTCAGAAACAGTGAACAGAAATCAGTTTTTGGGTCTGTGGGAAGGTTCGCCCTCCTCGAGCTCTATTGACAGAGATGAGAAGGGGGTCTTGATCCACAGTTTTTTGGTTTTTCTCCTCTCTTCTATTACTCGCAAGCAAATGAAACCTACAGCAGCACACTAAAAGAAAAATTAAACAACAACTTGAAACATAAACGAAATTATTAGAAGAAGAACTAATGAAATGACAGGAAGCAGAGAACAAATACAATAGAGAGGCTGAGGCACATGGATTGGGCCCTAACCCACAAGCCTAGCTCTCTAAAACTTAAATCAGTAAAATGAAATCAGTCTGCTCATTTCATAAAAGAATAGCCTCATACATTTCTAAAATTTTGATCACTGAGTAAAATAATAAAAAGCTCAATAGCTTGCAACAAAGTTCTGACTGGAATCCAATCCCTCCTAGCTCTAGCTCTTCTCTATTTATTCTACAGGGAATCTACCAACATCTCCCTTGAAAATGGTGATTGAGTCCACTTGACTCCAAGTAACCAAATATTGGCTTCACTCCTCTTTGAGTTGCTTGGTTGCCTCTAGAATTCGAATTGCTGGAGAGAATCCTTGGGGATCCTTTGGCTGCCTTTGGAATTCGAATTTTTGGAGAGAATCTTTGGGATCCTTTGGCTGCCTTTGAGAGTTAAGGAGGGTGGACAATCCTCCTATAATTTCTCTTTGTTGTCTCCTCCAAGTCTTTATGATAAAATCCTTATAAAAATGATAATAATTCATGATTTTCTGCACTCAGCCTCATATTATGAACTCAGAGTATGTTAGCCTTAATCACTGCCTATACTAGCATCATAAAAACAAATAATAATAAAAATGAAAGAAAAAGAGATCTAAGAAGGGAAAAAGGTGACCATTAACCCCTCCAAATATTTCTAATGATGGAGCTCATCATCACCCCCCTACTGAATGGTTTCTCATCCTCTAAGCAACTGATCCTCCTCCTGCATTTCCTCCAAGGCATTGATAGCCCACGGGGGCGTCACTGATAAAGAAATATTATATCACGTGCGTTCATATTGGGGTAAATTTTTTTAGTAAAACCCAAAACATTATATTGGACTTATAACTATGGGTTAGAGGATTTTTTTTTTTATTACATAGGGAATATAAATATTTTAGGGTATTTATTATTGATTTATTTGGCCAAATGGCTTGTTGTGCAAGCATGTCGAAAAATGAAAAGAGCGCGTCCGAAAATTTTTCCATTGGAGCACATTCCATTGCAGAGGACCATTTCCATTTCCATTCGATTCAGATTCAGTAGAGGTTGCCATTGGCATTCGATTCATCATAGATTCAGCAGAGGCCGACCACAAGTTTTTCCATTGGAGCACGTTCGATTCACCAGAGGTTCATTTCCATTCGATTCAGCAGAGATTCAGCAGGCCGCACCATTTCCATTTGATTCAGCAGAGATTTAGCAAAGGCCGACCATTTCCATTTGATTCAGCAAAGGCGGAAGGGCATTACAGACATCAAAGGCAGATGGGCACCATTGCAGACAACAGAGGCAGATGGACTAGGGTTTAGACAGGCGGTGGACGAATTTGAGATTCGCAAGCCAACTCTCTTGTCTCTACTATAGCTGTTGGTGATATCCGCTGGTGAGTCTAGTTTTGCCGTAGAAATCACATTCTCAGAGCGCTAGAGCAGAATACTATCATTTTTTTCAGCGAGAAAGTTGCTTATGTTGAAGGAAAAGAACGATTTCAGAGTCTAATTATGGCATCTCCATTCAGATTTATTTCTCCTGCTCTGGAATGGCCCAAGACTGCCTTCACAAGCCTAGGAAACGGGAATGGCCTTCGGAAGAGCTTCAATGTCAATGTGCATTCCAAGGTTCCTGCGAAGAATCTCTGTGCCTCCACCCCATCCAATAGCCCTGTAGAGTATCCTCAAAGAGCACCATCTCTGTTCAAGGATTCATTTTCCAGGCAAGCTAAGGAGATCAAAGAGAACAATGGGCCTGAGAACATCAGGCCTCATAAATCTGCAAGCATTAGGTCGCCCACACCTAAAGGCATGAAAATTTTCATGGCCCCAACGTTTTCAGCTACTTCTAAGGTTGCTGAACCCAGAAAGAGGATTTTTATGGAGAAAAATGAGACTGTTGAGCATCCTGATTCTTCAATGCAATCACTGGCCAAACTCCTGGTGAAATCGCCATCTGTGCCGAAGCCTCAAAATTCGGTCATGTATGAGCCTATGATGGAAGATAGCCCACTTTCTAAAGAAGAGCATGAAGAAGTTTCAGTGGATTGTATGGAGGTGGACGAGGTTCAATCCATGCCGCAGAATAAAAGCAAGGCCTGCAAGGTTCTTTTTGAAGCTGGGTTTGTTTCCAATCCCGATGAGGGAAAGGAACCTAACCTTGAATTAAGTGAGGAAGGTGAGTCATTAGCCTTTCTGGCTCAGTTTCCTGACCCTGGCGACGAGCCCACAATCCTTCCACCCTATGATCCTAAGACTAATTATCTGTCTCCCCGGCCTCAGTTTCTCCGTTATCGTCCAGAAAGAGACCTAGAGTTGGAAGTTGGGGGACAAGATTGTGGGGAGTAGGGGTTTTTGGAATCTGGACCGGAAAGTGGGCTTAGCGAAGTCACAGAGATTAAGAAAATACAGTCCCTGGGAGACCCAATGGCTTCTATAGGTATATCCACTGATTGTAGAGAAATCCATGAGGTTGAAGAAAAAGAAATAGCATCAGTTGATAAATCTGAGGAAACGCCCTGCAACACTGGTGGTGTAGCCTTTGAACCTAGGTTGAATATTTTTGAAAAAGAGCGAGAAATGTATGATGATGAAGATGAAGAGGAGGAGGAGAAGCCCTCTGGTTGGTTGAAAATGTCATTGATGTTTATATTTGTTTTGTTGTCTGCTTCAGTTGATTTTTTGGGATCAGGAAGCCCCAGTCTTCTGCCACCATCTCTGCGGAACAATGCATTGGCTACTGGTGATTTTTATGCCTCAGCAGTAAATGTTGTTAAATATGTAGAAGGTTTTTGGAGAAATGATTATGTCAAAGATATGAATCATTCTCTTTTACAGTATTCAAGGGAAAAATTCTATGTTATTGTAGAGAATGTTAAGTTCTGGGTTGATTCATCCTTGACCAAGCTAAAGGTGCTAACAAATTTTGTGATGGAAAGAACAATGGATAACTCCTTTGAGAAAACCCATAGCAGTGGTATTGAAGGAATGGGTAATCATCTTGGCTTGGAAAATATTGTAGAAAGGTATATCAAGGACCATAGCCTTTCCTCCGATGAGGGCCTATTGGAGAAGGGGAGTAGCACAGAGGCTAGTCTGAAAGGATTCGATCATTTTGTTGCTTCTTCAGTTCATAATGAACATTCCACCCAAATATCCAGTGCAAGGGAGGGAGGGCATGTTCTATAGGGGAATACTAAGCTTAAAGCTGATCTTCATAGTGCATCTGAGAACCCGTCATCCTCTGGAATGCAAGAAAAAGACAATAAGGTTAGAGTACAAGAACATGGAGACTCAATGCCATTATCTTCTCCAGAAACCCTTCCTCGTTTAAACATATCTTTATCCTCCTACTCTGACATAGATGATGAAAACGATAGATACGGTTTTGAGGAATCTATGTTCTCATCTTCTTCATATATAATAGACATTTCTGTTGCTTCTGAGGAATCTCTTCCTATGGTTCATTCTGAAGAAGCAGATAATATCAATGAAGTAGCAGACATTGATGAGATTCCTGAAACTACCATCGTTCCTAACCATGACCAGAAGTTTGCATCAGTTGTTAGTGAAGATTCAGAATTCAGCGAACCTTTCATTCCTTTGGTTTCACATAGCAATATAGAAGTCAAGCAAGAATCTGAGGTACTAGACATGGACAGCCAAACACCTGATAATGTGACTGTCGAAGATGAAAGTTAGAGTGCTTCTCCTTCAAATGTAGATGGTGAGTACCTTGTGAAGGAGTTACAATTCACAGAGATGACTGACTCTATGATTTCCCAAGTGGAAGAAGAGCACTAGAAGAATCTCCTTCATCTGCTGCAAGAGACTTCAATGGTTCTAGATTTGATGCCTCCACCCTTCCAAAGAACTCAATAAGAGAGCTTTTGCCTAGTCCAACTATAGGTTTATCAATTCTAGTAGCTACTGCATTAGCTGCTATTTATTTTGTTTCTGCCTCTAGGAGAAATTCTAAAATCCCTAGTGAAGTTGGAGGGAAATTAGTTAAAGCAACGAAAGAACCAGGAGACATTTACTACTCCCCATACTCTAGGATGCAGTTTATGTCATCCCCTCAAAACAGGATAGAGAAGCGAGTAAATTCCAGGCTTTCTCCACCTCGTGTGGAATTACTTACTGAGTATTTTCCAGGAGAGATGAGCATCTCAGATAGAAGTATCATCAGTAGAGAGAGTGCATATGAAAATATTTCTCGAACATATGAAAGAAGGTCAAGAAGAGGAAACAACATATCCTTTGCAACCGATCAAGAGTATTCAGTTACACCAGACTTTTCCACAGACTCACCTTCTTATGGAAGCTTTACAACTTATGAGAACATTGTCCGAAAATAGGGTGGTAGAGATGAGGAGCACAAGGTAGTCACCTCGGTGAGAAGATCGAGTAGAATCTGCAAGCAAGTAGTATCTCCTCTGTGATGTGAAGATGAAAACAAAGAGGGTTTTTTATATCCCCTGGTTCACATGGCTCATCCTATCTGATGAGCAATATTTCTTTTATTATTCTTGGGCATCATTTTATGTTTCAGAATTTAATTACTACTTAAACGATGCATTCCTCATTGGAATGGCAACAAGGCAGCAAGATTACATATGGGTTGTCCTAGTGCTTTGTGATTAAATGATCAGTTACTTGTGGATTTAACTGGTTTTTATTTGAAGGGAAAAAACTAATGTACATAAGGGTTGTCCTGGTTCTCTCTAACTGAACTGAATTAGTTATTTATGGATTTGACTGGTTTTTATTTTAAAAAAATGTAATTTAAATGTAATTTACTTCATATAATATAATAAAATCATTCATTACCTGAGTGAAATACTTCATATAATACTCCTCTTCTTCAAACAAATGCAAATGCAGAATCCCCTTCTAGTTTAGTTTCCCAGTTTGTCATGGTCACGTTGTAACAAGCTCCTATATGATACTGTGTCCTCCTCACCTTCGTTTTTATTTACCTTATATACCTTTGCAATTGTTGGTTCGTCTTAAGATTCATTTCAATTTGAATAGCAGAGAGATATTTCGAGTTCTGAAAGTGGGTATCTGCAGAGAATTTGACGGTGTCAATTGAGATTGGTTGTGTGTCACACAATTCTGTTATGATGTTATGATCTCCAACACAGAGAATAGCTCCATGGCATCGTCTAAGCCTAAAGGAAAGAAGGAGTTCTTTAGTAGGATTAAGGTATTCTAGCTTGATTTGCCTTCAGTTTTCCTTTTGTCTTCTGCTTCTTTGTTTGAGGTTTTGAAATGTTTAACAGTTTGTCCATAAGAAGCCGGTTTTCATGAATTCTTTATTTCCATGGACACATAATGCAAAGTCGTCTTCTTCTTGTGTGTGAGAGAAAGGATGCATTTTGGGTGAGTCATGAGGAGCAGATGTAGTGGGTCTGGCTTAGCGCTTTGCAAGTATGCTTGGAACCGACTTTATATAGAGGGAGTCCGGGAGAAGAGGCTTTTTGTATGATTAGCTTTGGGTTTTTTTTAATTGAAGTCCTTGTTCTTGGTTGTTCTTGCATAAAGGGTTGAGCGATGGATTTCCCTTGTTAGGTGGAAATTTCCAGCGATGGTTGTCCTTGTTACGTGGCAATTTCCAACAAGATATGTTGGTAGTTCAAATCTGATGAGAAGTTGAATACCAATATGGTATGAATGGATGATAAATACAAAATTTTAAAAAATAATGAGGGGAAAGGGTTTGCCACAGTTATCAATAGCCTGCAGTCTCCCCCTCCGCGCTTGAGCTCTGTTCGCTCTTTTGTTTGAGGATTGATGTATGTTGCTTAGATGGTGGGATAAGAGTTGTAAAATTAAAGTGGCCAATGCAGAGCTCCCAATCTTGGTTCCCCCTTTTGGTTTAAAGATTGGTCTGTGTTGCTTAAATGCTGAAATATGAGCTGCTGTAAAATTCTAGATGTTGTAAAGTTATTAAGTGGTCAGTGTAGAGCTCCTAAGACATTATGAGAACATGGGTGCCGAAAAGGCATGTAAATATGTTTAAACCCAGAGTTTGCCAACCCAGAATTGGAAGAAAAAAAACCAAAATTACTACAGGCAGCTTTACATTTCTTTAAACTTTTTATGTCTGGATAATTTGATTATCAGAGTATCTTCTATTCTGCAATACAAGGGATATGATTATATGTGTGTATTTGCAAGTTTGATTTTTTTCTGTATGTTCCTTTCTACCACACTGGGGATATCAATTTATGTTTGCATTTAGGGATTTGATAATTGGAGTATATTCTAATTTGTCAAGTTGGGGAAGCCAGGCATTCTGTTGGACAATTTCTTTGACTGCATCACAGAGATTGCTGCAGCGCTGGCTCTTACACAGATGGGTGAGGCTGGTTGCAGATTTGACACTACAGCCAGGCTTGCCCAATGGAGAATATAAAATTTGGCTTCTTATACTTCCTACAGTGATCTGAAATTGTGAGAACAAAGTATTTCTCATACAGAGATTGACAGTAGGGGGCTTTTACTGGTTATTTCACCTTTACTAGAAAGGATGAAACCAGAAGCTCCTGGCCCACAAACTAACTCTGCCTAAAGAAATAAAATGTAAACATTGAAGTAGATTTGATCAATGAAAGTATTTGTTTATGTGCAAAGTATTCATTAATCCAAATTTTATGTGTGAATAAGCAAGTTTAAGTATTCTGCAAATGAAGTAATGTGGTTTGAAGTTGAACTAATGAGGTTTGTTCACTGTATAATGCTGCTTGGGAAAAGTGTACTTATGAAAAGTTACTGTTTAATGTAGCAGAATTTGAAATATAACAGCAAAAAAATGCACAGCATAACAGTAAGCATTTGTTTAAGCATTTCACCCCTCTCTTGGGCTACCTATGATGGGTCCAAAAGCCTCTAATTAGGCTTTTCCCTTTTTCATTAATGCTCAAATTATGAATTACACTATTTAGAAAGCCTCAAAAGGAAAAATAAGCTGCAAATTCAGAAACAGAAGGCTGAAATCAGTATAAATTGACTATTCCTTCACCTCCATTGGATGCGTATAGTCCAAAACAGCTGATCTTTCATTAGGCCCTAGTGGCTCCACAACCAAAATTGCTGGTAAAATCACTGATAGAGTGCCCTGATAGCTCTGCAACCTGTCCCAACAACTCCAGAAAGCTTCAATACCCCAAAATCAAAAAAAAATCATCCCAAAAGGACTTCCCTAGCCAAAGTTATGGCTAACTGAAGTTTGCCCAGTGTCACCTAGAAAAACTCCAGCTAAATCTGGCTAACTGCCAGATAGCCCGACAAAAATGGAGTTCGGTGCTAAATTTAGGGAACCGCCAGTCATGGGGGGGCTAAAAAACCGGGCCACATGACCGCAACCTCCGGAGTATGTTGAATAAACTTTGAGTTATAACAAGTTTATAATAAAGTTTGAAACTGCATTATTCAACGAACTCCACACCAAGCGCTGGGCCCGCGTGACCAAGACCCAACGTGTTATGCACCCAAACCAACGTTCAAATTCAAATATAAATGGGCGCGTATAGTTATTAACAACTGTCGCCGTGACCCAACGGTCGGGCCTCTCCGTTTGTGTCTGCCCGACCCGCGCTCAAATCCTGCCGCGAACCAAAAAAAAAATTTGAATGCCCATTCCATTTCGCCTTGGGGCCACGTGGCACCCTGTAATTGGTTGCCACCAGAATATTCCGCAGAATATTCTATGGAATATTCCACGAAATATTCCCAAAATATTATGTGCAATATTCTTTTTTTAATACAAATATTTTTTATAAAGTCAAATTTTTTGGCCATTTCTTAATTGAAATTGGCGAACTTCAAAGCTGAATATATTCTTCATACGGCGTCGGTTTTCAGTGCCATTCATGTCTACAGGATTGATTTTCCGAGCTCTTTCTAGTCGATCTGGTTCAGACCAATTCTAAGCAACTTCATTTTTGAGCATTTTTCTACAAGAGACTTGATTTCCTGATCATACAGGAAGTCTGATCCTTTCAAGATAGGGGTGTGGAATTGGTAAGCATCTTTATTCTGTTATTAAATCTATTTTTTCTTGAATCCTATGTTGGAAACTTGCATTTTTTAGTATGTATTATGCCAGCTAGATGAGATGCCAAAAAGAAGTTATGTGCAACTTCCAAGTTCGTGAAAATTTATTGTGTGAGACTGCTTGTGAAACGTTGGTGATTTTTATTTTTTCAGTTATCTATTTTCTATAGTAAAAGAGTAACAAGCTCTGCAATGAGCATGGGAGGATTTTATCTTTTTTATTCCTTGCAATATTTGTAGATGTTTTAGACTTCCTATCGTGTCTTAAGTTGGCTTTACTTTTCTGATTTTAAGAATCAAATCATGAGTTCTAAGAATCTGGGTTCAGTCATGAAGTCCTATATTTTCTACATTTTATTCCTGATTTGTTGGTTTTTGCGATCTGAATCTCTCTAAAGGTTTATTTTGGCATCATAGTTTCTTTTGTCTTAGTGTCAAGTGAATATCTTGCTTTAATTTCTTCGTACTTCCTGCCTTTGGACATTTTATTTCAGATTTTTAGGTTTTTGATCTGTGCATTACCCAAGGCTTCTCTTCCTTCCTGGGCCTAAATCTTATTTTTTTGGGGGTCAATGTGATTTGATTTATGATGAAGCCAAAGTTAATTTCCATTTCCAATGTCAATTTCCTGCATCATTGTGTTTGTAAGCTACATTTATTTGGCCACTATACTCCTATTTTACCATTATTCTTCATCCCTACTCTTCTGCTTGATTGCCACTTGATTTGAGATCTACAAAATGAGCAATTCTTGTTTCAGTGTCATGGATATTGTTTGAAAAAATGTGACATATACATTTTACCAAGGTCTCCTATTTGAAAATATAGGGGATAGTAACATACTTGGGTCATTGTCTCCCCTCATTAAACTTTATGAGAAACCTCACCCTTCAATAAGAACGGTGTTCTCCAACAGCTCTTCATATGAAAAATCAAGGAAGCATCCCCTTGAAGTAATTTTTATAGATATAATTTGCAAGAAAAACATGTTTAAACAAACACATTTTTATTAGAAGTGCAGAATTATGGCCTTCCTTTTAAATTTTAATAACTGGGCAGAATATTTACAGTCCTTCTATGATAGGCCATTTGCTTTCGAACTTAAGAGATACACTAGCTACAATTGCATCTACTTTCCCTTGTTCTTCATTCCATTTATAAGTTATAAGTTATAACCTATGAAACCAAATCAAACAACAACATCAATATCATAAGCATTACAAGATAAAGAGCAACATCAATATCATAAGCATTAAAAGATAAAGAGTATTTTGTTAATAAATTAACCAACCTCTTGTGGTTAGAATGTGTGTGTCAGGAAGAACTGATTTAATTTTTGTGATTGTATTTTTTTCTTTTCAATTATTTTTTCTCCCTGCCCCCTACAAGTATTGATAATGTACTATCTTAAACATACAATTTTTTACAGATGAGGGAAGGGGTTGCTTAGACTTGATTTAGATGACATGACTCATAACACTGGTTTTAATTTTGTAGGCACATTTCAATAGAAAAAAGTAAACTATCATATGTACGATGTTTTCCAGAACCTTCAAAGTTGTTGAAGGAGCAACCTCCAATAGCATCATTTACTGTTCAAATTCAGACCTTTGGAGGAAATCATCAGATTTTAACACATCCAGGTATGGGTTTTTAAATTGATTGGTCAACTTGCATTCATTAGCAGTTCTCTTTTTTAGTTATGAAACTATTGCAGGATGTAAGGCCTTTGGAATTGATTATTATCTTTCGTTTTTTAGGAACTGCAGATTTGATTAGTTCCTTGATTTTAGAAATGTTTCTCAACTGTAGGCAAAGGTCGAGAGGCCAATTCCATGTTCTTGATCTATAGGGCATATTAGAGCACCATTATTGACTATTTAGACATGCTATCCTCTAGTTTGATTCATCCCTAAGTTATTTGAACGACATCCCTATTGCTTCTTGAGCAAACTGACGGTGTGTGATTGATTATCTGGGTTCTAATCATATTGTTGTATCTAGCTGAGCAATTGAGAAGTTTTATTTTCTAACTAGACTAGATGTTAGTTCAGACTCTAGGAGAGAACTCAAACCAAGATATTATATAGAATTTTCCATTTCTAGGCCTGATCGACAATAGGAAACAAAATATATCACTCTAGATGGTGTAAAACTTGGTTGTTATGAGAAGCTAGGTTGTGTAAAACTTGACATTTGGGTTCTCTGATGCATTCTCATGAAAAATCAACAAAGCTAAAGCCCAGTTTATAGGCCATTGATACATGAGAAACTTATAAATGAAAATTATGGATTGTCTTTCCCATTTGTGTTTGGGGCCGATAGGTTGTGTGCATGTGTTGACTTTAATTTGGACTTGGATAACGAGTTATGAAATGCTACTGTACCCATTAACTCAAGCAATTTTTTTTCCAAGGATCATAACTAATAAAGCACTGGATGTGCAATTGCTTGTATAGAGATTCTTATATGGTAAGTGCCATAATTCTAAATCTTTTTATGGATTATAAAATGGAAGAGTGCCTGAGTTTTGAGTAAGATTTATATATTCGATTGTATGGTCTACTTCATAGTTGCATGAATGGTTTCATTCCTGAGGAATTTGAGTGCTATTTAAGTCTTTTGTTATTTATTAGATCATTTTACTCATGATAGATGCTAAATGGTACTTATGTTCTCTTTTTGTGTGTCTACCTAAGATGGTAGTTGGCTTCACTCCATCCTCATCTGATACAGGAAAAGGACGTTGCAAGTTACCAAACAATAAAGTAATTAATGGATTTCATTTAATAAAGGGTAAAACAACGCATGATATGGAGGACTACCATGTCGCAGAGTATAGGTGTGCAGAAGATCATGATTTGGGACTTTTTGCTATCTTTGACGAACATTTGGGACATGGCGTCCCATGTTACTTGCAATAAAATCTTTTTGACAACATTTTAAATGAGGTAGGTATGAAGTGCTCGTACCCTGGATTGTCATCTCAAATTTTCTTGGCCTTTTTGCAAGATTTTGTATTGCATTTCAACTGTTTCTGTAAATTTTGAACTAATCAACTTTATTCAATTTTGTTAATGATGATGTTTTAATACATTTTTAAACATTTTTTTAAAGGGTTTTATTAAAACTAGTGTATATCTATTAAACTTGGGGCCATCAAGCTCAAGCACTGAGAGGGACCAAATTTCTTGAGTTGTAAATTTTTATTACTATTTGATCTCTCTTGGTGTTTGACAGATCCAAGTTTAAGATAGATATATGCAGTTTTATTTATTT